>CM042146.1:87696359-87841359 GCA_023376005.1 Doryteuthis pealeii | reverse complement strand
TATAATTAGAACTATCATTATTAAATCTCTCTCTCTCTCACTCTCTCTCTCTCTCTCTCTGTCCCTTTCTCTCTCTCTCTCTCTCTCTCTCTCTCTCTCTCTCTCTCTCTCTCTGCATATATATATATGTGTGTGTGAGTGTGCTTGTGGTGGTGTGTATAAACAGACACACATACAAACACACATGCACGCACACACGCTCACACACACACCACACACACACACACATATTATATATATATTTCATAAGCATGGTATTCAAGCTTCTTTAATTCTTGCATTATATATATATATATATATATATATATATATATATATATATATATATATAGTTAAAAGAAAGGAAATGAATCCGACAATATGAGTAAGAAAAGGTGGAAGGAAAACATCACACAATGCTGTTAAAGAAGAAAACAATTTATAATATAATCATAGCTGATACTGATCAATATTTCGATTTTACAAAAATCATCATCAGAGCTCATTCACTCCCGTAGTTGTTTGGGTCGGAGAGGAAAGTCAAATGAGTTGAAAACCCAAACAACTACGGGAGTGAATGAGCTCTGATGATGATTTTTGTAAAATCGAAATATTGACCAGTATCAGCTATGATTATATTATAAATTGTTTTCTTCTTTAACAGCATTGTGTGATGTTTTCATTCCACCTTTTCTTACTCATATATATATATATATATATATATATATATATATATATATATGAATCATAGTAAACCATCAGTAGAGCTAAATATCTTATTGTAATTATATCCATTGAAATAATTATCGTCATTATTGTTACCTGTTAAGCTTTGTTTGGTCATGTGCTCAGGTTTCATATTTCTTTCGTGGTTTACTTTTAGTAAATGGTAACAATTCCATGTACTTTGCAAGTTCATCATTTCTTTACGTTCTGTGATCTCATGGTATTCGGTGCTTTCGGTTTAGGTTGACCGCTAGTTATCATTTTTGTTAATGTTGCCCAATTTACCACATACCATTTCTTTGTTTTCACAAGTAAACAATCGAGAAAAGAAGCATCCATTTAATGCAAGATGCCTCTTTAAAATTCTTTGTATGTTCGCCTCTTCGGCTTGAGTTCGCCTTTCGATGTTTGTTTTTTTAGTTTTTTTTTTTAGTTTATTTTCTGGAGAAATTTATCTGCGCCGAAAAGCATTCACTAAATTTATCGAAACTGATAAAGGAAGGAATAAAGAAAAACACTAGCAAAAAATATCCGTGTTCTATGCATACACTAAGGGGAATAAATTCAACTGTGAAATAGTTCTCTAGTTTGCAGTAGAAAGCTAAAATAACATTGAAACATATTGGTATTTTAGTTAAAGTGCAACGCGTATTGATTATTTTTTCATTTTTCTTAAAACGCAATCACCACACACACACACACACACACTCACAAATACACGCACGCACGCACACATATATATGTGTGTGTGTGTATGTATATGCATTCTCGACCACGTTTGAATACTTTTCTTCACGTGATTTAAAAAAAGGTATTTTTTCGAACATTTCAAAAATTCTCCGCGTTCCAACGAATTTTATTAAAAAAAATAAGTATTTACTCTGGTGAAGGTCGATATTCCTTTGTGTGCGGTACATTTCTACATTTTTTCTATTATTATTATTATTTCATTTCATTTTGTTATTTAAAACTAATAATAGATAGAATAATGTACACATGGATAAACTCCTGACCGAAAAACGTATAAGTTAAAATAATTAAAATAATCCTATTTATCCATTCTATACTTTCTTTCATTTATTCC
The DNA here is from genome assembly GCA_023376005.1 of Doryteuthis pealeii. Classification (NCBI taxonomy): domain Eukaryota; kingdom Metazoa; phylum Mollusca; class Cephalopoda; order Myopsida; family Loliginidae; genus Doryteuthis; species Doryteuthis pealeii. The sequence goes on along the minus strand of CM042146.1, from coordinate 87,839,570 downwards.
TCTTTTCAACATACCGTCGGATTCACTTCCATTTTCATTTTATATATATGTATGTGTTGTGTTTGTATACATTTTGGGAATTTTGCCGAGCTCGTTTACTGTTTGTAAGGCTTCAGACTTCAGGGGAGTTTTTCCAGGCGAATATTTTGCTAAGGGTACTTCCCTATACGGAGATGTTTTCCTTCAGCTTATAATTTGATTTCGCTATTATTGAGACGTTAGAGGCATCAGTAATTTGAACAACACTTTAGAAACTAGTGCCGAGCGGACACTTTTTGTTTAATGTTATATTAGTCGGCTTCGTTAAGTAATTCCTTTTTCTCACGCAATCTTCCATCTTTAGATCATATGCGTTAGAGGCGCGTGGTGTAATGGTAATTTTCATAGAAAATGGACACGGTGAGACGAGCTCAAATCCTGAACCATATTGTTTGCATTTCACATAGCACAAATAAAATTCGGAAAGATATGCATCCAAGTATACTCCATCCAATTATGGGTAAATAGTAGGTGAAACTGGGCCCTTTAACCTTGTATAGACAAATATTCTAGGAGAAGGAAAACTCGGACTTCAAACCTGCTAAACTCGGCTTAAGAAATTGACCTTGTTTTACACCCTACTCGTGCGAATGGCTCGTGGAATATATATATATATATATATATATATATATATATATATATATATATACCTTGCGTAATGATTTCTCTGTCTCCCTATATGGAGATGTTTTCCTTCAGCTTATAATTTAATTTCGCTATTATTAAGACGTTAGAGGCATCATTAATTTGATTCAGGAAAAGGAATCATTGACTATATATAAAATCTTGGACGATTCTGTTTATGCTAATGCTTCTGGGAAATGTATGAGCCTGTTTTCCTCCAGCTATAGATAAATAGTGCAAACTGGGTTCATTGACTTGGTTTAGGCAACTAATCTAGAAAAAAGAAAACTGATTTCAAACCAGCCTTAACTAGCTTAAAAATTGCCTTGTATTTCTTACTGTCTGTTTGGGATGTTTGAGAAATTCCTAATTTGCATTTATCTCCAAGTTGTATTATTTTTTATACAAATTTCCTTTTTTTATTGATCCTTAAAAGCCTTTCTCTTCCACACCCAAATTGTCGTTCGGTAAATAATATTTATTAGCAATAAACTTTTAATTTACTTCTGCGAGTTGAAATTGACTGATTAAAATCTATATTGAGTTAAAATTACCTAGTTTAAATTAACTTATAACTTATCTTCTGTTCTGTGATTTTCGCATAAAACGCTCCGCTCATTGGAATAATTATTATCTGCTTTTAACGTAGCTTTAATGAGCATCACAATGTAGAAAGAACTGCTCATAAGTATGTGAACGAGAATAAAATGTGTATCATGCGATCATCAGTGGAACATATTTATTTACCAATAAAAGTCGATTTTTAAACAGGGCAAGTTGTAAATAAGAGAATAATTAACAAATCATCCCAATTTATTTTGTGAGGTAGCTATTACGTGTCAAGCCGTTTGTTCACGTGACACCCACATGAAAAAATAATAGAAATTAGACCAGCCCAGATACGGATATAACATGATGGACTTTTTCAGCTGGCAAATGACTCGGGATGAATTTAGTAATATGTCTACACTTAGATATCAATTCGCTTCTTTTGTACAACAATTTTGTTCCGGACTATTTCAGGATACATATATTTTCTTACAGACATTGTTTGCAGCTATTGTAATCTCCATTATACGTTTGAGTGCAAATCATATTATGTATACCGGGTCACATACATAGGTAGCAATATCTCATCTACAGAAAGTAATGTTAATATATGTGTAAGTAAGGCATAGGATGTTATTGACAGGTTATAGATGGCATTTAAGTCTGATCTATCTGATAAAACAAAGTGGGGATTCTTCCAAGCTATGGCCGTATCACTACTATTTTATGCTTGTAACACTTGGACTTTGACAAAATCATTTTTCTACTCGTTTCGTTAAAGTCCAAGTGGTGCGACCATATAGTAGCAGTGACAAGGCTACTGCTTGGATGAATTATCGATTTATCTTATCAAAGTGATCACATGTCCATATGATCGATAAAACTGGGGAATAATTTTGGATATACATTCTGTTGAGTTTGATTTTTCATGTGATTTAGACTAAGATTGGCATGTTGATCTCAAAACTACATTCAGTTTTCTTCTATCACGTCATTTTTTTTCGCTACATCTTATTGCCCAAATAAGCACAATTATATCGTTTGTCTGTAAGTAATAGGACTGGTCACGTGATTATGTGGATTATTTTGTTGAAAAGGGCGGAAAATGTTTCAGATCTGGTAACTGGGTTGATTACTAGTCAAAGAACAAACATTGTTTTTTTTATCTTAATAAGAGCATGCATGATAAACCAAAAATTACACCGGTTCTTGCGACAGTGGTTAGAATATCCACCTGTCAGCCTGACAGTTAAGGTTCGAATCACGCTCAAAACACTGCCCTGTCTATAGCTCTGTTGATGAGGCCTAATGGGCTGAAATGTACATACAGAGATCAACTTTTCTCGATTTGTTTACGCTTTACATTTAAACTGATATGCACGCCTAATTCATTTAATTATAATTAATTAATTAACAAATTAGGTATGACTTTAATTAAGCACATATCTCCCCAAAATTGTCGGCTATCGCCATTTCAAACACATTGTTTGTTCACTTCATATATATATATATATATATATATATATATATATATATGAGAGGGGGGTTATTTAATAAGGGAAGGCGGTTAATAAAAAAGACATTAATTAGATTTTATGTAAAATCATTTAATGGCCAGTGATCAACTTAATAACTGCAAAATGTCAAAGCTTTAAATATTAAACAAGATGATTTCAAAGTGTGTGTGTGTGTGTGTGTGTGTGTGTGTGCATATATTTTTATTTATGTTTGTGTGTGTGTGTGTTTATTTATATATAATTTTGTGTGTGTTTATTCATATATAATTTGTGTGTCTGTGAAGCTAGTTTATTTTGCATGTTTTAAGTTAAAACTTGGCAATTAAGACAAGTCCTGTGCCCCGCATCATATATGCAAGCAGAGTGTTAAGAGTTTACGGATTTGGATCAAGGGAACACGTGATAAGTTGGCCTTTGGTATATCTATGATTTGGAGAGAGCTCAAATATCTTTGCACAGACTGTCTTTTTGTTTAATACACCATACAACAAGAAAAACTAATGTAAAATTAAGTATCCTAGTCTATCATCAGCTATACGTCCAATGCATCTTTCAGCTGAAACCGCAGTGTAGGGCAGTGGAGCTTAGGAGAAGCATTAGCGGGTGGGGTAGAATTGGCCTCCAAGATCTGACCTCAAACCTGTTGATCCCAACATTTTAAATGTGTCATTTGTTGATATAAAAAATATGTTCCCACGTCGCATATGAAACTAGGTCTCTTAAAGCAATTCATTAAATCATTGCCAACTGAAGACACTTGTTTCAAGTACGGCATTTGGAATTTCCTGGCCTGTCAATTGAAAAAAATCAAGGCTTGTGTATTTGATAGCGAACAAATTCGGCTAGTTATCGAATATGAAGATTTCATCGGCATAATGTCAGAACTAAAATATAATGCTTGGTTCTTGACAAAGTCTCTACCTTGTCAAGAACTTTCTTGTAAACGCATGAGCAAAGAATTACACTAAAATTCGATAGCCACAAAACTCTCGATTGCAACATGAGCATCAAGCGTCATTATCTGCACTAGCAAAATAAAAAAACGCCCTTCGGGTGATGTAAAAATAAATTTTGGAAAGATATTTCTTGAGGAGGTGGAAGTTAAAAATTAAATGTTGAAGAGTTTGAACCATAACTCATGAAATCATCAAATTTATTAAAGGAGTAAGAAAAAAAAAATGAAACTAAGTTCTATTAACTTTGAATATCTATTAAAATAAAACAAACTATATATAAATATATGATACTGGGGACGTATCTATTAAAACTTGTTTTAAAAAACAATGAAGACTGTCTAATTTTGCATGCTCAAATTTTGAGTGTATTTATTCTATGTTATGAAGATTTCGGGTATAGTGACGTAAGCAGTGATGTAGTTTTTATTACAGACAAACACAAGAAGCGAACCTCTATTAGTAATAGAGATAGCCATCTTGCTATCGTTTTGGAAAACCCTGGTGTGGTCAAACAATGAACAAAATGAATGATTACACCAACATTTGAAATTCACGGAGGAATGTTATTTAAGTATATGTTATGTAAATATGATGGCTGACTATGGAGCATAAAGTAAATTGTCAGATTGAACACACTAGAAAAAAAACTATATGTGTGAATTTTTACCTTAACTACTTACACGCAATTTGACTTACAGTATCAATATCCTTTGTATGAACAAGATGAATTTTACAAACATTATAGTGAAGCAATCTTTTTATTTATTTTCAATTGCAAATTGTAAAAAAACATTCTATAAAATAAGATCGAATTTGTTACATGCAGTATTTTAATGATGTTTGAGACCAGGCGAGGATATTCTGTTACTTAAAAAGTTGATGTAAGGAAGAAGAAAAACTAGGGTAATGTTTGGATACAGAGTCCAAAAGTTAGTAAAATACACGTGTCAGATCTAACTCAACAAACTTTGTGATGCTTGTAATGTTTTATTATTTCCCATTATATATAGATATCTAAGACATTCCATAAAACAAGCACATATTTGTTAGATGCAGTATTTCTATGGTTTTTGAGAAAAATCGAGGATATCCCGTAGCTCATAAAGTTGATGTGATGTCGAAAAACTGGGGAAATTTTTGGATTTAGAGTTCAGAAAATAATAAAAAAACAACTGTCAAATCCGACTCAACCAAGATCATGTAATCTGCCTTTAGTAGTCCCTGCCTTTCCTATGTGTATATTGATATCACTTGTTGTGGCTGAGATATTAGTACCTAGGTATGTGAACTGGTCTACTAATTTTAGATGCTTCCTATTCAATGCGGAGATGGCTCCATCTTGTTTAAAACACATGAACTTTGTTTTATCTACTTAAGCAAGAGCAGGTACTGTGAGGAACAGGTGTCGTTTATAGATATGACTTTATTCAGCATTAAAAGACCCGAAAAGGGTTGATCTACAACTAATCAACAATGTTTTATCTGAGTTTATACTGAGGCCAATGCACTTTTCTATCTTCTTAGTATTGCTATATTGTGTGCGTTTCATAATTCATAGACAGCTTATGAATTATGTACGTACTCTAGTAAAAATATTTTGAACCACGGTTCGTTAGATTCAGAATAACGGAGGTCCAATGGGAAATTACCATGGCCGATGATTGGCAACTGGTAATATTCTCTTGACCTTCTAGTAGAGCGCGATTAGACGCGTGAGAAGTTTTAGATTAGATGCGGCGATAAATTGAGTGTGAGCGGATGCATAGGTCCACTCGCACTGAGAGTCGTTTCCCCACCGCGTGGTTGACTCCAGCGCTGGGTTGTTTAAGACTTAGAAGAAAAACAACAAGTATTGTTGATTTATTAAAAACAAGAAATGACCAGCCCGAAAAAGAAAAAAGAACCAACCCACTTAATCAGCCCGAGAAGTCAGACCTGAAGAATATGGTGACCGCCTAGTTAGCAGCTGTAGAAGCAGAGAGTAACAAGTAAGAGCCCCTAATTTATAATCCCCACGTCTGTCTGTCTGTCTGTCTGTCTGTCTCACTCTCGCCAACCTTATATACCCCCAAGTACAGGGTATTTAATATGTGGAGATGTATCCAACTTGTTTAAAAGACAACAATGAAATACGTATGATAAGACGAGCCAAGATTAAGCTCATTGCTAAAGATATATATAATATATATATATATATATATATATATATATATATTACCAACCCCTCCGCACGAGCAGGATGTGACACAAGGTCAATTTCTTAAGCAGAGTTTAACGGTTGAATTCAGTTTTCCCCCTCCCAGACTGGTTACCTAGCCATGATTAAAGAGCCCAGTCTACCCTGCTATTTGCCCATAGCTGGAGGGAGAATTGGATTCATATCTTTCCCAATGGTATTAGCGCTATGTGAAATGTAAACAGCTTCGTCCAGGAATTGAACTCGGGTCGACGAGTCCATTTCCTACGACTCTAACCATTTGACCATGCGCCTTCATTGCTAATGATAAATGAGTCCAGAGATGCGAGCAATTACACCACAGACCAGAGATCACGTGTAGGCGTTGGTGCGTTAACTTCATTGAATACTAAACCTTTATTTAAGATATCCTAAATGTTTGTTATTTCCGTCTGTACATTTATATAAAAGAAAGATCTGGTAGCTGTGCGGATTACAAAAGTTTAAAAGAGTTATTACTTCGTAATCTATCTTCGTAATCTCTGTGAGCTATGACATCCTATAATCCCACTAATCGGATCTTCGTACCTCTGTTCAGAACCACTGACGTCGGACTACTGAACATGGACCGTCACATCAGTACATACACAAGTATCAAAAACTAACACATATAGGCGCAAATGAACCTTACAGGTAAGACAAAGACAGACACAAACGTAGAGCACAATATTTTTCTACGACAATAACCATCGAAATACAAACGAATCTCTCTCTCTCATTTTTTCTCTCACAATATATATATTACATTTATACACACACACACACACACACACACACATATATATATATATATATATATATATATATATATATATATATATATATATATATATATAATAGAAATAGAAGGAAATTAATCCGACAGTATGAAATTTAACATCTTTGAAAAATATTTGTTTTTTTCAAAAATGTTAAATTTCATATATATATATATATATATGTGTGTGTGTGTGTGTGTGTGTGTGTTTGCGTGTGTGTATATACAACATGTATTTACACACACACACATATATATATAAACACACACACACGTATATATATATATATATATATAGTCATCCACAGACACGTGTTTCGACTTATCATGTCTCTTCAGTGTGGCTAGGCAGTTGTAAAATACCTACAGCCGGGATTGAAATCCGATCGGTTTAGCATCAGTTAGACACCTTAACCGCTAGGCTATATTCACCCACAGAATACGAAGGGAATTTTAACTGTTTTTAATACACACATCCCTGTGTATGTATGTCCTACCATTGGTTTCTGAAACCAATGGTAGGACCGACTTTAATATTGCATTATTAATCATAAATAAATAAATACATAAATAATATAATATTATATATATATATATATATATATATATATATATATATATATATAAACGATTTTCCAATTGCAGTATCTTGATTCCAGTAAATGAAATGGTTAAATTCATCCATTCAGCATGTATTACCCAATTCTCAGGAACTATGAGAGTATATTGTTCTGTCAACACTGTTAATGAAAATTTACTTTTTCTCATTTTCCAACAGAATTCCGTAATTCAATTGAGATTACTGGATTACTGTCACATTCATTGCAATTGTAAAAAGGAATCACCAATAATGTCAATGATAAACTAGAATCCACTAAAACTCTCAATGGAACTGTTACACAATTCATACTTTGGTTTGGTTTGTTTTACGGCATATCAACCTCAGTGGGTTATTTAATACCGATAATGTTTTGAAATAAATTCATTCTTAACGGATACTCAATTTTTTATGAACACATTTTTCTATTTAACCCATAGATGGGACCCTAAAAGGTACTACCACTCCGAGTCAGGGTGAACCTGGGAGCAATTGTGATGAACGGGTGCTCCACATTCCCCAAACCTCCAGAACTGGAACCTCACCATCAGATAGAGTTTAACTTCATTCCGAGGACATGAAGACAGCCATCCCCTTCTAGCATCCATATGAAGAAAAGGGTTGGGGCTTGTCCTAGGTTTGAGAATCATATAGGTGCTAGGGCTTGACGTGACCAGCCGATTCATTGGAGGGGGCCTCTCCGACCGCCCGTCTAGCCTAAGTCATGGTCTAAGTGAAGTGTTGCAAGTCAGGGTCAGCTCATCCACCAGGATTCTTCTTTAAGTATCTACGGCCAACAGGTGGCCCCATTGGTGGTACATAATTCATAATCAGCTTATGATTTATGTACCCACCTATAGTAAGAATATTTGAATCAAGGTCCGTTAGATTCAGAATAACGGAGTTCACTGGAAAGTTACCTCGACGGTTATTGACGGGTTATAACCGTTTTGCTTGACCTCTTAGAAAGGCGCGAGCAGTCGCGTGAGCATTAGTTAGGGCTGGGTTGTTGAAATAAAACACACGTCTTTTTTGTTAAGTTAATTAAAACAAGAGATGATGTCCCGGAAATGAAGAAGAATCATCCTTTGACAGAAAACCCACTGGATCAGTCCGATAAATAAGACTGAAAAACATGGCGGTCGGCCGAGTTAGAAGTAGTAGCAGAGAGTAACAAGTAAAAGCCCTCATCTATCGTTCCATCTCTACTACTACTACTCTCTCTCTCTCTCTCTCTCTCTCTCTCTCTCTCTCTCTCTATATATATATATATATATTATATATATATATATATATATTATATACCCGAGATATTATGTGGGTATATAACAGAACAAAAATGATAATTAAAGAAACTAGCAAATATATGCACCCTCCGGGTGCAATTGTTTAAGTTTTAATATAATAAAATATCATGTTAAATTAGAAAAGCCAAAGAAACTGAATAAGAATTCAGATAAAAATATTTGAACAGATTGAAAAATAGAACAACTTTGAAACTAACTCTTCCATCTTTTCCCTTACTCCCGTCTTTCATTGGTAAATTTTCCTAAATTAACTATTTAGTTAAAATAAGAAGTAAAGAATAAAATTACAGTTATTTCTTCTTTTTAAGGAATTCTTTTAAGATTTATCCCCGAGATTTTTGCTCATATTCATTGATATAAAACCAAACAATTAGAAATCAATAATACTAAGCATATATTTATTAAAATCAAATTTTTAAGATCAATATGCAAATTAGCCTTCCCATTCACACTGTAAACCGCTATTTTCTTGTATATATAAATACAATTGCATGTTATTATGCAGATATGGTCAACAGTCTTAATGATGTAAAGCAATTTTGTTAATAATTGAAGTTTAAATAAAAATAAAATCGTGGAGAATGTGATGTAAATAACTAAGGAAATTGTGACTTGAATAGAAATGTAGTTTCGGTTACAGACATAAAAACCCACAATCTCCATTATAATAAGATGTATGACAATCTGATCATTGTATAAAACATCATTGGGGCATTCAAAAAGGATATTGTTATGATTCCAAGAATAATACTTAATCTAACGGAAGGTGTTGATATTCTTTTACAGTGGACCCAATTCCCAATTCAATCCTGTTTTCAAAGATAATCAATCAAGCATAAGGTCAAACATTGGAAAATATGTTGGTTTAGCTTGAGAGACCAGTATTTCAGTATGGATAATTGTAAGTTGTTAACGAAAGGAAATTTAGAGATTAATACCTTTTAGACTACGTCTAAATAACCATAAGTCAACTATAAAACTCAAATCACCACACAGCAAAATCGCACATCATTTTAGCACCTCATCACACAATCTAGATAACCTTAAATGTGTCTTGATTGAGCATGGATTTCCATCCACTCAATCAAGGAAACTAGCAGAATTAAAATGGATAATTAGATTAAACACTCTCATCAATGGTTTTAACAGCGATACAGGAACACGAAAAGCCTATAAATATTTCCAAAATACCCCCCCCCAACAACACCATGACCCCCAGCAGACTACAAGGTACAGAGTAGAAACTATTAAATTACCAACTGACCAATCAGCGCCAAGTACACCCACACACAAAGATGACAACAACACTACTACAAGCAGCAGCTACCCCCACTAGAAGTAACAACCAGAAGCCAGCAACACTACTGTCCTTAAACAGTCTGAAGAAGGGAGCTATAATAATCCGGAAAATTTACTACTACTAAATAAAAGAAACTCTACTCAAAACAAACGAGTTTCTGATATTTATTCCTTTAATGCTTCATATAAATGCCCAAACATGATATATGTACCTCCCACAAACAAAATAATCACAAAAATATATATATATATATATATATATATATATATATATATATATATATATATATATATTAGTAAAGTCGTCGGAGTGGCCTAAAGTCGGTTTCAGTCAGAGAGCGAGGGAGTCTATCCCCTTTTCCCCAGCGCTAGACCAAGGAATTATTTGGCGTCTGATTCGGAGTACCACACCTACCATCAGCTCCTCACTTTACCACACATATCCATGTGCTACTGATACGGTGACTAGGCGAGGTCAGGTATCAAACCAGGAACCTTCTGGTTTACAATCAGATGCTCTACCGACTGAGCTAAACCGGCAAGCCCAATTCGGTTTTATATCAATGCTTTATTTATTGTCCCCTTGTAAGAATCTTTAGGATTAAACAATTAATTACAATATATAATTTCAGTTTCTGTGTTACACTATTTCTCTCTCACTCTCTCTCTTTCTCTCTCTATATATATATACATATATATATATATATATATATATATATATATATATATATATATATTATATATATATTCATGAATGTTCATGCCTCTATATATATATATAACTTTTCTCTGTCTCTTGGTCACTGTTTCCCCTCTCCCCCTCTCTCTCTCTCTCTCTCTCTCTTTATATATATATATAATGAAAATGGAAGTGAATCCGACGGTATGTTGAAAAGAGAAATAAAGAAAGAAAGGATAAAATTCTCTGCGTTCCAACGAATTTTATTTTAAAAAATAAGGAATTACTCTGAGGAAGCTCGATATTTCGTTGTGTGCGGAACATTTCTATATTTTCTCTATTATTATTATTTCCTTTTATTTTGTTATTTAAAAATAATAATAGATAGAATAATGTACACATGGATAAACTCCTGACCGAAACACGTATAAGTTAAATTAATTAAAATATCCTATTTTATCCATTTAATACTTTCATTTCTTTCTCTTTTTAACATGCACACTCATATATATATATACATATATATATATATAATATATATATATATATATATATATATACTTGTTATCAGTAGCAGGTATTCCAATTATCTGGACCTAATTTCAAACTAGACACCCATTCCCTCACAAAATCCACCATCCTTCGATTTCCGTATTATAAAATGTATTAGTCAAATCAGTAATATCGGAAAGCAAATAAAAAATATCCTTCGATTTCCTGACGAAGCATTTTCAATGCATAAATACAATGGATTAAAATGTCAGTCTAAATTTAGTTGCATATGTTTTCTCGGTAACAAGAAACTCCTGCCTGCAATGAAGCGTGTGTGTGTCTAATAACAGGATTTATAATACTGGACTGATTCACATAAAAATGTTTATGTAAAGATGTTCTATGATGACTATATTCCTACTGGCAACAGAGTTGGTGTTTGAGTCCAGAGAGTAAAGGTAGACACTATGAAAATGATTTTAATTCCAGAAAATCTATAACACAATTATTTAGATAACTGCAATGGTGACATGGGAAATGTTCTCTAAGAAAATATTTACCAACCACTCTGCACAACAAAATGTGAGACAAGGTTAATTTTGAAGGGGTTTAACAGGTGTGAATTCAGAGTTTCCTTTCTCCTGGACCAGTTGCCATACAAACTTTAAAGAGCCTAGTCTGTTTAATATTCATCCATAGCTAGAAATGTTGTTTGCGTAGTCCCCCTTTCACTGGTCCGATTGTTGCATAATCTATGTGGTTGCATAGATTATTGTCAACCACCTGTAGTTCTGCAGGGATGTCATGTCACGGTAGGTGGTTTTCCATGGAAAGATACATACCGTTGGAGACCTTTGAACCAAGACGCGGGAAAACCGAGAATCACGTTAAAGCTAGTGAAATCATCAGTACCAGCTCGGACGCCAGGCATGGGCATGTCTTGCCTTAGCTAGGGTTCACTAGTATACGCGCGCTGTGTTTAGTTAGAGAAAGAATTTAGTTAAGAATAAAAGTCTTAAAGAAATAACATGGTGTTATTGGTTGAAGCATGTTTTGGCAAAAAGACTGACCAATAAGAAGAAAATGAATCGAAGATGAACAACCAACAGAACCTAGGAATAGAAGTCAAGAATAGGCGATCACACAATGGCCAGACGAATTAACAGAGAAGAAAGTAAGTTATGCATAGCATCTCTCTGTCTACCTGTCTATATATCTCCCCACTCTGTTAAAGAACTGTTTATAACCCGCAACAGGTGGGTATATAACCCGATTCGTTCCAAGGGCTGTAAAGTAGTTGCCGCCTCCCAAAACAAGTGAACCTCGTGTGCAACCGTGAGACTTATAACGAAGTGTTAATCATGTGGACACGCGGTGGACGCGAGAGTTCGGAATTGTCAATCAGTCTGAGAGTGGTAGAGGATATGCGCCAACCTCAATTCGGAGAAAAAACTCCCTTTGAGGTTGGGCTACGATTTAGCTTTAATCTATCAATTCAGGAATACCTTTCACATCTTCTTTTTAAGAGCGGCACAGAGGAAAGTTACAACACAAAAAATAAATTCAATGGTATTTTTCTTTGACCACGTGTCTGACATTTTTCATTTATGGATATAAACTCGGCATCATATCTTAATCTTGTGTTTGTCTCCGTTAGGTTTCTTATTATACCCTCCTAGGCAACTTATCGAAACAGTTTTCCTTTAGTGGGTCGATAGCTGTTTTGAACGTGGTTTGTTATTTTATTGCTGTTGCCCCCGCGGAAACAGACTTCACATCGCCACACTGTGCTCCAAACGAGCGTTCGATGTTCTTAAAGGTTCACCAAGCATCGATGAATCTCCATGGGAGGATTTCTTTCTCCGCATAGGGAAATCCAAGTAAACACCCATGAAGTCATTTTGCCAGGTAGAGAGCTAACGTGCTGTTGTTAAAAAAAGCAAACATATTGGTAATTCCCTCGGAAGTGTATCTCAAGGGATCTACTATAATTATGATAGAAGCGCAATATGTAATGGTTATCTTTAAGAAATAGACAGGGTGAGACGAGTTCAAAGCATTCATAGCGCTAATACTTTGGGAAAATATACATCCAACAATTCTCTCAAGTTATGGGAAAATAGTGGGGAAACTTAGTTCTTTAAAATTGGTTAGGCAAACATTCTAGAAGAAAAACCCTGAATCCAAACCAGTAAACTCGGCTTAAGAAATTGAACTTGTGTCACATCCTTCTCGTGCGGAGCAGTGTGAAAATATATACGAACAATATGATAAAACCGAAGGCAATACTTTCAGTACATGGATACATGCATACATGTAAAGATAAATAGATAGATAAATAGATAGATCGAATTTCTTCTATTTCTCTGTGGATTGAATGAAGGGTTCAAAGTTCCGTGATTTCTCCCGATTACGACATGAACGTTCCCGATTACGACAAGAAGGTTCCCGAGTTCAAAAAGAAGGGTCCCGAGTTTGAGAAGGCTTCTGAGTCTGACATGAAATACACGAAGAAGGCCGGAGGGCACATCGACCGAAATTTCATACAAATAACAATCTTATTATAATGGAGATTGTGTATTTTTCTGTCTGTAATCGAAACTATATTACTACTCAAGTCACAATTCCCTTAATTATTTATCAATTCTCCATGATTTCATTTTTTAAACCTTCAGTTATTAATAAAAATTGTTTTACATTATTAATACTGTTGACATGTTTACGTACTATTAACATGCAATTATATTTATATATACAACAAAATAGCGGTTTACAGTTTGAACGAGAAGGCTAACTTGCATATTGATAAAAAAATCGAATTTAATAAATATATGCTTAGTATTATTGATTTTTAATTGTTTGGTTTTATTTTAAGAAATATAACAAAAATCTCGTGGATAAATCTTAAAGAAATTATTTACAAGAAAAATAACTGTAATTTTATTCTTTACTTCCTTTTAACTAAATAGTTAAATTAGGAAAATTTACAATGAAAAACGAGAGTATTGGAAAGTAAGTTTAGTTTTCCAGTTTTTATTTTTCAATCATACCCCTCTGTTCAAATCTTTTTATTTGCATTCTTAGTCAGTTTCATTAGCCTTTCTAATTTAATACAATATTTTATTACATCAAAACTTAAATACTTGCACCCGGAGGGTGCATATATTTGCTAGTAACAATAAAGATGAGTACAATAGTCCGAAAAGTCCAAATAATACTAAATTTCTTCTGTTATACTTATATAAAATTAGTAAAGAATTATATATATACATATATATATGTATATATGTGTGTGTAAATATAAATACATAGATTAATATATATATATATATATATATATATATATATATATATATATATATATATATATTGTGACAATAAAAATCTGCATAAATTTGTATGGATATATAAATACATTGTATTAGACATTGAAATCAATAATTAATATTTTTCTTAATTCCGCTTTTTAATAACTTAGCTTGATATACGAACAGTTTCGCTCATAGCTATTAATACTTACATCTCAGCTAGGACCATCCCTTTGTTCCAAAAGTACAATTTCAATTTCACACCGTCTATGGCTTGAGGTTACAAAGTCTAATTACATATTACATCCATCATGGGGTCTGCTCTCCAAACACCTAGGGTGTTGTTGTGCATGTAAGTAAAATTAAAGTTTTTTTGGCTTATAATCTTAATTAGAAATATCAGATTTTACTCTTCTGATTTCAATCAACGCATGTCTACTTTTAATAGATATTATTATTTCCTTTTATTTCTTAAATATGTATTAGAAATCCGTAATTAGACAGACGTATATGAGGCATTGGCTCCCGTCTATATTCATATATATATATATATGTATATATATATATATATATATATATATATATATATATATATATATATATATAAAGTATGTCATAAAAGTATCGAGAAGGAAATTATTTTTACTGAGATAGAAATGTAACGGTTATGGTCAGAGGAAACAGAATCGCCGAACCGAGTTCAAATTATTTACGAAGGCAATAATGGCTTGGAAACGACAGGTGTGTATATATAAATGTTTAAATTTCTATCATCAATGGGTTGCAACTATATATATATATATATATATGTATATATATATATATATATATATATATATATATATATATGGTGTGGTAGTAGTTCACTCAGCGTATGAGTATCTGTGTGGTAAAATAAGGAGCTGATGGTAGGTGTGGCGTAGCGCTAGTTGATTGTACCGACATTTAAGTAGAAATGCATATACATTCACAGAGGCGTTTGCATATAATTTCAAAAGGGATGTGTACATGTGTGTACTGTGATGTAGAGGCCGCCTCCTACCAGCTGCCCGGCTGTGTGACTGACACCAAGGAGGGCATGACGGGAACGCTCGTGATGGGTTCGAGAAACGGTACACAAGCAAGAGTAGCGGATTCTTGAAAACAGTTAACAATTCAGTAAATAACCGGCAGAAGGATATGAGATGTAGTATGTTTTTAACGATTAATATTTTTCTTTGGCGAAATAACTTTGAAATCTAAATATGTTTGGCGGACTTATTGATATAAGCGTATCAGAAGCTCGTTCGTACCTAATTTTTTATGTTATGTTTGTTGTTATTTTTTTTTAAAAAAAAAGTAGTCTTGTATAAAATCGTAAAAAAATAAAATATAAATATTTATGCGCAGCAATTTGTTTTAAAGTTTGATAAATAATATTTTCTTTGGCGAAATAATTCTGGAAACTTTTTTTTGTGAATATATTAGCATAAGCGTAGTTAAGGACTAATTTAAAACTCTTAATACAAAGCACAATTATAAAGGGACGTGTTTTATCACAGAAACTGAAAGACAAAAGAAAAACCGTTATGGACTTTTTTTTTCAACAAGTTACAGTATCCCCTCCAACCAAACACACTTTATTTTTTTCTCAGAAAAAATTCTGCCAGAATCAGTAGGCGAATTTCCGCTCTTAACACAAAGCCAAAAATCGACCGAGAGGCTGCACATGATTCGGAAAACTCGGAAGTTTTGACACTCGGAAGTCAATGTACCACTGTATTAGATTTAAAACAACTCACCAAGCAATATAACATTGACCATACTTACCAAGAGCCTTGGCACTTGAAGACGAGAAAATACAATCATCAATAGTCTCCTCGTCATCTCCTATCTGATCTAATTGGTGAGTGAATCCTGCTCTTTCCAGACAATATCTCATAAATATAAATATCATTCAGATTTCAGACCACAAAATAAGACAGAACAATGCTTATTTCTACTCAGATAATGTGAAGACATATGACATGATGTGAAATCATGCATCGTAACTGTCAGCACAGTAATTCATAATTTGATACATGACTCAGATCTGCTCAATTTGTCATATGAAATAAATAAATAAATAAACGAACACTTAAAGTAAGAATCCATTATCTTCTTCCTTCGGCTATGGGTAAGTAGTAAAAAATAGGTTCCCTACTCTCGGCAAGACAACAAATCTAGTAAAATGAAAACTATAAATTTAAAACAGCTGTACTCTGCTCAAAAATCGATTCTGTTCACATTCCGTTCGTGGTGTAGATGTTGGGCAAATAGATACTTCAAGTGTCTATATCGCAGTATTCGATTGTATGTTCTACCTTCCTTCCCCCATTCCCGTTCAAGAACTGACGAGATATGCCAGGGGGACCACCCTGAACTAAAACGTTGCATTTTCGATGTAAGCCTCATATACGACCAGGGAGGACCAGAGACATCGCTCTCTCGCCACACATACCCTCTATAAATACAGAAGCAGTTTTGGGGCAATACCTTTACAACTTTCAACAGGGTCGCCTACTGAGAAATTTGGATACGCCGCGTATTTGGATTTTTCCTCCTTACCCCTTAAAAAGCGAAGGACTGCTAAACGGGAGCAAACATCAACAATAACTAAACAAAAAATTGGCTTTCTTGCATTCACTTGACAGGATAATAAATTATATATTTCCCCATATATAAGAAATGCTGAATTGTTTGCTGTTTGTTTGTACGTGTTGTCTTATATTTGGTTGTAGATTACACAATCATAAAAAACTAATACAGTGAATTCCGTGTATGAGTGCCCGTTGGATCTAGCTAATCATATAAGCCCTTTGTGAAGTAATTTCCCAGTCCTATTATGTGCAGGTATATAATCCTCCTTGTCAGGCCGAAGCAAGTAGTAAGTCGATTTAGACGCCTACGGTTTGTTCATGAAGTAGTTAACGATAATTAACATTTAATGTACATGCTAATTTGGGAAAGACTAATAATCCGGAAGCTTTTTGATAACCGAAGACTGTTTAAACGGAAAATTAGCCTAAAATTGTTTTAATTTTAAAATTAGGACATTTTAATGCTATTGTTTTACGACTAGTTATAACCGCTTTTTTTTCACTGAAATATGTAGGAACTATATGCATAAGCCCAGTTTTAGGTGCGTTTCTTTCTGTTACCTGTGAACATATGATATTTAAATAATCTATTCTTTTCTATATTTTTGAACATCGGTCCAAAGTTTGCTCTGCATCCGTTTAGTCCTTTTCAGCAAGTAGGAATCTGTTTGAGGCACTTAAAAACATGGACCACAGAAAGAAAAAAATGATGACAATACAATAGATAGAGTTGTCAACGACCCCTTATATGTTACAAAAAAAAAAAAAAAAAACAGCAAGAGAAATCGTCAGGGTTTCAGACTGTTGGTTGGTTATTGGTTCGATTTTTTTTGGTATGTCAACCATTGTTGGGTTATCTTATATCGAAGTTGTTTGGCTTATTCATTCTTGTAGGGTATTGAATTTTTTCAAATTCAATTTTAAACAAATTTTAATACTTATTTGTTGATCTATTTTACCCATAGATGGGACCCTAACAGTTACTACCACTCCGAGTCAGGGTGGACCTGGGGTAATTAGATAAAGAGGTACTGCACCTTCCCAGAATTGGAAGTTCACCATGTGCAGTTCAATTCCATACCCAGGACACTAAAACCCTCAACCACTGCTTTCTAGCACATAATAATACAAATGATTGGAGTTGCTATAAGAGCAATAGGGTTGGGACAATCATATATGTGCTACGGGTTGATGTGAACCGTCGATTGATCGGAGGGGGCTTCTCAGACTGCCCGTCTAGCCTAAGTAAGTAAAGTGTTGCATATCAGGGGCTGCCCAGCTACCAGGATTCCATCCTTAAGTATCCCAATAGGTGATCCCATTGGACGGATTTTACCTCTCTTCAGCGGTGCAGTCGTCATATTGTACAACCCTAGCCGACAGGGTATTGCACATTGTATTCTGTGGCAATACAGGTAATTGAATAATACATAAAAGATAACAACGACTGACTAATTACAGCAGCCTAAACCTGCAACAATAAAATGGACGTCAAGACACAGAGTATAACAAGAATTATAGCATCGAGTAAACAAAAATAGGAGGAAAACCATTTGTCACTTCAGAATTAATGGAAAGTGGACATCAGATAACCTGCATATGGTTTTACAGAGAGAGAAACCGAATTACTATTAACAGTATCTCAAAATAACACCACAAGAACCAATTATGTAAAGGCTAAAGCTGGAAGAATAACAACTGTAGGCTATGCAGAGAGAAAAATAGAGAGGGGAGAGAGAGAGAGAGAGAGAGAGGGGGGAAGGGCGAGAGAGGGAGGGAGAGAGAGGGAGAGAGAGGGACCAGGGAGAGTGATAGAAAAGTCAACCAGGTAATAAGTGAATCTTGCAATCTAGCAGAGAAGTACAAGAGTAGGCATGACTGGGCTGGAAGAGTGGCCCACTGGGAATTGTTAGAAGTGACTAAACATTGACCTTAGAGGCAAATTGTACATTCTCCAACTCGAAGAATACTTACAAGCCTGAAAAGACATTCTCTGGGATTTTAAGATTCAAGCATTGATTAGTCAATGTTGGCTGGAAGGTAGGATCATTATTTGTTAACAGGCAGAAAAAAACTTGCCAATTCATACGAGAAACGCACAGAGTAAACGAAAAGGGAGACGAGGTTGGAGGGCCGTGGTGTAGTGGTGAGAGTCGTAAGAAATAGACGAAGCCCTTTGTATTTCACATAGTGCTAATACCCTTGGGAAAGGTATGCATCCAACTACTCGCCCCCCAGCTATGGATTGATAGTAGGACATACTGGGCTCTTTATCCTGGTTGAGGTACTCAGTCTAAGAGAAGACAAATTTTAATTCAAACCAGGTAAACCCAGCTAAAGTAATTGACTTTGTGTCCCATCCTGCTTATGCGGTGGGGTAGGTAAGTATAATAAAGGGGGCGAAACATAAATACTTGGACATATAATAATAATAATAATAATAATAATAATAATAATAATAATGGTAGTAGCAGTGGTAGTAGTAGTAGTGGTAGTAGCAAGTGTACTTTAAATGGTGACACAGATTAAACAGTTTATCATACAATAAGCGAAGGCACGATACAGGCACAATTAGAATATACGAAGGGGCATGTTTGGGAGGCAAAGGTGATTTATTGGGAAGTTTGCGAGAGAAAAAAAACTTGACCTATCTGAATAATCGTGGATGCATTAAAATAATCTTTTGGTTTAGTTCAGTTTCTTTGTTCAACGTTCATGGGTTATTTAAGACCAAAACCCATCCTTGTAGAAGAATATTAGTGGTACTATTTAATACATATCTGGGCCAAAATATATTCCAGACACTGTGATGAATTAAATATTCATTATTATCACTGCACATTCCGCCATAACAAATTCTACCGTTATGTCTTGGATAAATATTCTGCTGGTGTGCGTTTGTGTATATATGTGTGTGTAGGTGTATCTATCTATCTATCTATCTATATCTATCTATCTATCTATCTATCTATCTATATCTATATATATATATATATATATATATATATATATATATATATATATATTGAGGTATGTTTGTCGTTAGATGGGATTAGGAACATTTATACGAGCTGATTTCATTCAAGTTCACTTTAGTATTGTTTTGACAGCTGTCATATCAGCATGCATAATAAAAATACATTTTAAGACCATTTCTTTTTCTTATTCTGACAAAGAAACAAAAGACAGAATAAACCCTGTTTTCGGTACACTAAGATTATTTCTCAGATTGAGAAAGGAAAAATTAGATCCAAACGCAAAGCTGTAGTCTTATAGAATATGGAGAAGGCGCTGGGGCTGATCGAATGTGTCAAAAATGGTTTGCTAAAAACTAAAACAGAATTATGATCGAGTAAAACAATTAACGTTAATAGAAAATAATTAAGAATTAGAAAATATGTACGATATGATAGATAGCCATCATAACGATATAAAATTTAAGCTCTGAAAATCCTGTTCGCCATCTCGATCATGCAAAAGAGAATGAAAGTGTTACCAATTGTAGTTGGTGCTCTCGGAACGGTCCCAAGATTTTGGAAAACAAATAGAGGAATTGGAAATCAGACGTAGATTTGAGAACATCCAGTCAACTCCATTGTTTAGATCGTCTACAATACACAGAAGTGTCCTGGAAAATTGAGGAGACTTGACACTCAACATTAAAGAACAACCATCAACTTCCGCTCTTGTGAAAAGATCACAAGGAGTTAAATAATAATAATAATAATAATAATAATAATAATAGTCAAAGCGAAAATTGATAAGACCCAACAAAATAGTAAATGTAGACTTTGCTGGAATAAGATGAGACTGTAAACCATATACTCTGCGAATGTAGCAAACTAGCACAACGAGAATACAAAACTAGACACGACTGGGTTGGGAAGGTGATCCACTGGGAATTATTTAAGTTTGACCATACATCAAAATGGTATAAGCATAAACCAGAATCTGTTCTTGAGAACGAAACTCATAAAATTCTCTGGGACTTTGAAATAAAAACGGATCACCTTATCCCAGCAAGAAGACCAGACCTAGTGTTGATAAACAAAAAAGAAAGAACTTGTCAACTGGTGTATTTTGCAGTGCCAGCAGATCACAGGGTGAAGCTAAAGGAAAATGAAAAAATGGGCAAATATCTGGACCTTGCCAGAGAAGTGAAAAAGTTATGGAATATGAAAGTGAAAGTGATACCAATTGTAGTTGGTGCACTTGGAACAGTCCCAAAAGGATTGGAAAAGGGTCTGGAAAGTTTGGAAATCAGAGGAAGGATTGAAACCATTCAGAACACTGCACTGTTGCAATCTGCCAGAATACCTAGAAGAGTCCTGGAGACCTGAGGAGACTTGCTGTCACTCAGACTCTAGTGAAAGACCATCAGCTAATTCTGATGTGAAAACTCAAAAGGAGCAAATAATGAGATTAGTTGTATCTATTAATAAAGAGTGCTCAATATCGGTGGTAAATCTTATGTCGATCTAAGAAAGGTTAGCTTAGACACAGAATCAACAATGGTTTGTGACTGTCACTTATAACTAATGTAACATTACATTGTATATGTGTATGCATATATATATATATATATATATATATATATATATATATATATATATATATATATATATACACACACACACACAAACACACACACACATATATATACATACATACATATATATATATTATATATATATATATATATAATATATATATATATATATCGGGGTTGTGTTTGTGTCTGTGTCTGTGTGGGCGTGTATGGGTATTTATAATAATACATGTGTACGTTAATTATACTTGAAATGTGTATATCTGCATTTCATTCACAGAATATCTGTGTGTACGCAGCGGTGTGAATCCAAGAATGCATTTGAAGTAGTTTTTGACGGTACTGCAAATTTTGAAAAGCTTTCTTTAAAAAATTCCAGGAATTCAAATTCAAAGAACATATCTAACAGAATTTTGCTAGTTTTGTAAACACGTTTCGCTATGCATCGCCGAATTCTGAGCAAAGGATTCAAAATAATCATTTTTTTAATTCAGTTTTGTTTTTCCCGAGGATACATTAGAAAAATCTTGAAAGAGATGAAATTGATGATTTTTATTTAAACTTTAAAGAGGAACCTGTCGTGGCGAAATATTACTGCTGAAAACACGATCAATTTATATATATTATTTAATATATATAATTTTTAATTTGAGCGAAAATGAAATAAGAATTATTTCCCTACAAGTTAAAAAATATAACCTGTTTGACTAATTTTACTAACGAACAAGAGAATATGAGTGCCTGTGCCGTAGTGGCTAACATGCACGAATGCAACATCGTAGTAATTAAGTTCGAACTCCAGTCGTTCACTTTCGGATTAATACCCATGATAAAGGTACGAATCCCAATTATCGCAATGACTATGGGTTAGATGATACCATTACTGTTCTTCAATGGTAGCTTTGGCATTAAATAGCATTAAATAAAGACATACACACAATCACATACACAGTTATACATACAATCATAAACACACATAAACATACTCACGCACTGACGTACATAGAGAAATACACTTTTATTTAAAAGGTTACACACACACTTCCTTTTTTTCTTTTTCTTTTTTGTGCATTTTTTTTTAGATTATTCAATATTTTTTATTTTCTTCTTCTTTTTGATCAAGTGTTATACTCCAATAACGCATCAAAAGTAATAAATAAACAAGAGAATGTATAGCTATAATTTGATCAAATTTCTTAAGATTTTTAATCCTTTAATCATATATATATACAGGGTGTTCGGAATAAATTTGTCATATTTATATTTGGTTATTTTTCTCCGTAGGTTGGAGGTATTGACGCACACTACACATCATTTAAATGCTTGGACTCCTTCTTTATTCATGTACATGATGAAAGATAGAATGGATGACTGAAACCCACCTGAATCTCGGAAGGGAATAACTTGATGATTTGCGCCGGCTATCAAAATAAGGCGATTATGGTTGCTGCCCAATGCTCCCTGAATTGCAATGGAGACTACGAGGCTGTGGCTAGAAGAAAGCAACATAACATACGATCTGATTGCGTTCGTACTGCAGAATCCCTCGGAAATCTGCAGAAAAAAGTGTTGGAGGACCCTCAGAGGCATACGTGGAGTTGCTAAATAGTGTAGTCAAGTCCTGGATAACAAGGGTAGCCAATGGTAGGCCATATTTATGGCAGAAGGATTCGGCCCCCTACCACACCTCTGGGAAAAGTCAAAAATGGTTATCGGCGAATTTTTACGATTACACCAGTCCCAATCTTTGTCGTCCGAGCTCCCCAGATTTTAACCCCATGGATTATTATGTATGTGGCTCTGTTGAGAAAGACACCAATCGCCGTTTCAGTACTACAAAAGCCCAGTTAATCCACAGAATTAAGGTAGTTTTTGAGAGCCTTCCCAGGGAAACTGTAACATCAGCTTGCTCCCGGTTCTGGAGCGGGATTGAGGCTATGATCGGCGCTAAGGGTGTTTATCGTGAGTGAAACCTGTTGACAGTAGTGTAATTTGTGCGTGTTGAATTTCTTGACAATCCCTTAAATTTTATAGTTACCAAACACTTTTTCATTTTTCCTTATGAAACTGTCAAATTTCTCCCGAACACCCTGTATATGTGGGTTTGTGTATGTGTGTGTGTTTGTGTGTGTGTGTATTACTAAAGCTGAGCGAATCAATGATTGTTTCCCTAAGTCTGTTTCCCTGTTTATTTTAATGACACAAAGTCCATACTCATATTTTCCTTAGTTTTTGGATTGAGGTATGTTTAGAAAAATTATCATTTTAATTAGCAGTAATTTGCAATTAAATCATAAAGTAACCTAACTTTTACTTTATATCTTCCTGTAAATGTCCCCTTCTCTATGTTATATCTTCATTAATCACTCTCGGTATAGTTTAGTACCTCTGTAAGAGTAGAGCGTCAAGAGTGAGAATTGTTAGTATTCCAAAGCTAGTCCTATCACCACTTCTTACTACCACTACAATTAAATTGTCTTAAATTTATATAGGTACAAGATTTTCATGATTTTATCTAAGAATTAGTTAAAATCAACTTAATTTTAAGCAAATCATGATTTGAGATATTTTGGTATGAAAAACTGTACGAATGAAATGAAAAATAAAAGCAATACCAATATAAATATAATTAGGGACCTCCAATCGATTTTGCGTAAAAAAATGTAATTAGTACATAGAAATTTCGTCAAAAATATAATGTTTTAAAGATCTACTTAAAATCAGGTAATTGTCTAATTTTAATGAAACTTTCACAACTTATTTGTTTATGAATAAATCGTTTTTAAAATAGATTTTGCGTGGGAAATATTATTAGAATTATTTTTTTTGTCGCTTGACCCCCCCCCCCCCCGAAAAAATATTTTGAGAATGGTCTTCTTTTAAAATGTTGGAAAAAGTTTCGAAGGATTTTTATTATATATATATTGGTGGAAATAAATTTATAACTGCTAATATTGTTGCATATCGTGCAACGGAAAAGAAATCTTCCGGCAAAAAGACAAAGAGAAAGAGAAAGATATATACTTAAAAAAGGGAGAACGGAAGAGAGGTCTTCCGGTCAAGAAGCAGAGAGAAGATGAAGAAATATATAAAAAAAAGGAAAACGGAAGCGGAGTCTTCCGGTGAGGAGGCGGAGAGAAAGATAAAGAAAATATATAAAAAATGTCCGTTATCAGATCAAAAGATAAAAAATGCGTGGGCATATTTATCGTTTATAAAGGCTAGCGGATTCGAAAGTCAGGCAGTCAGTCCCCAGCAAGCAGCCGTGAAGGTAACCTCGTCGCCTCCCGTCATCAACAACATTCGGAAGTTCATTGTGAACACTGCGCTCTTCACCAACCCCTCCGGCATTTCCATTGTGAACGCTCTGCGCCCCTCCCCACCCACGAACCGAAGAACATAAAGACGGGTCATATTTTTATATATACGTGTCTGTGGTTTTATTGAAGTCCAGTAGTCGGCTATACAACAATATATATATGTTCATACGAGGCAACCTAGTGAACATACAGGTCAGCATTCGAGACAAGAAGAAAAATCTATTCTGATGAGACCAGAATAAACCTTATAATGTTTTGAAAGTTATTGATATTATTTTACTTCAGAAGTTAAAAAAAATACTACTTCACTAAAAGAAAAGTAAAAAAAGGAATGTATTTTGAATATTTGGTTAAATTATTGTTTTAAATTTGGTTCTTTTCTATCATTCCTATTTCTGATTTACTTATTTTGTTTATTTTCTTCATTTCTTCATTTCTTTGTCTCCACTTTTATCTTTCTATCATCCCATCTTTTTTCCCCTTCACAATTTTATGATTTCCATTTGTATCCATGTTGGTTCATTGTTTTTCTTTGATATTAAGAATAAAATCACAATGAAAATCTGAACATCACACTGTGAAACATTTCTTTGCACACTTGGAGACCTTTATATCTGCGATATGCTCCCGAATGTGGTCTTAAGCTAAATCAATGTTTCTTAGATCTTTTTTAACTGCCGCCCTCTTGGCGCATCAGCAACGTCGCCCGTGCCTCCTCCATGCGCATACAGTAAACACACTCCTCCTCTTGTTATCAGATGTATCAGAATTTCAAACAGCTAATCTAACACTATGGGCGTTATTTTCCCACCTACCACCTTGGCACCTTGCAGAATTGAAAATGCCATGATCACCACCCAGCGAGATATCTGCTGTTTGATTTCCTTTGCATGTAGCGGAACAAGTCAGAAACAAACAAAAGGAAATCTTATTAATGAAATTCTACTGTTAAATATGATTGCTAAATTAAAGATGAAATAAGGGATTTAATAAATATATTAATCTTCTAATACCCCAGGCGAAAACAAAGAATTAGCACGCGTACAGAATAATATTTTGGTTTCTTTTTAATTAGCAATAAATAATCTAATGACAGATACGACACAAAACAAAATTGGCTAGTAGAGTTAGTTTTCAGGGACCGGTTTAGCTTAGTCAATAGAGTATCTGTCTCGAAATCACAAGGTTCGGGTTTCGATACCGCTCTTCGCCAACTCAGCGCATAAGAAGCACTGTTGTGTATTCAGATTTGTGCGATAAAACATTTGGGATCTGACAGTAAGTGTGGCGCTCCATCTCAGCAGAAACAATCTCCCTAGTCTAGCGCAAGCAAAAAGGGGATATATTTCCTCACTATTCAGCTGATACTGACAATAGGCTTGTCAGCTGATATTACTTTACTACTTTAAGAAATTTGACATATAGTAGAGTGCGGGACCCCATATACATTCGTGGGGGGTCATATCATAGATTCACTCGGGTATGAGACCCTAGAATTTGTCCTGGTGGAAGCCATTCTTGATTACTTGTTTATCTTTAATTCCATTGTCTTGTTCAATTATATATACTAGTACAAAATAAAAAACACCCTCCGGCCGATGTAAAAATAGATTTTTGAAATATATTGCCTGAGGGGTGGGAGTAAAATATTCAATGTCAGCGAGTTCGTGTCCTAAGTAAGTAAAATCATGATACAGGTACGCAAGTGTTCGAATATAACCATTCTGATGAATAAAAGAGCGTAAAATTTTTATTGTGAGAGAAGAAAGAAAAACACATACAATAAGGAAGAACAGGAAACACCAGGCGCTTATTGTCCGCTTCAATGTGACGGAAGAAGGGATAGAATGAGAAAGAAAGATGTAAAAAAAGGAAGGATAGGTAGGTAGGTAGGTAGATAGAGAGTTAGATAGATAGGAAGAAGAAAGAAAGAAAGAAAGAAAGAGAGACGTGAAAGTGAGAAACAGAGAGAGAGAGAGAGAGAGAGAGAAAGAGAGGTGGGGAGGAGAAACATAGAGAATGCGAATGAGAGAGAGAGAAAGAGAATGTGAGAGATAGAAACAAGAGAAAGACAAAAAATGTGAATGAAAGAGAGAGAGAGAGAGAGAGAGAGAGAGAGAGAGAGAGGGGGGAGATATAGATAGATAGAAACAAATGGGTCAAGAAATAAATATTTGAACACCATATTACAATTATTCTATCTGTACATTCCTTAACACATTTATCCATATATCTATGCTTTTCATTTCCCTATATATGTATCTATCTTATTTTATATCCATCTCCCCCCCCCTCTCTCTCTCTCTTTCTCACCACCACCCTAGGGTTGAGCACGCTGGGGGGATTTTCGTTAAGGGCCGCCAACTCAAGCGTAAACGCAGCGCTCTGCTATATAAGGGGTGGAGCACTCTATGACGGCATTTATATACAAAGCGATGTGTGTATGAAAACAGTTAAAATCCCCCTCGCATTCTGTAAGTGAAGACAGCCTAATGTGTCAGACTGACTCCCAACCGATCGGATTTCAATTCCGGCTGGAGGTAGCTTACAAATGTCTAGCCACACTGAAGAGACTTGATAAGTCGGAACACGTGTCTGTGGATGATTCTCTCTCTCTCTCTATATATATATATATATATATATATGTGTGTGTGTGTGTGTATTCATTTCTATGTATCTATCTATATCTATATGTTCATTATCTATCTCTCTATTATGGCATTGAATACTATCTTATTTATAAGCGTAACACAAAAAACGATACAACAAAGCGATATTCTTAATTTAGCAATACAGATAAAATGTAATTTGAATAATCTGAATGACCATTTTGGGGTTTTGGGGTCGATTTGAACGTATATATCGAAATTCTCAATGTACTAAGGATATCTTTCTAATATAGAAGAACCAATATTAGGATGGGATATCGTTATAACGGGTTCACGGATATATCTATAAGAATATTCAATCTCTGCAATTTTTTATAATGGAATTATTGGGGGGAAAAAAGGGACATTTTAGCCTAAACTATTCTATTATATCGGACTTTTAGATTTACCCCGCGGTGAATATGAAATTAGTTTTGAGTCTTTTCAGCTACCAGCAACCGCACAATGGCTATTTTTGTATCACACCTTAAAAAATCCAGAACTTACTCAATCCACTGCAATTATTTCCGGAGGTCAGTAGTGCTCGTGGCTTAGTGACTCACGTGCTGGACTTTCACATTGTAGTAAGAGGGTTTAAATCACAGACGTTCTATAATGTTCCTTTCAATCTAATACTCTTGGGAAAGGTATGAACCTCTCCATCCCGCACCTATCTATTAAATAGTACCATTACCATTTTCTACAAGGGTTGCTTTGGCATTAAATAACCCACAAAGGGTAATATGTCGTTAAACAAAGTAAACCAAACCAAACAATTATCTACTTTGTATTTCCTTTTTTCGAAATATTTTAAAACGTTTTAATTTTAGGGAAAATCATTCTAGGAATATATATTTTTTAAATTATGTTATACCCCACATTAATTTAATTTACTTCTTTGAATTTTCAAAGAAAAAAACAATTTCTGTCAGGGAATTCTTTTCGACATAAGTCTTCATAGGATTTAAATTGTTGAACTTTTTCGGAAGGCAACATTTTTTTTCCAGAAAAGCTGCTCTGAATCGTAAAATGAAAAATGCATAATAGCGAAAACATTGCTTTGAGAGCTTTATGTTATATCAGAAAAAATATATAGATATATTTTTCATTTTCTGTTACATCTCATTTCCTTTACTTGTTTGAATTTTCTTCCCTCCTGCTACTCCCTCAGCCATAAGCAGAATTTGACACAATTTTTAAGAGGAATTTAACAGTTTTGAGTTCAGAGTTATCCTTCGCTTAGACTGGTTGTTGTACAAAGGTTAACAAATTTAATCTGCCCATCCAGTTACCCATAGTTGGAGGGAAAGTAAGTTTTAGCTCTATGTGAAATGCAAACAGCCTTATCCAGGATTCAAGCACGGATCACCGCATCAATTTTATACGACAATAACCGTTACATAACGCCGGTGTGTGTGTTTTGTGTGCGCGCGTATGTGTGTAGGTGTTCAACCATGCATAATATAACTGACATGAGACTTTCTGAATCAACACGTCAATCTTTTTTACAGAATTAAAATAATTATCATTCCATACATAGTCTTAGTTGGTAGAGCACTTGCCTAGGAATCGTAAGGTTTCTGGTTCGATAACTGGTGGCAGGTTTGGCGCTCCACTTCAGACGCAAAAACGATCACCTTGGTCTAGGGCTAGTGAAAAGGGGATACACTTCCTCGCTGTCTGGCTGATACCGACACAAGATTACCCCGTCTACTTTACTTTAGTCGAGTATTTACTTCTAATTCAGAACTGAAAATAATGAACTTCATCGAGACAGACAGACAGACAGGCAGACAGATAGATAAATAGATAGATATATCGATAGGTTTGATATAACGTTTTGATTTAGAGAAAATCATTCTAGAAATATATATTTTCAAAATTATCTTATACCCCACATTAATTTAATTTACTTCTTTGAATTTTCAAAGAAAAAAAAACAATATCTGTCAGAGATAAGTCTTCACGGGATTTAAATTGTTGAAATTATTTCTAAAATCATTCCAGGCATAATAAACATGATTAGCATAGCATAAATGTTTTAAAAAGTCATATACATTCCTTTATCAATTCTGGCATTTCATTTTTTTAGGGTATATAGCAGCTTGAGGACATATTAGCAAAATTGCATTACTTTTTCGATAATTCTTAATATTGAAATGTTGAAATGAGACATTACATAAATAGACGGAAATTAACGAATTCCTTCGTGCGTTTGCAATATATGAAAGAATTTGAAAAACGTAAATTAATATGGAAAAATCATTAAATGGTATTTTTTAAGTAACATAAATCGTTACGGCAGCGTTGAATTTAAAATAAGCGATTAAATTAGATAAAATATCATTTAGTTTTACATTAAAACTAATCATTTTTCTGAGTAGTTAGGTATATTTTCTTAGATTGGAGGTTATCATTATTAATGATTGAATATAACTGCATTCATGAGCATAGGGACTGATCGTTCACAAAAAATCATAATATTTCGTCGGCTTTAAAATCGCTTTTAATATTTATATGAGACGTAAAACGGCGGGGAGGTAACAAATTTGACTGAGGACAAATTGGTCAAATTTCGATCCCGGCCTGAAGACGCCTGTCTATCTAGCTGCATTGATGAGCCGAAAAATGGCTAAACAGGGCTGTATGGGTATTTGCCTCTCATCCCACTTATGAGCACTGGACACAAGGTCTCGTTTTTACGTGGGCGCATAAAAATTTCGTCGATCCCTTTGGCATTCTCCCTCAATGGGGGTGCATCAGGCGCTGGGCAATAAACCCAGTCCTGCCCCTTTAAATCAAGGGGGAAGGTATTGCCCGGGGGGATAGAACCCTGGGCTCGATGCTATTAATGAAATTTACCGATCCAGTGGCCGAAGCTCACTGGACCCCCGACTGGTTCAGGTGTATGTGTGTGTGTGTGTGTGTGTGTGTGTGTGTGTGTGTGTGTCTGTCTGTCTGTCTGTATATGTATGTTAGGGTAGCGAAGTCAACGGCACTTGGTAACTGACAGTTTCTCATGTGTGCAATTTTCAATGAAGTTTTTTTTTCCTATTTTTTATATAGTGATGCGTGTTGAATCATGGGAAGGGTAAATCCTGTGACTTGATGAGAACTAGTTTATTTCGTACGGTATTACAACATGGCAAGTTTTCTTTAACTTATTAAAACTTATATATTGAGAGAGAGAGAGAGAGAGAGAGAGAGAGAGAGAGAGAGAGAGAGAGAGAGAGAGAGAGAGATCAATTGATCGATTGATAGATAGATGGATCCTATACATCATTTTAGTCCATTACGTCTACAATTTCTGTCATGAGTCTATGTTTTATTTTACGCCTGTTATTTCTTGTGTAACATTCCATTACCACTTTGCAAGAAAATTATTCGCAATTATATATGGAGGGTAACCCCCCCCAAAAAAATATATATGTTGACCCCCCACCAAAAAAAAAAAAACAGGCTTTTTGGATTACCCTGTGTTATAGAAATATCTCCTGTCCCTTTCCATTTAGGTTGTAAAATGATCGCTTTATATATTCTTACCCTGTATATACATGTATACACACACACACACACACACACATATATATATATATATATATATATATATATATATATAAATATATATATATATATATTTGTGTGTATGTGTGTATATAAATATATGCACGCATGCACAAGTGTGATTATGTGTGTGCACACATGGGTGTTTCAAAGGTTTGCAATGTGAAAATTGAGAAGAGAATCGTGCCGAAAATCCTAGCGGGATTCTGGGATTCTTGTGTCTATGCATTTATATTTGTTTGTAATAAATTATTGAAATTTGAACACGCCTTCAAGTTATCGTGTTACACACACACACACACACACACAGACACAGACACACACACTCATACATATATATATATATGTGTAAGTATGTGTGCTATCGAATTTTGTGCATGCTTTAAGATATTATTATAACACACACATATAGATATATATATATATATATATATATATATATATATGTGTGTGTGTGTGTGTGTGTGTATGTGTATGTGCATGTGTAGTACGATATCTTGAAGCTATGTACAAAATTCGAAAATTTTGTACGAATAAATATAAATAACTAGATACAATGATCATTTGATAATAATATATACGCGCACACACATACGTACACACACTAACATATAGATGTATATTAGTGTGTGCGTGATATCATTTTATTACTGGTATTATTATTGTATAAATATCAGTAATAATTATCGATTTTTCTGCATGGCTACAAACTCGCAATGAGTTTTACTATTATTGATATATATATATATATATATATATATATATATATATATATATATATATATATATATATTTGAAACAACGTCACCTAAAGATTGTTTGCGCTTACGCATGCATGAAACCAAATGGTTGTGACTGTTCCTTTGTCATCAAATAAATAGATATGTAAAACCTTTATATATATTTTTTTTATATATATATAATAGCTCTATTTTTTATATTGAGCACTCTACCAATAATACTGTATTTTGACACACCGTTCCAGTAAAAGCTGAAACAGTGATAATCACACACTATAGTATATATATATATATATATATATATATATATATGTGTGTGTGTGTGTGTGTGTGTGTGTGTGTGTGTGTGTGTGTGTGTGTGTGAAAGATCTGTATTTCTGGTATTATCGTTATCAGATGTAGCAATAGTGCTAATAGTATAATGATGTTATTAACTAGTAACAGAAGTAGTACTTGAATTGATTGTGTTTTTGACATATTTAGTATGCTGCCTCCTTTGTGAAAGTAAAACTTCAGCATGTCCACAAAAGGACACATAGAATGAAAAAAAAAAAAAATGAATACCCCCCAAAAAAAAAAAAAAAAAAGAAGAACAAAAACAAAATCAACAGCAGAGGTTCTACTAACAACGGTGTTTTTGTTTCTTTGATAATTCACAAAAGCAAGTAGTTTCTTTTTCCCCCCAAAGAGCCGAACAAACGCCAGAAAGACACCGACCAGATCACGGTGCGGCAACACAATACATTGCCACACTGGCATACACGACGCTTCGTGATTCTCCTTTCGTCCGTTATTACACCGATTCACTGCGAACAATGCGAGCAGCTCTTTCGTGCACAGCTCACGAAAAGCATCGCTAATGACGTGACTAAGTTTAAGCATGCTTTCAGTTACGTCGTTATCTGTGACGGCCAAAGAAACAAAAGACCTAAAATATATACGTTGTGTCTAACTGTTTTAAGGGCCGGGCTTGATGCTTTCAATTTCGCTAAGAGAAATACTCATAAGTTTTATTTAGAATGTTATATCCGATAAAATCTTCATTGTAGTTTTATGTAGAGACGAATAAATAACGCGATTCAGGAATCACTAATATACTAGCAGGACCTGGTGAAATACCATAGTATGTTAGTTTAATTATTACAACGTTTGATATGTAATAAACGTACATCCAGTACAACATCCCGTATTTGTTATATCTGGTTAGCTCAGTGGGTAGAGCATTGGGCTAGAAACCACAAGGTTCCTAGTTCGATACCGGCCCTCGCCAATTCAGCGTATGAGTAGCACCGGATCTGTGCGGTAAAGTAAGGAGCTGAGGTAGGTGTGGCGCTCCCCTCCGACGCAAAAACAATCTCCTTGGTCTAGCGCTAAAAAGGGGTAGACTCCCTCGGTGATTGCTGATATCGACATTAGGCCGCCCCGACAACTTTCTATTTTTTAAATGAATATATATATATATAATATATATAATATATATATATATATATAGAGAGAGAGAGAGAGAGAGAGAGATAGATAGATAGATAGATAGAAAGAGGAGTTTAGAAGCCCCCGCCTTCAAAAAAGAGGAATTTACATACCATAGCTAGACTATAAGCATACATTCCTTTTGTCACGAATTTCTAACAGAAATTCTTATCTTTTTTAAATAAGAGACAAAAAAGTATATATATATATATATATATATATATATATATATATATATGTGTGTGTGTGTGTGTGTGTATATATATATATATATATATATATATATATATATATTATAGCTTTTATTTTACTCACTCTCACTTTTTTCTTTCTTTGCTTTGTTTCATCTTTTACTTATGCTCGTTTTGAAACAAATTAGGGTTATCGCTTCTGCGCGCTCAAACCCTCTCTATATTTTCACCCATTCTCTTTCTTTCTATCTTTTAGAGCCAACTGTACTTGATGCGATCATCAGACCAACACTTGTCTCACAGTCTCTAGCACAGTCACTAAGCATTATTTTATCCAAAACAAACAACACTTAACCGTAGATTTGTCCACCTAAAACATAATTCTCTCTGTTCAGTGGTTCTTATTTTAACATTACAAAGTCAATAAATAAAAGGAAATATTAGAAACATGGATGTTTTCCAAAGGCTAATATCATTTATTAACAGTAAAACTTTGATATTTTATTTCATAACTGGTCTAAATCTTTCTTTATCGTATTGTACATTGTACAAAGACAAAAGTACACACAATTGTTTTTTTATTTGATCATACATTATTGACAATTAGTCAAGTCAGTATAAAAAATTGAATCCTGTTAAGCATTAGAGAAAGAAACATTTATTTTTTACAATAAAAACCTCTAAAGCAAATGTTTTCATTGATCACATTTATTTACTATTGTGGACACCCAATTTACTATTTTGCTTATGTGGACCCGTAGAGGCTATATGGACCCTGTTGAGAATCATTGAATTAGATCCTCAAGTATTTTTTTGTATAAATGCTAACAGAGATAATCAACATTTTCTAAGAAATTAATGTTGCTTATAAGGGCCGGGTTAGCTCAGTCGGGAGAGCGTTCGACTAGAAACCACAAGGTCCCTAGTTTGATACCGGCCCTCGCCAACTCAGCGTATGAGTAGCACAGGGATCTGTGCGGTAAAGTAATGAGCTGATGGTAGGTATGGCACTCTACCTCAGATGCTAAGATAATCTCCTTGGTCTAGCGCTAGAGAAAAGGGGATAGACTCCCTCGCTGATTGGCTGATACCGATATTATGCCGCCCCGACGACTTTACTTTATGCTTTGAAAAAA
Organism: Doryteuthis pealeii; assembly: GCA_023376005.1. NCBI lineage: Eukaryota > Metazoa > Mollusca > Cephalopoda > Myopsida > Loliginidae > Doryteuthis > Doryteuthis pealeii. The sequence continues at coordinate 87,804,973 of CM042146.1, read as the reverse complement.
ATGTGAGGTTAATTTTGCCATCCTTGTTGACATTTAGATGATACTTGTGAGATTATCTCCCTTGTCTGCCAAAGAGTTCCTGCTGGTGACCACTGAATGGTGTTATCAAAGAAGTATATTTGTAGAGTGTGTGAAAGTTTAACTCTCTCTCTCTCTCTCTCTCTCTTACTTGCAGCATGCCTTGACAAGAGCAGATTCTTGTGATTACAAGGGACATTTTGTGTCCCCAACAACCTCATCTCATACTGAGCATTACATTATAGAATAATACGCTTCTTAAATATGTAAGTTTTTTTTTATCTAAACTTCCATTTCTAGAATTATACATACTAAGGAGATTTCTTTATACACTTCTTTATAAACACTTTCTGTAGCTCATAATATTTCATAATCATTCTAAATTTGCTTAGGCAATAAAATATGTTGTTATTAATCCAATGTGATGGTTCTCCTATTTATTCTGTACAAGGAAATATTAAATGGACTACAAATTCGTATACATATTTATGGTCATAAATAGAATAAAATCCTCACTGCTTTAGACACAGTTTTTGGACTGTTATCCTCATGTTTATTGTTATATCCATAACATTTTTGTCTGATGTGCTCTTTAGCCTTCTTCAGTTCACAAGTTCATAAAGAAACACCTGAAGAAGGCTGGAGGGCATATCGGATAAAATGTTGTGTATATAACAATAAATATTAAAACAACAGTCTGGAAAATGTAAGTAATACAAATTATCAAAACTCATCTGAAAAATTCAGACAAAGAATACATCTCTCTCTCTCAGAAAAATTAATGAAGAATGAATTCAAGTCAAATATCAATGGCTTCCTATTATTATTGGGCTTAGAACAACATTTTATTTCAGGTCTTTTATAACTAACCCACGAGACAGCTGGGCAGAGATTAGTAGATAATGTCATATATTCATACTTGTGTGGGTTCTTTCTTCTTTGGGTTCTCTTGTTGGTTGTGTCTGAAGTAAACTCCAACTAGTAACCGAGTCTGGCAAAATACTAGATCTGCTGGTTGTTTTAAGACTTTTTTGTCACTGGTACATCATGATAGAGGTTTTTACCCCCTCCCTGCTCTACCAATTTAGTCCCTTCTTTCAAGTTGGTTTCCGCATTTCTGTTATAGAAAAACATCATGGAAAATATCACCTATGGAAACACTGGAATTATGTCCCTATCTAAACATTTGACACCCATTTTTAGATAACTTTACCATAAAATCAATTCAGAAATACTAGTTGATTTTGCTAATCTTTTAATTAACAAATTATGACACCAATGAAAATGATAATTGCATGTTCCTTGTATTGATAAATGATAATTGGTTGAGTATATTATTTCCTTGTATGGTATAAATATAAGAACCATTCATGAAGTGATTACAAAGATATTTTATTGCCTGAGTAAACTGAAATTTACAATTGCAATTTTTTCAGTTTCTGTGCTCAGCAAAGCAAAAGCTTAGAATCTGCCTCAACCCATGGAGACTATCGAATACAAACTTACTGAATGATCTCTCACAACTGCCAATGGAAACCTTGATGGTTAGCATTATCTGAAAAATAATTCTAGACTACATCCTTAGTTTACACAGATCGATGGTCCTCCTGCCAATAATTATCAATGACACCCGGGGTATGTGCCCTACCAGCCATATTGCAAGTATGGCCAATGTCCTTGATGGACCAATTGATTCCATTCCTCTCAACATTGTTTTGTTTTTTCTTTCTGATATTTATTAATTGTATAACTTTATTGGTTCTCAAACAAAGGCTACATTGTTTCTATTTTTAGTAGTGGTAATCACACCTACAAAGAAGATAGTTTCTCTAACTATCAATCAAGTGATGGTATCCAAGTGTGTGCTGACTACAGAACTGAACAACACCAGCCGATTAAGTGTAACTGAACAACGTTTAATCTTATTCGATTATCAATCTTATTGTAAAACTTAAAATGTAAGCAATGTGAAACACCGTTACATGGATCAGAATCACAGTGACAATATTATAAAAAAGTTTTAACTTATTCTAATTTGGTTATTGTGTAGAGTTTTAAATTTTAAGGAAAAATTATTCCAGTAAAATATATTGTAGTTGCTAACAAAAGAATTCATAACAATGATTTAATTATTGGTGACTCTGAAATAAGAAAAACAAAAAATTCTATTTGTCCTGATTTACCTCCTGAGATACTTTTCAAGGGAAATAACTGCTTTACCAAGGAGAGAAACTAGACATTTTAATTCATTAGGTGATCTATTAAATCCCAATATATCTTCTATTAAAAGCTGCTGATATTCATACACACACACAAACCTCACCCTTAAATACATATGCTGACCACGCATGCATTATAGCACTTAAATATGTATACACAGAAACTGAATAGTCCAGTGTCACAGTACAATTCATGCATGTTGTAATATGTCAAATCTCCAACATATGGAATATCCATTTAAATCTTAATTCTCAAAATGCCTAGAATGAAATTAGTTTTTCTATCAATCAAGTTATGGTGTCCAAGTGTGTGATGACTATAGAACTGAACAACAACAGTCGATTAAGTGTAACTGAGCAACCTTTAATCTTATTCAATTATCAATCTTATTGTAAAACTTAAAATGTAAGCAATGTGAAACACCGTTACATGGATCAGAATCACAGTGACAATATTATAAAAAAGTTTTAACTTATTCTAATTTGGTTATTGTGTAGAGTTTTAAATTTTAAGGAAAAATTATTCCAGTAAAATATATTGTAGTTGCTAACAAAAGAATTCATAACAATGATTTAATTATTTGTTGACTCTGAAATCAAAGACATTCTATTTGTCATGATGTTACTGGTACATCAACCCGTCTAGGGTTATGTTATGCCACGAAGTTAGGGAATTGCCTTTATATCTAGTTTTATGTAGTTATTCCGTAAGGGTTTTTTTTTGCATACAATGAATGGATTTTAAACAGTTTTATTTGAGACAGATGGAACTAACAGGTACTCACTCTCCGGATCAGAGTTGACCTGAGAGTAATTTCAGTGAAGGGATACACTACTTTACAGAACTACAGCCTCCCACTCAATGCAGTTTAGTATCATTACCAAAACGAACCTTTTAGAGAAGGTTGTTGTTGTTTTTTTTTATCTTTCTGCATATTTTCTCAGCTCCATTTTATTTGGACTAATTTACTAATAAAAGATTGGGACAAAGAATAATACATGGTTTGAGCTTCTTCAAAGATCAGTTGGTAGAGTAGCTGGTGTGTTTAACCAGATTTTCTCAAGGGCTTTGATTATTAACCTGTGCTGTTCCACATGTGGCAATATCGTCGCAGTTCAACCTGCATTTGTGTGTAACCAGAATATTACTTATATAAGTTCACATGTTATAGAGGAAGACTTCCCTTCTGGTCAGTAACGCCTTTATTAAGGAGAGAAACTCTAGATATTTTAATACATTAGGTGATCTTTCAAATCCCAATATATCCCCTATTAAAGTCTGATCTTCCTACACACACACTTAAATACATATGCTGACCACGGCATGCATTATAGCACTTGAATATGTATCCACAGAAACGGAATAGTCCAGTGTCACGGTACAATTCAAGCAAGTTGAAATGACAAATCTGCAACATACGGAATATCCATTTAAATCTTAATTCTCAAAATGCCATCAAGTTTTGCAAAGGTGATAATCAACTTTAATAATTTATCAACTCCAGATTAATTTATTTGTTAAAAAGAACAAACAAAAAGGTCATGAAGTGGGTCATCTCCTAGGATTGGAGTAGTATTAGCTATGTCCTCAATAACAACTGTTGCTTTAGCTAAACCACCACCCTACCATTTCAAGTAAAGATATTTTTTTTTAGTTTCACTGTGTTATTTATCCTACTGGTTTAAGTAAAGCCAGTTTTTTTTGTTTGTTTATTTTTTTTTAATGTCAGTTATTTATGCATTAATTTTCCTGTCAGAAAATAAGTATTCCTATTGAAAGTGGAATTGTTAGCATTGACTATTAAGGAACTTTATGACAAGGCAGAACTAGACGAGATTAAATAATATTTCATATAACTTGGAGATGGTTTATACTGATCCTACTATGGAATTCTCGATCCTTGGCTAGCAAAATGTTCAATCACTGTCCCACCTACGAATTAGCAGTATACTTATGTTTTTATAGGCAAATCAATTCACTTGTCTCAATAATGGACAACTTTAACACCAAATAAATATACAGATGATCAAAACAGTAAAGCCGGGGAGAAAGGGATAAAATAATAAGACGGAAAACTTAAGATATTTTATTAAATTTTAAATTTTTATTAATACATAACTCTCATAAAACAAATGTAAAACCAATCAACTATATTATCAACAAGATCTAAATTCAGGTAATTTAACATCTTATATATTTAAGGAATTAAGTTTGTCATTTATTATAAATGAAATGTTTCACGCATACAAGATTTCATAGTCTTTTAAATAAGAAAAAAAAAAAAGTAGAGTTAAAGCAAGTCATCCTTGATGTAAGTGGAGTCTACTTGCAACTGCAGTCCGAAGAACATTTGCAATCTAAATCCCCTTTACAACCAGCACCACATTTGCAGGCACCTGTCAAAGAAAAAAGTTTCTAGATTAAATATCAACATGACATTTGAGTACCATTTAAAGAAAAGTTCAGATTTAAGTTTCAGGGTAGAAATTATTTTCTTTCAATGAATGGGGTGGTATGGGATGAATAAAAGTAAAATTTGAAAGATCCATGATTAGCTGATATTAAGTTAATTGCAAAGAATGAACATCTAGATATTTGGGAGGAGGAGGATGCGGAGGGGATATGTATTTAACCAGCCCCTCTGCACAAGCAGTATTTGACAAGGTCAGTTTTTAAATGGAGTTTAACAAGTTTCCTTTCTCCTAGACTATTTGCCATAGCAAAGTTAAAGAGCCGAATCTGCTCTATTAACCCATAGCTAAAAGGAAAAATAGTTGGACTTACTTTTTCCCAGGGTATTAGTGCTATGTGGAATGCAAATAGCCTCATCCAGGATTTGAAATTGGTCAGAGTCCTATGATAACAGCCACTTTTATTTATTTTTATTTTTTGGGGGGGTGAGGCTACATTTGTAACAGTAATACTAACCAGTAGTAGATACATCTTTTATTAAGGCCAATAATAGCCAAGTGGCTAGAGTGATTTATGAAGCGGAGTTTCATGTCTAGTAGCCATGTTTGTGGTCAGACATGTTGGCACCTTATGAGAGTAACAGATAGCAGTTGTTAGGCGAGTAGCACTTTACTTTTGTGCCGAAGCCTCACTAGATGCCCCATACTTGCGACAAAACTTAGTGATGAATGGGTTGGGTAAATACATACCTATCCCCCCCCCTTTCATTTACCGTCTAACTAAGCAAACCTAAATATTTTGTATTCTCAGAAGTTAGCAAATTTCACACCTTTACTCATCTAAATAAAATAATTTAGATGACCCTGAAAACTGTCAATGTGCCAAACTCCTTGTATTTCCTCAGCCAATAGTCGGTTTATTTCATCTCTATGTAACATGACTTACCAGCAGACAAGAATATTTTTTTTTACCAAATTTAGAGACTTAAGATAAGTTACCTTTTACAAGGTTAAAAAAATTGTCACTGCACCATAAATTTCAGGGAGATTTATTTTAAGTAGTTTTTATAATGGAAGAGAAAATCTTACATGTAGAGGGGAGAGGTATATCAAATATGAATGTTTATTTTTAAGGAAATCCTTATATACAAGAAAATGTACATGTTATATTGTCAAGAAAAATGTACTTTGCAAGTTATCTTCACCCATATGAAACTATGGCACATTATATTTATGAAGTCAAAGAGGATAAGTTTAAATAAATATGCTAGTCATTACTTTTAAATGCTAAGGTTTCAGATTTAGCCTTTTGATTAGGAATAAAAAATGAAGGTAGAAAATTACAAAAATAAAATAAAATACACATTAAGTAAACAATGAGTTTTGCATATTAATTCAAGATGAATTTTAGTCTTAAAAAATTCAAGTATCTTAATTTGTATCAATTCTTGTAATCTAATTTCAATCTATTGTTATAATTCAATTCTTAACTCCAGAGGAATTCCTAATCTATATTAAACTTTAGACGTTTCTGTTGAAAATACTTTATACATAACTTGTAATTTTTTTTCTATATTATATAAGGTACACGGCGAACAGATTCCAAATCCTAGATGAAGCTGTTTGCATTTCATATTGCTAATAACCTCTGGAAAGGTATTAAATATATAAGTATAGGTAAATAGTAGGACCTGGGCATGGCAACTGATCTAGGAGAAGGACGATTTAAAACCTGTAACTCCACATAAAAATTGACCTTGTGTTGCATTCTGATTGTGCAGAGGGGTTGGGTAAACAAACTTCAGAAGTACTACAAATGGTTTCTGCAAAAAAGCATTTTAACTAAAGTGGAATTATTTTTGTATTCAGTTAATCTTTAGAGAAAGCAAGGATGATCAACTTGTTCACTTACCAAATGTAGGATTCCTTGAAGAGGGACAAAAATATTTAATTTGTAGATTCTAATCTACCATGTAGACTTCATTATAAGTTGGCAAATGGAATCGAGCCAACAATATAGAAAATATACATGTTATTAAAGTATTTTGAACAGAAATACTTAATGAAAGTGACAGTAGCAATAGGAAAACAATTGTCACAGTATGGGGTTAGAAATATTACTGATCTACATTGGTATAACAGTTGAGTATATTTTCTGATTAGACAAGTGGGTAATTAATGGTTTTTAGTATCTTTGATATTAATCCATACAATGAAGGAAAGTACAAGGTTATTGTGCAACAGGTGGTTGAAGAAGTCTTTGCTTTGTGACTATGTAAGATAATTACATTTAGAATTGATTTTAAGTTTAATTTCAACTCCTAGGCAAGAAGGAAAAAAAATTGAAGTGGCATAAAGTTTCTCGGTAATCTTTTTGTAAAGTTGAAGCATATTTAACATTTATGGAGATTCCAAGCTATTAAATATAGTTAAACTTATATAGTTGATACTTACTGTCGGAACACATGCAAGCTGCTCCTTTGCATTTGGGACATGTGCAATCATCTGCACATTTGCAGCTATCATTTTCGCATTTCCCACCCTTGCAGGAGGAGCTGCAGACACACTGGCCACCTAGGGAAAGAGGAATTTCAGTAGTTTTTCAGCTTTAATAGAAGATTTTAAGATCAAAGTTTATAGAAATAAGTTCTAGTTAAATAAGTGAAGGCCTTACAGAAAGTCAAATTAAAAGTAGAGGCTATCACTTAAAATACTTTTGGAATATGGTAAAGGTACTAAGTATCTAAAGAGATAAGATTATTTTGTACTTGCAAAACCTAAAGAAATTTTCCAAAAAGCTATTTAAGCAAGAATATATGGTTTGCTATTTTATTACAGAAATCCTAGGGTTGTCTTTGAAATAAATACAAAAATATACAACAATGTATACAATACTTAACATCATTTGTTAGCATTTAATTCTACCAAAACTAAAAGATTTATATATAGTTGCATGTTCCATTGTGAATAATGGTGTTGAAGAATCTTCAGAAATATTTTTAAGCCTTCAGACAGCACACCGGAGCTTATCAAATCTTCAGCAAACCAATATACAATAATTTATGTTTACTATGCTATTTAGGATAGATGAAATTAGCACAGAAATTCAAAGGTTGAACAGTTTGATCTGAAGCATCATCAACATCCATGTAGAAGAATATCCCAAATAGTTGAAAGTGCAAGAATATTCATTTGGTCAAAGGGTAGGGTACACGGTTGAGCTTACCATGCTAATAAATTCAACAGAATTAAAATGAGAGGCTACCATTTAAAGTACCTTGGAAATATTGTAAAGTATCATAGACTTAAATAGCGTAGTAGTTTATATTCAATGAAAAAGTATTTAATCTTTTAACAAAAATCTAAAAATAGAATTATCTAAGCATGTATTTCCAAAAATAGCTTTCTATTTTGCTAAAATAGAAGTGGGTCTGAATACCAGCTATCCCTTTCTATTCAGTTGTAGTCCAGTAGTTGGAGATTGATGTAAGATACTCAAAGCTGAACAATAAATTTCACAATCAAAATTTTGACCTCAAAAAAGAATTCAGAATGGACAAGTAAAAAGGGAAAAGTCAATGCTAGAATATTTATGTACACATAAAAATACTGAAAAGCATCTAAGTTTTTGCCTATTGTAGAATAAATATAAAATACATCTGTATTTCAGCATGAGCCTTTTATCACAATACCTAAACATTTTCTAAAATTAAGCTACATTGTTATAACTTATGTATAATTTGTTAAATTCATGGGCCCTTCATAACATTTCTAGCATAGAGTATGCTATACTATATATTGGCTCTGGAATTTTCAGAGTATCCAAGGGCTAAAAGGTTCAGAAGTTATACAGAAAACTTTAGTGCTCACTACTAAAAGTACAGCATTTATCAACTCGAGTAAAAAGATAATTACGCTTAAAAGTAATTGAAAATTAAGTGGTTCTGTAATAAGGTTTTTCTTCATGTCCCTGCTTATACATTTGTTAATCACATACACAAGAGCCAAACTCATGAAGTTTCTAGAAGTTTTATTAGGTGGACCAATAGTTGAGATTGCTAGTAAGATAGCTATTATTCTAAACATGAAAGGAAGTCAACCGCTAGAGAAAGATTTGTTTATACCATTGATCAATGACATTACCAATTTAAAAAAAGAATTCAAATGTAGTCAATTACTTTGTAAGTTAATCTTCAAGTTGGCCCTACAATCGATTCTATTTTAAAAGACCTATTTGACGCATAGATGGGACCCTTTTTTTTTTTTTACTCCAATGAAGACTTTGTAGCAAAGCATTAGCCTTTTAGAATCTTTGTTGTTAATAGTGACAAACCATTAAGATTAAGTCGTAAAAAGAATTAGTGTTATGGAAAGTCATTCTCTCTTCTGGAGGAGGGGTATTTATCGCAGGTTTTAAGTCGACATAAAAAGTTAGGTAACATTTCCACTAGCTTGCTTTGCCGGAATCCCCACCTCCATCAGAAGTAAGGAGTGGTTGTTTACAGTCTAACATCTTTTAGAATAAAAACTTAGTCAAATAAAGACTAGAGAGATTAAATATAATTTTCAAAAAAAAAAAAAAAAAAAAAAAAAAAAAAAAATGGAGGGGGGTATTTTTCCAACATCTGGAAAGATGCAAAAAGGTAGGGACTGAAACAACTACGTCTGGTTTTAAAGATAAGAGAACACTAATACTCATCCAATTTAGATAAAATTTAAAAAAAAAAAAAAAAAAAAAAAAAAAAAAACACCGAACAGAATAAATAACGTTGTCGAAAAGGTAATGCAGACACATGTCGGTTTTGCGTTTGCTTACATAATTATAAGGACTCTCGGTAAATTCCTCGTATTAGATGATTTCTTAATATAGGGCGCCCCCACAACACTTTTTTTTAGATACCTTAGAAGACATTAAATTCTGAGTTTAGCTACGAATAATTTTCCAGACACGATGCCGGTGGTTAGTTTCTTGGATTTATGTTGAACATAAAGTTGTAGGTGAAGAAAGTGAACTATTGTTCAAAAGAAGTGGAACTAAAATGCAATAAGTAAAAATTAAAAACATTCAATTCATTCAGAGTATAATAAAATGGTTAGCAAAAACTTTAGTCAACGTCCAGGATATTAAGCGGCTACAAAATTTGAAAAAATATTTTAAGGCGTAAATTACGCATAACTTTCTTTCGACCACCTTTTTTACCATGCACACGTTACGCGTAAACTTTTTATGCCAAACAAATCTATTGAAATATATATAATATAATATATATACATATAGGTGTTGTGTGGGCTTACCTTCAGTACAACAGCAGTTATCTGGCATGATTAAATTTCTGTAGAAGAGATTCACAACCTTAGAATTAGGAATATACGTTATCAACAATATTCTCACAGTGCTGAATGGAATACGTTAGCTGTTTTTTTTATAGTAACTTAATTGATAGTGCCGCGTGCAAAACACGTGACCTGTGAAAATTCATAGTGATGATGATATTGAAATTTATAAAAATATCATCATCATCGTTAAGTACCATCTTTGATTTGAATTACTAACCTTTATGTATGAAAGGCTTGATAATCATAATAATAGTTTGTTGGAATAAGAACAATGCAGAATATTGAATATAATTATTAGGATTTTTTAGACAGATAACATGTGGTGCCTCTGAATCGAAATCAAGTAACTTTAGATCACATTAAAATTACGAAGGTTTCTCATCATTTTCTGTATTTCAATTAAATTGTTCTCGTTCTTTGTCTTTCACGTTACATTTTCACAGCTTCCGTTTATCACGACATCTTCAGGACCCTTCCACTAATTACAGTTATTCTAATCGGAATTTCAATTCACATTTGATAATTACCCAGCTAACATGAAATTATTTATCATTTTCATTTCACTACATCAGTTGCTTAAGCTTGAACTACACTTTTCAAACATTCTAACGTATACCCACCCACATGGACACACTCTCATATGTATATGTATATCTTCTATCTATCTTCTATCTATCTTCTATCTATTATTATACTAAAGCTGAAATAAACACCTTTCATTTCACTAAGGTTTTTTTTCTATTCAGGTTATTAACAGAAAATTTATACTAAAATATTCCCTGGTTTCAGGACTACTTAATGTTTGAAAAAAAACTCCACTTTAATTGGTTTTAATTAGTCGTAATTAGCAATTAAATCAAAGAATGGCCCGTCCCTCACTGTCATTCTGCATATTACTCTCACCCTCTCTATATTTGGGTGACAGTGAAAACGAAGAGTTATTGTGTTAGAGACATTACCTATGCTAAAACTAATTTTAAGATAGGGGGTGAGGAGGCTGTGGCGTAACTCTGTTGAGCAGTAGTGGACCTGCCCTTCCAAGCCAGCTTCCTCTACAGTAGACACATAAAGGATATTTTTGCTGCGACATCGGGGAAGGTGGGGTTGGATTCTAACGCGGGACTTACGGGTAGCGAAATTTGACGGGCAAACTTTTTTTTTTGTGTGTGTGTGTGTGTGGTAAAAGAGTTTGTAGCTCGTTACTACTGTGCATTGGAATCTGTGTTGGTCGGGCTAAAATTTATTTTGCAAAAGAGTTTTTAACTCCTAACTACACTGTAGTCAAATTTTGTGTTTAACTTTGTTGTGCGAGCCATGGTATTTTTTCTTGTTTATTTTTTTCCCTAAAAAATGTTATACTGTTTGCTAAAAATTCAAACCATGCTATTTAACTCCCTAGCTGTTTTAAGGCGGTTGTCCCGGGTAATTAATGTGATATGAAAGCGATATTTACCGTAAATGTAAATATTTTTATTTGATTTTGTTAAATAATATTTTTATTTTAGAAACTCGGTCATATTTACTTAAAATATTTTTAGTTTTGAATAAAATACAAAAACATTTTAAATGGGGGTGGGTAAAATATTTGCATTTGCTTGTTGATAAAAAAAACTTGGGGGTGGGTTACTTTTATCGGCTTCAAACCACTAAAAGATAATAGTCGATAAAAACTCTTTTAAACCGCTAAAAAAATTAAATTTGAGGGTGGTAACATTTACTTGTCGAGAAAACTTGGGAGTTCGCTTAAATAATCAGTTTGTTATCCCATTAATGTTTCATAAAAAACGTCTTTTAAACAACGGAGTCCACACGTCGAATTTTCAGCAAGCACTGCTTAGTGTTTTAGGGCAGGAGGCCCGAGCGTATTTATGCAATATGTACCTTTTTTGTCAAAGTCGAAAAGTAGTAACATGAGGATGAGTTAAATATTACACATGTAATTTATTTTTAGTACATTCTATACTAGGCACTGCAGAATATCCCTATTTTGCAAAGCATATCTACCCAACCCCACTCGATTGAATAAAAATTAACAAAAATCTGTGAATTAACCGATTTTAATGAAATTTTCAATGTTGATTTATCAATGAATGAATTTTATAATGCATCAGTTATTTTATTTCAAAACTTTGATGTTTTTTTCATATCATTCAATGTTGACCCCTCCCCTTAAACTTTTTGGTTGATGTAAAATATTGGTGGGGTTATATACGGTGCTATTCTCAGAATTGTGTCCCGCTCTCCCGCTTTAAAGAAGTCTAGGCGATGATAGAATAATTCCACCTGCGGATATAGTCCCCATCTGATGCGGTGCTTACTGAAAAAAAACAGCGCTCAAGGTGTTTTTTTCGAAAAGTAAACGCAATATTTTACTCACTCCAGTCTTTTTCCGACAAGTAAATGTAAATATTTTAACCTCCCTCCTTCTTTGAAATACTTTAAGCAGCGAGGGGGGGGGGGTATTTGCAAAAATATTTACATTTACTCGTCGATAAAAAGATGGCTAAATTTAACGCCTGAAAACCACTAAGAAAAATTTGTCTATAAAATAGCTTCAATCTGCTGAATTTTTTTTTTTTTTTCAGATTTTGATTTCATTTTTTTATATTCATATCAAACAAATAAAAAAAATATTTAGATAAGCTTTTTTATTTTAACTAAAAATAAGACATTAAACAAACATGAATTAAAAAAATCTGAAGACTTAAATGTTCTTTGATATTTCAATAAAAAATGTCAGGCTATTTTAATCTTTTTTTTTATATTTGATTTTATAGTATCGCAATTGTACAATAACTGATATTTTGATCGTACCGATCAAAATATCAGTTTAGGCCATATTGAAGGAAGAAACGCAATGCCCTTTTCATGATAACTTAGGGTTTTTAAATATATTATTTTTTTACAGTTTATAATACAAAACAAAAATCTAATTCTATCCTTCCACATTATCGAATAGTATTGTATCATTAATAATTTCATTTACCTATACTTTTAAGAACATAAGTATTTACATTTTAAAACATTATCTGGGCATATTTCTTTTATTAAATTAGTTTACACTCAATCCTACATATTTCTTTTCTTTTTGGTGTTTCTGCAGCGACTCTTATATCCGTATTAATTCCTAATTTAAGCACGCTGTTTTTTTTTGTTTTGTTTTTTTGTTTTAAGAAAAATAATAGCTGACGTCGCCTTTCTATTTTATTTGCTCCCAGTAATTTAAAAAAAAAAAAAAAAAAAAAAAAGGAATGTCGTCGTCCTGAAGTCGGTATTAGCCAGACACCCAGGGAGTCTATCCTCTTTTCACTAGAGCTAGACCAAGGAGATTGTTTTCTTTGCATCTGAGGTTGAGCGCCACACCTACCATCAGCTCCTCACTTTACTATACAGATCCCTGAGTTGATAAGGCCCACTATAGAATCAGGAACCGTGAGGATTCTAGAGGAATATTCTACCGGAATCTGCTGTAAATAAATGAGAACAATCGTTTGTATATAAAAAAAAAATTGAATATATAAAAATTCTGTTTTAACAGGATTAGAAAACTTGCTTTTGTTAATCTAAATCAGAATTATTTCAAATCAACTTATTTGCCAAACTCTAGCCGAATACTGTACTGTAGTCTGATGTAAATAAATAAGAACAATCGTTAATAAAAAAAAAAAAAAAAAAAAAAAAAAAAAAGGAATCTTATTATAATGAAGATTTTCTGTTTGTAACCGAAACTATATCACTACTCAAGTCACAATTCCCTTAGTTATTGACATCATCATGTTTTAAATGATTTTATTTTTATTTTAACCTCAGTTATTAATAAAATTGTTTTACATTATTAATACTGTTAACCATATCTACATGTATTTACCGCGTACCCCACTTGTAGGTCAGGCACAAAGTCCCTATTAACGTAGCCGAAGCTCATGTAGTGGCAGGTGAAAAATTGCGTCGATCCCGTCGGCATTCCCCTCAAGGGGGGCGCCTCAGGCACTGGGCAATAAACCCAGCCCTGCCCTTTAAATCGAGGGGGCAGGTGTTGCCTGGGGGATGGCCCCTGGGATCAACGCTGTTAATTATATCAATGGTCCAGAGGCCGAAGCCACTGTTGACCATATCTACATACTAACAACATGCAATTATATTTATATATACAAAAGAAATAGCGGTTTACAGTGCGAATAGGAAGGCTAATTTGCATATTGATATTTAAAATGTGATTTTAATAAATATGTGCTTAGTATTATTGATTTCTAATTGTTTGGTTTTATTATGAATATAAGCAAAAATCTCTTCAATGAATCTTAAATGAAATCCATTAACAAGAAAAAATAACTGTCTTTTTATTCTTTACTTCCTAAATACTTAAATTAGAAAAAATAACAACGAAAGACGAGAGTGATGGAAGAGTAAGATTCAGTTGTTCTATCTTTCGATTATACCCCCACTGTTTCAAATCCTTTTATCTACATTCTTATTTAGTTTCATTAGTCTTTCTAATTTAATATATTTTATTACATTAGAACTTAAATACTTGCACCTAGAGGGTGCATATATTTGCTAGTATATATAAATTGGGAAAACATGTCTTATTTAACATGATTATTAAACTTACTTTAAAAAAAAATTAGATAAATATTTAATTAAAAATAATTCATGTTGAGTAAAGGTAGTTACTGAGTTTTATCTAAAAATTATGAAATCTTATTCAAATGAGCAAATGTTGACTACCCCCACCCTTTAAGTGAAAAGAGTTTACTTCCAAGCCATAGTTGTATTATTGCTACTGTAAGACTGCACCACTTCGACACTAACGTAGCGCTTAGATAATAAGTTAGATGGGAACTGCTCAAGAATGCAGTATGTAATTTTAAACAAGTTGTGGAAGCAACACCCCACGAGAAAGCAGCTATATGTCCACTTGCCACACAAACCATCCGTGTAAGATGAACAAGAAATGCTGGACACTGCTGGAGGATTTCCGAAAAACTCTTAAGAGGCATTTTTTCTATGGAAACCAGCACACAGGCACGCCAGTGTGCAGACACTGGATGCTCTACAAAGGACCTCCTGAGAGCAATGAATGATAGGTAAGGTTGGCAAGAGGTTGTCATATATATCCATTATTAAAATCTTAATTACCTGTAATTAGAAATTAACTAAGTGAAACTTCCGTTGTTTTTTTTCCTTTGGTCGAATGAAAATGTTTACTCCAGTTTAAATAACTTATTTGGACATTTTGGGAAAACTTTAATGAAATTATTTCCTCATGTGATTTTCCAACAATCTAACCCAGGCTCAATGGGTGACCCAACAGGTCACATTTTTTATATATGTGTGTGTGTGCGTGCGTATATACGTCGATAAGTGTCTGGTTGTAGACCATGGAATGAAATCTGACGGAGTGAAGTGGTGAAAATATTTTTTTTTATAAAGGTCTGACGTCACTCAAAAGCAAATAATTCTATAGAAATCTCCATCAATGAAAAAGTTACGCAGTTTACGTTAACCGCATATTTATATATATAGAAGTACGATGAGGAAATTAATCCGACAGTATGTGGAGAACATATTTAAAGAAGACAAACACAGGATGTCATGAACGATGGAAACACTTTATGTCGATACTTAAGTATTTCTGTTTATTTTAAAAAATTAAAACCTTCCAATTAGCAGTAGACTGTTAGTATTTTTTTATAGGCAAAGCAATTCACTTGTCTCAAGGGTGGACAACTTTAACACCAAATAAATATACAGATGATCAAAACAGTAAAGTAGGGAGAGGGGGCTAAAATAACAAAACTGAAAACTTCAGATATTTGATAAATTTTAATTTTATTAATACATAACCCTCATAAAACAAATGTAAAATATCAACTATATTATCAAAAAGATCTAAATTCAGACAATTTACCAACACATCTTATATAATTCAGGAATTAAATAAGTCATTTATTATTAATGAAAGGTTTCACGGTACAAGATTTCATAGTCATTTAAAAAAAGAAAAAAAAAAGTAGAGTGAAAGCAAGTCATCCTTGATCTAAGTGGATTCTACTTGCAACTGCAGTCCGAAGAACATTTGCAATCTAAATCCCCTTTACAACCAGCACCACATTTGCAGGCACCTGTCAAAGAAAAAGTTTCTAGATTAAATATCCACATGACATTTTTTGAGTAACATTTAAAGAAAAGTTCAGACTTAAGTTCCAAGGTAGAAATTATTTTCTTTCACCATACATACCCCCTCCACCGTTTCATTTAGCGAGGAGTCAAACTAAGCAAACCTAAATATTCTGGATTCTCAGAAGTTAGCAAAGCAAATTTCACACCTTTACTCATCTAAATAAAATTATTTAGATGACCCTGAAAACTTTCAGTGTGCCAAACTTCTTGATATTTCCTCAGCCAATTGTCCGTTTATTTCATCTCCATGTAACATGACAGATTACACAGAGTTACCATCAGCCAAGAATTTTTTTTTTTTTTTTTTTTTAACCAAATTTAGAGACTTAAGATAAGTTACCTTTTACAAGGCTAAAAAAAAAAAAAAAAAAAATTGTCACTGCACCATAAATTTCAGAGAGATTTATTTTAAGTAGGTTTTAAAATGGAAGAGAAAATCTTAATGTAGAGGGGGGGGAGTAGGTAAAATTTGAATGTTTATTCAAGGAAATCTTTATATACAAGGAAATTACATTTTATATTATCAAGAAAAAAGTTTTACCTTGCAAGTTATCTTCACCCATATGAAACTATGGCACAGGATTATATTTATGAAGTCAAAGATGATAGGTTCAAACTAATATGCTAGTCATTACTTTTAAATGCGAAGGTTTTAGATTTAGCCTTTTGATTAGAAATAAAAAAAATTAAGGTAAAAAAACCCAAAAAACACATTAAGTAAACAATGAGTTTTGCATAAAGTCAAGATAAATTTTAGTCTTAAAAAAATTTAAGGAACTTAATTTGTATCAATTCTGGTAATCTGAATTCAATATATACAGATAATTCAATGCTAAACTCCGTAGGAATTCCACATCTATATTAATCTTTATAGACGTTTGTGGTGTATTCAGCATAAGGACACGGTGAAGAGATTCCAAATCCTGGATGAAGCTGTTTGCATTTCATAGTGTTAATACACTCTGGAAAGGTATTAATCCAAATATTCATAAGTAGAACAAATGGTTTCTGCAAAAAAGCATTTTAACTAAAGTGAAATTATATTCTGCTTTATTTTTGTGTTCAGTTAATCTTTAGAGAGAAAGCAACGATGATCAACATGTTCACTTACCAAATGTAGATTCCATGAAGAGGGACAAATATATTTAATTTGTGGATTCTAATCTTACCATGTTGACTTCATTTTAAGTTGGCAAATGAAATCGAGCCAAAAATATAGATAAAAATTTACAAGTTAGGAATAAAGTATTTTCAACAGAAATACTTAATGAAAGTAACAGTATGGGGTTAGGAATATTACTGATCTACATTGGTATAGCAGTGGAGGATATTTTCTGATTAGACAAGTGGGTAGTTAATGGTTTTTATTATCTTTGCTATTAATCCATACAATGAAGGAAAGTACAAGGTTATTGTGCAACAGGTGGTTGAAGAAGTCTTTTTGCTTTGTGACTATGTAAGATAATTACATTTAGAATTGATTTTATGTTTTAATTTCAACTCCCAGGCCACAAGGAAAAAAACTTGCATGAAGTAGCATAAAGTTTCTCAGTAATCTTTTAGTAAATTTGAAGCATATTTCACATTTATGGAGATTCCTAGCCATTAAATAGAGTTAAACTTAAATAGTTGATACTTACTGTCGGAACACATGCAAGCTGCTCCTTTGCATTTGGGACATGTGCAATCAGCTGCACATTTGCAGCTATCATTTTCGCATTTTCCACCCTTGCAGGAGGAGCTGCAGATACACTGGCCACCTATGGAAAGAGGAATTCTATTAGTTTTTGAGCTTTAATAGAACATTTTAAGATCCAAGTTTCTACGAATTAGTTCTAGTTAAACAAGTTAAGTCCTTAGAGAAAATCAAATTTAAAGTAGATGCTATCACTTAAAATACTTTCGGAATATGGTAAAGGTACTAAGAATTCGAAGAAATAAGATTTTATACTAGCAAAACCTAAAGAAATTCTACAAAAAGGTATTTAAAGCAAGATGGTTTGCAATTTTATTACAAAAATCCTAGGGTTGTCTTTGAAATAAATACAAAAATATACAACAATCTATACAATACTCAACATCATTTGTTAGCATTTAATTCTACCAAAACTAAAAGATTTATATATAGTTGCATGTTCTATTGTGGATAATGGTGTTGGGGAATCTTCAGAAATATTTTTCAGCCTTCAGACAACACACCGGAGCTTATCAAAGCTTCAGCAAACACATATACAATAATCTATGTTTACTATGCTAATTAAGATAGATGAAGTTAGCACAGAGACGTTCAAAAGTTTAATCGGAAGCAACATTAATGTAGAAGAATATCCCAAATAGTTGACAGTGCAAGAATCTTCCATTTAGTCAAAAGGGAGGGTACAAGGTTGAGCATACCATGCTAATAAATGAAACAAACAGAATTATAAGAGGCTACCATTTAAAATACGTTAGAAATATGGTAAAGTATAATAGACTTAAATAGGAGTATTTTATATTCAAAGGAAAAGTAATTAACCTTTTAACAAATATGCATCTGCAATATTCCCTAACCAAATGTTTTCAAATCTAAAACTAAAATTACCAAAGCATGTATTTCCAAAAATAGCTTTCTATTTTGCTAAAATAGAAGTGGGTCTGAATACCAGCTATCCCTTTCTATTCAGTGGTAGTCCAGTAGTTGGAGATTGATGCATGATACTTAAGGCTGAACAAAATATTTGTCATAAAATTTTGACATAAAAAAGAATTCAAAATAGACAAGTAAAGCGAAAAAGTCAATGCTAGAATATTTATGTGCACATAAAAATACTGAAAAACATTTAAGTTTTTGCCTATTGTAAAATATATATAAAATACATCTGTTTATTTCAGCATGAACCTTTCATCACAATACCTAAACTTCTAAAATTAAGCTACAGTGTTATGAACTTATATATAATTTGTTAAATTCATGGGCCCTTCATAATATTTCTAGCATAGAGTATGCTATACTATTTATTGGCTCTAGAATTTTCAGAGTATCCAAGGGCTAAATGTGAAAGTTCAGAAGTTATACAGAAAACTTAGTGATCACTACTAAAAGTACAGCATTTATCAACTCGAGTATAAAAGATAATTACGCTTAAAAGTAATTGAAAATTAAGTGGTTCTGTAATAAGGGTTTTATCATGTCCCTGCTTATACATTTGTTAATTACATTAACAAGAGCCAAACTTATAACATTTCTAGAAGTTTTATTCACTAGTAGTATAATTAGGTGGACCAATAGTTAAAATTACTACTATTAAGATATCTATTATTCTAAACATGAAAGGAAGTCAACCTTTAGAGAAAGATTTGAGTTTATACCATTGATCAATGACATTACCAATTTAAAAACAAAAAACAAATCAAATGTAGTCAAATTCTTTGCAAGTTGATCTTCAAATTGACCCTACAATCGATTCTCAAGTTTATTTTAACAACCATATTGAATAGGAATTATTTTAAAAGATCTATTTGATCCATATATGGGACACTAACAAGTACTACCACTCAGAGTGAGTCTCGAAGTAATGGCAATGGTGGTACTCCCCAGAACCTCGCCAGATGCAGTTGGTGTCATACCCAGGATTAACAACATTTTTTGGAGGGGGTACCTACCCCCCTCTGCAGAGGGATACAGCTAGCGTATTTCCCATCGAGACAGGGTACAATTTAGTTGTGGCTATAAATTTATTTCTACATACAATTAATGTAGATCCTATTATCTCAATTTGACGACTTACTGAAAGATTTATAGAGCATTATTTCTATTTTAGAGACACTTAGTACAACTACTGTAACATCAAATTAATAGTTTTTAATAAATAATTTGAGCCAGGAGTGACAAGCGTCAACTCGGTTTAACATTCCAGTGTATTTTTAGTCAAAGTTATGAAACATCAGTGTGACCGTTATAGTGAATCAGATACCACGGCTTATGCACACGTTTCCAGGTTAACCACATTTTCAGCGAGACAGTTTACTTTAGTTTCCATATGGTCAGTTATATCAGTTCCGAAAGATTCGATTTTTTGCCTTAGGTACGCGAGTATTCCAATGAAGACGTTGTAGCAAAGGTGACAAAGCATTAGCCTTTTAGAATCTTTGTTGCTAATAGTGACAAACCATTAAGATTAAGTAGTAAAAATAATTAGTGTTATTGAGTATTATTCTCCTTCTGGAGTGATAAACTTATGTGTATGCTGGAGGTGGGGTATTTATCCTATATTCTAAAACAAAGTTAGGTAACATTTCCACTTGCTTGCTTTGCCGGAATCCACCTCCATAAGAAGCAAGGGGTGGTTCAGTTTACAGTAACGTCTTTTAGAATAAAAACTTACAGTAAAATAAAGATTAGAGAGTTAAAATAATTTAAGCAAAGACAAAAAAAAAGTAGGATGTTTTCTAGCAAAGCGAACGGTTATTTAAAATCTTCATTGTTCATTTACAACATATGGAAAGATGCAAGAGTTAGGGACTGAAAAAACTACGTCAGTTTTAAAGTTAAGATGACACTAATTCTCATTCAACGAAGATGAAAATTAAAAAAAAAAAAAAAAAAAAAAAAAAAAAAAAAAGTGACACGATAAATAACGTTATCGAAGAGGTTTTGCGTTTGCTTACATAACTACAGAAGGATTCTAGGTAAATTCATCGTATTAGATGATTTCTTCATAATATAGGGCCCCCACAACACTTTTTAGATTTCTTAAAAGCAATGATTAAATTCTGAGTTTAGCTACGAATAATTTACCAGACACGATGCCGGTGGTTCGTGGGGAGGGGTCGTTTCTCGGAGCTATGTTGAATATAAAATTGTAGGTGGGAAAAGTGAACTATTGTTCAAAGAAGTGGAAGTAAAAATTAAAAACATTCAATTCATTCAGAGTATAATAAAAAGGTTAGCAAAAACTTTAGTCAACGTCCAGGATATGAAGCGGCTGCAAAATTTGAAAAAATAATTTACGGCGTAAATTACGCATAACTTTCTTTCGGCCACCTTTTTTACCATGTACACGTTACGCGTAAACTTTTTATGCCAAACAAATCTATTGAAATATATATTATATATATATTTGTGTGTGTGTCGGCTTACCTTCAGTACAACAGCAATTATCTGGCATGATTTAAGTTTCTGTAGAAGAGATTCACCACCTTAGAATTACGAATAGACGCGCGTGCTGTTATCAAAAATATTCTCACTGTACTGAATGGAATACGTCAACTGTTTTTTTTATAGTAACTTAATTGATAGTGCCGCGTGCAAAACACGTGACCTGTGGAAATTCATAGTGATGATGATATTGAAATTTATAAAAATATCATCATCATCGTTAAGTACCATCTTAGAATTGATTACTAACCTTTATGTATGGAAGGCTTGATAATCATAATAATCATCATCCTTATGTCACGCTTGCAGCACGGATATCCATGACAATCTCTCGCCAACCTTCCCTATCATTCATTGCACCCGGGAGGTCTTCTGTAGAGCAAATAGCATCCTCGCATAGCTGGTCAATGTAGGTCCTTGTCGGGCGCCCCACACCTGCATGTCCATGTGTTGGCTTCCACAGGAAAAAGTCGCTTATGAGCTCATCCTGCTTCTCTAGCAGTGTCCTGCATGCCTTGTCCGTTTCACTCGGATAGTTTGTGAGATGGGAGACAAATGACCGTACAGCTGCTTCTTCGTGGGGTGCTGCTTCCACGACTTGTTCAAGACTGCACGCAGCATTCTTGTGCAGCTTTCATTAGCTTATTCTCAAGACGCTTCGTTAGGGTCCAAGTGGTGCAGCCATATAGCAGCACTGATACAACCACAGCCTGGAAGAACTGTCGCTTCAGCTTGTCAAGGAGATCAGACCTCCATATGACTAACAATTTGTTTATGGCCGACCATGCCTTTGCTATTCGTGTATTAACATCGCTCTCTGTGGATGAGATATTAATACCTAGGTACGTGAATTGTTCTACAGGCTTGAGAGGCGTGCCGTTGAGTGTGGAGATGTTTCCTTTCTTTTTGAAACTCATGAACTCCGTTTTACTGGAGTTCACATAGAGGCCGATATTTTCTGCCGCCTCCTCCAAGCTATGTAGCAGTGACCCGCCTGTGCCGGTGTATCTGCAAGAAGTGCAAGGTCGTCAGCATAGTCTGCATCTGTGACTGTTTGTGCGGTATATCGCCTGCTTCTTGCCTTTTTTAGTGTGAAACATTTTCTTTTATGGTATCTAATGATGATCGGAGTACGTACTCTAGGCATATTATAAATATATATGGTGTCAATGTATCTCCTTCTAGGACTTCAGCCGCGATGTCAAAGAAATCTGTGTCGCCATCAGGTGAGCGTACCATCGCTTTAGTGTCTTTGTATAGCATCATTATAGCTGCAACCGTTTCTTTGGGGAGAAAAAAATAAAAATCATAATAATAGTTTGTTGGAATAAGAACAATGCAGAATATTAGAATATAATTATTAAGATTTTTTTAGACAGATAACATGTGGTGCCTCTGAATCGAAATCAAGTAACTTTAGATCACATTAAAATTACGAAGGTTTCTCATCATTTCAATTAAATCGTTCTCGTTCTTCGTCTTTCACGTTTCATGTTCACAACTTCCGTTTATCACGACATCTTCAGGACCCTTCCACTAATTACAGTTATTCTAATCTGAATTACAATTCACAATTGATAATTACCCAGCTAACATGAAATTATTTATCATTTTCATTTCACTAGCTTCAGTTGCTTAAGCTTGAACTACACTTTTCAAACATTCTAACGTATACACACACACATGGACACACTTTCATATATATATATATATATATATATATATATATATATATATATATATGTGTGTGTGTGTGTGTGTGTGTATGCGTCGATGCATATATGTCGATACGTGTTTGGATGTAGACCATGAAATGAAATCTGACGGAATAAAATGGGGAAAATAATTTTAAAAAAATGATTTTTTGTTTGATAAAGGTCTGACGTCACTCAAAAGCAAATAATTTTATTAAGAAATTTCCACCAATGAAAAAGTTACGCAGTTTACGTTATATATATATATATATATATATATATATATATATATATATATTATCGAAGTACGATGAGGAAATTAATTCGACAGTATGTAGAGAACATTTTTAAAGAAAACAAACACAGGATGTCACGAACGATGGAAACTGTTTATGTCGATACTTAAGTATAACTGTTTGGTTTTTTTTAATTAAAACCTTCTTCGGGACATTGAAAATTTGTATGAGTAAAAGTTGAAATATGTTCAGTGTATGTTGAATGTGTGATAAAAGGTTTTTATATTAAAGCCGATGATGGGATCATTGCATGTGAAAGCAAAATTGATGATGAGAAAAAGTCGCATGTCGAATGTGAATTGTAATTATATGTATATATGTATGTAAATAGCATCTATGGAAACACTGGAATTATGTCTTTATCTAAACAATTTACACCCATTTTTAGATAACTATACCATAAAATCAGTTCAAAAATAATAGTTGATTTTGTTAATCTTTTAATTAACAAATTATGACACTAATGAAAATGATACTTACATGTTTCTTCTGTTGATGAATGATAGTTGATTGAGTATATTGTTTCCTTGTATGGTATAAATATACGAACGATTCATGAAGTGATTACAAATATATTTTATTGCCTGATTAAACTGAAATTTACAATTGCACCTTCCTTATTTTCACTTATACAAATTGGTCTATGTTGTAATCAAAGTCTGGTTTTCAGTTTCTGTGCTTAGCAAAGCAAAATCTTAGAATCTGCCTTGAC
Source organism: Doryteuthis pealeii (assembly GCA_023376005.1). NCBI lineage: Eukaryota > Metazoa > Mollusca > Cephalopoda > Myopsida > Loliginidae > Doryteuthis > Doryteuthis pealeii. The sequence goes on along the minus strand of CM042146.1, from coordinate 87,780,965 downwards.
CCATGGAGACTATCGAATACAAACTTGCTGAATGATCTCTCACAACTGCCAATGGAAACCATGATGGTTAGCATTTCTGAACAATAAATCGTCTTTGATGGACCAATTGATTCCATTCCACTCAACATTGTTTTCTTTTTTCTCTTTAATATTTACTAATTGTAAATCTTTATTTTTTCTCAAACAAAGCTACATTGTTTCTATTTTTAGTAGTGGTGATCACACCTAAATAAAGGTAGTTTCTCTAACTATCAATCAAGTGATGGTGTCCAAGTGTCTGCTGACTACAGAACTGAACAACACAGCCGATTTGGTGTAACTAAACCACCTTTAATTTTATTATCAATCTTATTATAAAACTTAAAATGTAAGCAATTTGAAACACCGTTACATGAATCAGAATCACAGTAACAATATTATTAAAAAGTTTTAACTTATTCTAATTTGGTTTTGTGTAGAGTTTTAAATTTTAAGGAAAAATTATTCCAGTAAAATATATTGTAGTTGCTAACAAAAGAATTCATAACAATGATTTAATTATTTTTGAATCTGAAATCAAAAACATTATATTTGTCCTGATTTTCCTGGTACATCAAACCGTATAGGGTTATGTTATGCCTAGATTAGGGAATTGCCTTTATATCTAGTTTTGTGTAGTTATTTCTTAAGGTTATTTTTTGAATACAATATGAATAAATTTTAAACAGTTTTATTTGAGACAGCGATGGAACTAACAGGTACTGACTCCCGGATAAGAGTTGACCTGGGAGTAATTTCAATGAAGGGATACTCCACGCGGCAGAACTAGAGCCTCACACTCAATGCAGTTTAGTGTCATCCCAAAGACAACCCTTTTAGAGGAGTTTTTTTTTTACCATTCTGCAAGCGATACAGTCAGCATATTCTCAGCTCCATTTTATTTGGATTAATTTACTTATGGAAGATTGGGACAGAATAATGCATTTTGGACTTCAAGGATCAGTTGGTGTGTTTAACCATATTTTCTCAAGGCTTTGATTATTAATCTCTGCTGTTCCGCGTGTGGCAATATTGTCGGAGACCAACCTGCATTTTTTTTGCAACCAGAATATTACTTGTCATCTAAGTTCACGTTATGGAGGAAAACTTCTCTTCTGCTCAGTAACCCCTCCAAAAAAGAAAAAAAATAAAAAAAAAAAGGGACATTTCAAGGGAAATAACTGCTTTATTAAGGAGAGAAACACTAGATATTTTAATTCATTAGGTGAATCAAATCCCAATGAATACTCTTAAAATCTGCTGATCTTTCTACACACTCTTAAATACATATGCTGACCACGATATGCATTATAGCACTTAAATATGTATACACAGAAACTGAATAGTCCAGTGTCACAGTACAATTCAAGCTAGTTGCAATATGTCAAATCTGCAACATATGGAATATCCATTTAAACTTAATTCTCAAAATGCCATCATGTTTTGCTAAGGTGATAATCAACTTTAATAATTCATCAACTTTTATTCACTGCAGATTAAGTCATTTGTTAAAAAGAACAAACAAAAAAGTCATGAAGTGGGTCATCTCCTAGGATTGGAGTAGTATTAGCCTATGTCCTCAGCAACAACTGTTGCTTTAGCTAAACCATCACCCTACCGGTTCAGGTAAAGCCATATAACTTGGAGATGGTTTATACTGATCCTACTATTGAACTCTCCATCCTTGGCTGGCAAAATGTTCAATCACTGTCCCACCTGCCAATTAGCAATAGACTGTTAGTATTTTTTTTATAGGCAAAGCAATTCACTTGTCTCAATGGTGGACAACTTTAACACCAAATAAATATACAGATGATCAAAACAGTAAAGCGGGAGAGGGGGATAAAATAACAAAACTGAAGACTTCAGATATTTGATAAATTTTAATTTTTTATTAATACATATCTCTTATAACAAATGTAAAATATCAATTATCTTATGAAAACGATCTAAATTCAGGCAATTTACCAACATATCTTATATATTTCAGGGATTAAATTGGTCATTTATTATTAATGAAATGTTTCACGCGTACAAGATTTCATAGTCATAAATGAATACTTAAAAAAAAGAAAACAAAAGTAGAGTTAAAGCAAGTCATCCTTTAAGTGGAGTCTACTTGCAACTGCAGTCCGAAGAACATTTGCAATCTAAATCCCCTTTACAACCAGCACCACATTTGCAGGCACCTGTCAAAGAAAAAGTTTCTAGATTAAATATCAACAAGACATTTTTTGAGTAACATTTAAAGAAAAGTTCAGACTTAAGTTTCAAGGTAGAAATTATTTTCTTTCACCATACATACCCCCTCCACCGTTTCATTTACCGAGGAGTCAAACTAAGCAAACCTAATATTTTGGATTCTCAGAAGTTAGCAAAGCAAATTTTACACCATTACACATCAAAATAAAATAATTTACCAGTAGCCAAGAATTTTTTTTCTCTACCAAATTTAGGGACTTAAGATAAGTTACCTTTTACAAGGTTAAAAAAAATTGTCACGTCACCATAAATTTCACGGAGATTTATTTTAAGTAGGTTTCATCATGGAAGAGAAAATCTTACATGTAGAGGGGGGGGGTAGGTAAATTTGAATGTTTATTTCAAGGAAATCTTTATATACAATAAGATTACATGTTTATTGTAAAAAAAAAAAAAAAAAAAGTTAACTTCACCCATATAAAACTATGGCACAGGATTATATATATGAAGTCGAAGATGATAGGTTCAAATAAATTTTGAGTCATTATTTTAAATGATAAGGTTTCAGAGTTAGCCTTTTGATTAGGAATAAAAAAAAAAAAAAAAATTTAAGTAAACAATGAGTTTTGCATATGAATTAAAGATAAATTTTAGTCTTAAAAAGAATCTTAATTTGTATCAATTCTGGTCATCTGAATTCAATATATTGTTATAATTCAATGCTAAACTCTAGAGGAATTCCTCATCTATAAACTTTAGACGTTTGTGGTGTATTCAGAATAAGGGACACGGTGAAGTGATTCCAAATCCTGGATGAAGCTGTTTGCATTTCATAGTGCTAATACACTCTGGAAAGGTATTAATCCAACTATAGGTAAATAGTGGGACCTGGGCATGGCAACTGATCTAGGAGAAGGACGATTTAAACATGTAACTCCACATAAAATCTACTTTGTTTTGCATTCCGATTGTGCAAAGAGGTTTGGAAAACAAAATTCATAAGAACAAATGGTTTCTGCAAAAAAGCATTGTAACTAAAGTGACATTATATTATACTTTATTTTTGTGTTCAGTTAATCTTTAGAGAGAAAGCAAGTATGATCAACTTGTTCACTTACCAAATGTAGGATTCTTTGAAGAGGGACAAAAATATTTAATTTGTAGATTCTAATCTTACCATGTTGACTTCATTGTAAGTTTGCAAATGGAAATCGAGCCAATAATATAGATAAAATTACAAGTTATGAATAAGTATTTTCAACAGAAATACTTAATGAAAGTGACATTAGCAATAGGAAAACAATTGTCACAGTATGGGGGGGGTAAGAATATTACTGATATACATTGGTATAGAAGTTGAGGATATTTTCTGATTAGACAAATGGGTAATTATTGGTTTTAGTATCTTTGCTATTAATCCATACAATGAAGGAAAGTAAAAGGTTATTGTGCAACAGGTGGTTGAAGAAGTCTTTGCTTTCTATAATATCATTTAGAATTGATTTTAAGTTTTAATTTCAACTCCCAGGCCACAAGGAAAAACTTGCATGAAGTAGCATAAAGTTTCTCAGTAATCTTTTAGTATATTTGAAGCATATTTAACATTTATGGAGATTCCTAGCCATTAAATAGTTAAATTTAAATATTGATACTTACTTTCGGAACACATGCAAGCTGCTCCTTTGCATTTGGGACATGTGCAATCAGCTGCACATTTGCAGCTATCATTTTCGCATTTTCCACCCTTGCAGGAGGAGCTGCAGATACACTGACCACCTATGGAAAGAGGAATTTTATTAGTTTTTGAGCTTTAATAGAACATTTTAAGATAAAAGTTTCTAGGAATTAGTTCTAGTTAAATAAGTGATGGCTTACATAAAGTCAAATTAAAAGTAGAGGCTTTCACTTAAAATACTTTTGAAATATAGTTAAGGTACTAAGAATTAAAAGATAAGATTATTTTATACTAGCAAAACCTAAAGAAATTCTACAAAAAGCTATTTACGCAAGATGGTTTGCAATTTTATTACAGAAATCCTAGGGTTGTCTTTGAAATAAATACAAAAATAAAACAATCTATACAATACTTAATAGATGAAGTTAACAGACATTCAAAGTTGAACAGTATGATCGGAATCAACATCAACATCTATGTAGAGAATATCCAAATAGTTGAAAGTGCAAGAATATCCATTTGGTCAAAGGGGAGGGTACACGCTTGAGCATACCATGCTAATAAATGAAACAAACAGAATTATAATGAGAGAGGGCTACCATTTAAAATACCTTGGAAATATGGTAAAGTATCATAGACTTAAATAGAGGAGTATTTTATATCCAAAAGAAGAAAAAGTAATTAACCTTTTAACAAATATGCATCTGCAATATTCCCTAACCAAATGTTTTCAAATCTAAAACTGAAATTACCAATGCATGTATTTCCCAAAATAGCTTTCTATTTTGCTAAAATAGAAGTGGGTCTGAATACCAGCTATCCCTTTTTATTCAGTGGTAGTCCTGTAGTTGGAGATTGATGTAAGATACTTAAAGCTTAACAAAAATTTCAAATCATAAATTTTTGACCTAAAGAATTCAGAATAGACAAGTAACAAGGAAGGGGGAAGTCAATAGTAGATTATTTATGTACGCATAAAAATACTGTAAAACATTTAAGTTTCTGACTATTGTAAAAAAAAAAAATAAAAAAAAAAAAAAAAAAAAAATGGATAAAATACATCTGTATTTCAGCATGAACCTTTTATCCCAGCACCCTAAAAAAATTCTAAAATTAAGCTGCATTTTGTTAAATTCATAGGCCGTTCATAATATTTCTAGCATAGAGTATGCTATGCTAAACAATTAAATGTAGTCAATTTCTTTTTAAGTGAATCTTGGAATTGACCTTACAATCGATTCAAGATTTTTTTTCACAGCCCTATTGAATAGGAATTATTTTAAAAGATCTATTTGATGCATAGATGCGACCCTAACAAGTACTACCACTCGGAGTGGGCCTGGAAGTAATGGTAATGATGGTACTCCCCAGAACGTAGCCAGATGCCGTTAATGTCATACCAAGGATGAACATTTTTTTTTTTGGTGTGGAGTATTTACTCCCTCTGCAGAGGGACACAGCTAGCGTATTTCCCCATCCAGACAAGGTACATATTCTGTTGTGGCTATAAATTTATGAGTATCTACAATTATAGAGCATCTCAATTTGAAGACGTATTAAAAGATTTATAGAGAATTATTTCTATTTTTTACCATGGACACGTTACGCGTCAAATTTTTATGCCAAACAAATCTATTGAAATATATAAATATATATATACATATATGCGTGTGCGTCGGCTTACCTTCAGTACAACAGCAGTTATCTGGCATGATTTAAGTTTCTGTAGAAGAGATTCAAAACCTTACAATTACGAATATACACGCGTTCTATTATCAAAAATCTTCTCACTGTACTGAATGGAATACGTTAGCTGGTTTTTTTATAGTAACTTAATTGATAGTGCCGCGTGCAAAACACGTGACCTGTGGAAATTCATAGTGATGATGATATTGAAATTTATAAAAATATCATCATCATCGTTAAGTACCATCTTAGAATTGAATTTCTAACCTTTATGTATGGAAGGCTTGATAATCATAATAATAGTTTGTTGGAATAAGAACAATGCAGAATATTGAATATAATTATTAGGATTTTTTTAGACAGATAACATGTGGTGCCTCTGAATCGAAATCAAGTAACTTTAGATCACATTAAAATTACGAAGGTTTCTCATCATTTTCTGTATTTCAATTAAATTGTTCTCGTTCTTTGTCTTTCACGTTACATTTTCACAGCTTCGGTTTATCACGACATCTTCAGGACCCTTCCACAAATTACAGTTATTCTAATCTGAATTACAATTCACATTTGATAATTACCCAGCTAACATGAAATTATTTATCATTTTCATTTCACTACTTCAGTTGCTTAAGCTTGAACTACACTTTTCAAACATTCTAACGTGTACACACACACAAGGACACACTCTCATATATATATTATATATATATTATATATATATATATATAATATATATATATATATATAATATATATAGATATATATATAATATATATATAATATATATATATATATATATATATATATATATATATATATGTGTGTGTGTGTGTGTGTGTGTGTGTGTGTGTGTGTGTTTGAGAGAGCGTGTAGTGTGCGTGCATATATGTCGTACGTGTTTGTTTGTAGACCATGGAATAAAATCTGACGGAATAAAATTGTGAAAATAATTTTTTTAAATGACCTTTTGTTTTCATAAAGGTATGATGTCACTCAAAAGCAAATAATTTTATTTAAGAAATCTCCATCAATGAAAAAGTTACGCAGCTTACGTTAACCGCCTATACGGTCAGTCTGAGTTCGAACCCTACCCAAGGATAGTTGGGTCTAGCCACACTGAGGAGGCATGATATGCCGAAACACGTGTCTGTGGATGACTTATTAATTATTATTAATTATTAATATATATGCTCCCATAAATTTGGTAATGAGCTCTCTAATTGGTAATTTAAATTAACTCTCACTACTAAGCAAATAAGCAATGATCATTTCTCCAGAAATTTGATCTCTCAGTGACCGAATGATACATACACTTTCTATGTATTTAATAGTTTAAAAACACCAGTCCCGCATCAGCTGTCAGTGGGCGAGGGGATAAGATAACTACCATACGGTCAGTCTGAGTTCGAACCCTACCCAAGGATAGTTGTGTCTAGCCACACTGAGGAGGCATGATATGCCGAAACACGTGTCTGTGATGACTTATTATTATTATTAATTATTAATATATATATATATATATATATATATATCTCGAAGTACGATGAGGATATTAATCCGACAATATGTGGAGAACATTTTTTAACGAAAACAAATATAGGATGTCATGAACGATGGCAACTCATTATGTCGATACTTAAGCATTTCTGTTATAAAAAATTAAAACCTTCTTCAGGACATTGAGTAAAAGATGAAAGATGTTCAGTGTATGTTGAATGTGTGATAAAATGTTATTAACCGTTATTTACTTAGCGTTTTTATATGAAAGCCGATGTTTATGTTACTCAGATGCTTTGTGTGATAAGTGCCAAGTAGCTATACAGTTGCTTTCACAACTTGTTAAAAATTACGTACTGCATTCTTGAGCAGTTCCCATCTAGCTTATTCTCTATACGCCATATTAGGGCGTTGCAATCATACGTGGGGGAGTCAACGTTTTGAACATTTGAATAAAATTCCTTTTGGGACGAATTTAATTGTTTTAAAAGAGTATTGAAAATATTAGATATATAATTTTAATTTGCCCTTTTTTTATTGGTGCCCATTATGTTACTACTTTTGACTAAAACAAAAATCTGACCTTAAATAATGGATTTGAATAATTTTAATTCGTTTTCAAATTGAAAATAAGGCAACATTTTGGGGCATATCGCATAAATGCGTTCTGGCTTCCTAGCCTAAAAAACGCCAAGCAGTGTCTGCTTAAAATCCGACCCATGCTCCTTATGAACTCCCTAGCTGTTTGAAGGTGTTTTTCCTGAAAGGTTAATGCGATATGAAAGCAATATTTTGCGCCCCAAGTCTTTTTACGACAAGTAAATGTAAATATTTTACCCTCACCCTCTTTCAAATATATTTGTTATCGATTTGAAGGCGTTTTTATCGACAACTATTTTTTTAAGTGGCTTTAAGGCGTTAATAAATAAGCAATCTCCAGCTGATGGTAGGTGTGGCGCTCCACCTAGCGCTATTGAAAAGAGGATAGACTCCCTCGCTGACTGGCTGATACCGACTTTAGGCCGCCCCGACGACTTTACTTTACTTACTTACTGTAGAATATTCGGCTAGGAGCCTCTCGGTTCCTGGTTTGATAATGGTCCTCGCCAAAGCGTATGAGTAGCTCAGAGATATGTGTCGTAGAGTAATGAGCTGGTGGTAGGTGTAGCACCCCACATCTTACGCTAAGAAAACAATCCCCTTGGTATACTGAAAAGGGGATACACTTCCTCGCTCTATGGTTGATACCGACTTTAGAAGAACCCGACAACTTTACTTTAAAAAAAATGACTGGAAGCAAATAAATTTGACAAAACTTTTTAGGGGTTTGGGTTCGGTGATTGAAATATCTAAGCTGATACAGCTATGATTTTTCTAAAAGAAAAAAAAACACCAGCGTGCTTGAATTAGGAATTAATATGGATATAATAATCGCTGCAGAAACACCAAAAAGGAAAGGTATATAAAAAATTTTTTTTAAGTTATCATAAAAAGGTTATTACGTTTCTTCCTTCAATATGGGGTAAACTAATCATGTGACGTATTTTGATCGTACGGTAAAATAAAATATTCTTTAAAAATTCAAAAGGGCCTGACTTTTTTTTATTAGAATATAAAAAAATATCTAAATCTTCAGGATTTTAAAAATGTTTAATGTCTTTTTTTAGTTAAAATAAAAAGCATATCTAAATATTTTAATTTTTGTTTGTTGGAAATGAATATATCAAAATAAAATGAAAAACTGGAAAAAATACTTTAGCAAATTGAAGGTATTTTTATCGAAAAACTACTTTTAGTGTTTTTATGGCATTAAAAGTAAGCCATATTTGTATCGACAAAAGAATGTAAGTATTTTTGCAAATAGCCACCCTCACAAAAAAAATTGAAGGGGTTAAAATATTTACATTTACATGACGAAAAAAAAGACTTGGGTGGGTAAATATAGCATTAGACTTTCGAGAAAAACACCTTAAGCGCACATTTTTTTCAACAGGCACATCAAATCGGCGACTTCGTTCGTAGGTGGAGGGATTTTATCATCGCCTAGACCGCGAATAGCGCCGTATAAACTCCACCAAAATTTTACATCATCAAAAAAATAAAGGTGGTTTTGAAATAAAATAACTGATGCGTTTAAAAATTCTTTCATTAATAAATCAACATTTAAAATTTCATTAAAATCGGATAATTCCCAGATTTTTGTTAATTTCTATTCAATTTAAATGTGTTTTGTAAAATAAGGATTTACCATTTTTGCAGAGCCTAGTATAAAATGTATTAAAAATGAATTACATATGTAATATATTTTTAACCCATCCTCATAATGTAACTACTTTTCGACTTAGACAAAAAAAAGTACATATTGGATAAATACGCCCTGGCCAGCTGCCTTAAAACAGTAAGTCGTGCCTGCTAAAAAAATCCCGTGGTACTAATCGAACCCCTAGTTGTTTAAGAGGTATTTTTCATAAAACGTTAATGAGATAGAGTGATATTTTAAGCGCCCCCAAGTTTTCTCGACATGTAAATATGTTACCTCCTTCCAAACCAAGCGATGGTGTCCAAGTGTGTGCTGACTACATAACTGAAAAACACCAGCCGATTAAGTGTAACTGAACACCATTTAATCTTATTCAATTATCAATCTTATTGTAAAACTTAAAAGTGAAGCAATGTGGAACATGTTACATATATCAGAATCAGAATTACAATATTATAAACAAGTTTTAACTTATTCTAATTTGGTTATTGTCTAGAGTTTTAAATTTAAAGGAAAAATTATTCCAGTAAAATATATTGTAGTTGCTAACAAAAGAATTCATAACAATGATTTAATTATTTGTTACACGGAAATAAAAAAAACATTCTACTTGTCCTGATTTTACTGGTACATCAACCGGTTTAGGGCTAGGTTATGCCTAGAGGTTAGGGAATTGCCTTTATATCTAGTTATGTGTAGTTATTTCTTAAGGTTTTTTTTTGCATACAATATGAATAATTTTTAAACAGTTTTATTTGAGTCAGTGATGGAACTAACAGGTACTGACTCTCCGGATCAGAGTGGACCTGGGAGTAATTTCAATGAAGAGACACGCCACACTCTCCAGAACTAGAGCCTCACACTCAATGCAGTTTAGTCTCATACCCAAGACAACCCTTTTACGGGAGGTTGTTTGCTTTTTACCATTCTGCAAGCGATACAGTCAGCATATTCTCAGCTCCATTTTATTTGGACTAATTTACTCATGAAAGATTGGGACACAGAATAATACATGGGTTTGAGCTTCTTCAAGGATCAGGTGGTAGAGTAGCTGTTGTGTTTAACCATATTTTGTCAAGGGCTTTGATTATCAATCTGTTGTTCCTTGTGTGGCAATATCATTGCAGTCTATTCAGAATATCACTAGTCATATAGGTTCACATGTTATGGAGGAAAACTTCCCTTCTGGTCAGTAACCCCGGCAAAAAAAAAAAAAAAAAAAGGTACCTTTCAAGGGAAATAACTGCTTTACCAAGGAAAGAAACTAGATATTTTAATTCATTAGGTGATCTATTAAATCCCAAAATATCCTCTATTAAAATCTGCTGATTTTCCTACACACAAACACCTCACCCTTAAATACATATACTGACCATGGCATGCATTATAGCACTTAAATATGTATACACAGAAACTGAATAGTCTAATGTCACAGTACAATTCAAGGATGTTGTAATATGTCAAACCAGCAACATTGGAATACCCATTCAAATCTTAATTCACAAAAAGCCATCAAGTTTTGCAAAGGTGATAATCAACTTTAATAATTTATCAATTTTATTCACTTGTTTATTAAAAGAACAAACAAAAAGGTTATGAAGTAGGTGATCTCCTAGGAGTGGAGTAGTATTAGCTATGTCCGCAATAACTGTTGCTTTAGCCATTTCAAGTAAAGCTACTTTCTTTTAGATTTACTGTCCGTTATTTATGTATTAATTTTCGTGTCAGAAAATAAGTATTCCTATTGAAAGTGGAATTGTTATCATTGACTAATAAGGAACTTTATGACAAGGCAGAACCAGACAAGATTAAAGAATCTTTCATATAACTTGGAGATGGTTTATACTGATCCTACTATTGGAACACTCCATCCTTGGCTAGCAAAATGTTCAATCACTGTCCCACCTGCCAATTACCACTAGACTTAGTATGTTTTATAGGCAAAGCAATTCAATAGTCTCTTGGATCAATGGACAACTTTAACACCAAATGAATATACAGATGATCAAAACAGTAAAGCAGGGAGAGGGGAATAAAATAACAAGACTGAAAACCTCAGATATTTGATGAATTTTAATTTTTTATTAATACATAACTCTCATAAAAATGTAAAATATCAACTATATTATGAAAAAGATCTGAATTCAGGCAATTTACTAACATATCTTATATATTTCAGGAATTAAATTGGTCATTTATTATTAATGAAATGTTTCACGCGTACAAGATTTCATAGTCATTTAAAAAAGAAAAAAGTAGAGTGAAAGCAAGTCATCCTCGGTTTAATTGGAGTCTACTTGCAACTGCAGTCCGAAGAACATTTGCAATCTAAATCCCCTTTACAACCAGCACCACATTTGCAGGCACCTGTCAAAGAAAAAGTTTCCAGATTAAATATCAACAGGACAATTTTTGAGTAACATTTAAAGAAAAGTTCAGATTTAAGTTTCAGGATAGAAATTATTTTCTTTCACCAAGGAAAGGGATGGGATGGATAAAAATAAATTTGAAAGTTCCATGATTAGCTGATATTAAGTTAATTGCAAAGAATGAACATCGGATATTTGTGGGGGAGGGGGATATATATTTAGCCAGCTCCTCTACACAAGCAGTATTTGACAAGGTCAGTTTTTAAATGGAGTTTAACAAGTTTCCTTTCTTCTAGACTATTTGCCATACCAAGGTTAAAGAGCTGAATCTGCTCTATTAACCCATAGCTCAAAAGGAAAAATAGTTGGAATCCTACTTTTCCCCCAGCTAATAGTGCTATCTGGAATGCAAATATCCTCGTCCAGGATTTGAACTTGGTCATAATCCTATGATAACAGTCACTTTAATTTCTTAATTTTTTTTTTTTGGGGGGGGGGTGAATAGGCTTGATTTGTGTCGGTAATATTGACCAGTAGTAGATACATCATTTATTAAGGCAAATAATAGCCAAGTGGCTAGAGTGATTTATAAACAGTAGTTTCATGTCTAGTAGCCATGTTTGTGGTCAGACACTTTGGCACCTTATTAGAATAACAGATACCAGTTAGGTGAGTAGCACTTTTTGTGTCGAAGCTTCACTAGATGCGACAAATCTTAGTGATGAATGGGTTGGGTAAATACATACCTATCCCCCCACCAGTTTAATTTACTGAGGAGTCGAACTAAGCAAACAATATTTTGTATTCTCAGCAATTAGCAAATTTCACACCTTTACTCATAAATAAAATAATTTAGATGACACTGAAAACTTTCAGTGTGCCAAACTCCTTGATATTTCCTCAGACAATAGTCAGAGTTACCAGCAGCCAAGAATATTTTTTACCAAATTTAGAGACTTGAGACAAGTTACCTTTTAAAGGCTTAAAAAATATGTAACTGCACCATGAATTTAAGGGAGATTTATTTTAAGTAGGTTTTATAAAATAAGAGAAAATCTTACATGTAGAGGGGGGAGTAGGTCACATTTGAATGTTTATTTTCAAGGAAATCTTTATATACAAGAAAATTACATGTTATGTGGTTAAGAAAAAAGTTGTACCTTGCAAGTTATCTTCACTCATAAAACTATGGCACAGGATTATATTTATGAAGTAAAAGATGATAGGTTCAAATTAATATGCTAGTCATTACTTTTAAATGCCAAGGTTTCAGATTTAGCCTTTTGATTAGGAATAAAAAGGTAAAAAAAAAAACATTAAATAAACAATGAGGTATACATATAAATTCAAGATAAATTTTGGTCTTAAAACAATTAGAGCATCTTAATTTGTATCAGTTCTTGTAATCTAATTTCAATCTAGTGTTATAATTCAATGCTCAACTTCAGAGGAATTCCTCATCTATATTAAACTTTAGAGGTTTATGATGTAGTCAACATAAGGGACACGGCGAACAGATTCCAACTCCTGGATGAAGCTGTTTGTATTTCATAGTGCTAATACACTCTGGAAATGTATTAATCCAACTATAGGTAAATAGTAGTGCAGACTGGAATCTAACCTGGGCATGGCAACTGATCTAAGAGAAGGAATATTTAAAAGCTGTAATGTCACATAAAAATGGCCTTGTGTTGCATTCTGATTGTGCAGAGGGGTTGGGTAAAACTTCAGAAGTAGAACAAATGGTTTCTGCAAAAAAGCATTTTTAATTGAAGTGAAATTATATTCTGCTTTATTTTTGTGTTCAGTTAATCTTTAGAGAGAAAGCAACGATGATCAACTTGTTCACTTACCAAATGTAGGATTCCTTGAAGAGGGACAAATATATTTAATTTGTGGATTCTAATCCACCATGTAGACTTCATTTTAAGTTGTCAAAGGAAATCGAGCCAATAATAGATAAAAATTTACAAGTTATGAATAAAGTATATTCAACAGAAATACTTAAAAGTGACATTAGCAATAGGAAAACAATTGTAAGAGTATGGGGTTAGGAATATTACTGATATACATTGGTCTAGCAGTTGAGGATATTTTCTGATTAGACAAGTGGGCAATTATTGGTTCTTACTATCTTTGCTATTAATCTATACAATGAAGGAAAGTACAAGGTTATTGTGCAACAGGTGGTTGAAGAAGTCTTGCTTTGTGACTATGTAAGATAATTACATTTAGAATTGATTTTAAGTTTTAATTTCAACTCCTAGGCAAGAAGGAAAAAAATTGCATGAAGCTTCCCAGTAAATTTGAAGCATATTTCACATTTATGGAGATTCCTAGCCATTAAATAGAGTTAAACTTAAATAGTTTATACTTACTATCGGAACACATGCAAGCTGCTCCTTTGCATTTGGGACATGTACAATCTGCTGCACATTTGCAGCTATCATTTTCGCATTTCCCACCCTTGCAGGAGGAGCTGCAGACACACTGACCACCTAGGGAAAGAGGAATTTTATTAGTTTGAGCTTTAATAGAACATTTTAACATCCAAGTTTCTACAAATTAATTCTAGTTAAATAAGCGAAGGCTTTACAAAAATCAAAATAAAAGTAGAGGCTATCACTTAAAATAATTTTGAAATATGGTAAAGGGACTAAGTATCTAAAGAGATATTTTATACTTGCAAAACCTAAATAAATTTTACAAAAAGCTATTTAAGCAAGATGGTTTGCAATTTTATTACAGATTTCCTAGGGTTTTCTTTGAAATAAATACAAAAATATACAACAATGTATACAATACTTAACACATCATTTTGTTAGCATTTAATTCTACTAAAACTAGAAGATTTATATATAGTTGAATGTTCTATTGTGAATAATGGTGTTGAAGAATCTTCAGAAATATTTTTTAACATTCAGACAGCACACTGGAGCTTATCAGATCTTCAGCAAACCAATATACAATAATCTATGTTTACTATGCTAATTAAGATAGATGAAGTTAGCACAGAGACATTCAAAAGTTGAAGTTTGATCGGAAGCAACATCAACAATGTAGAAGAATATCCTAAATAGTTGAAAGTGCAAGAATATCCATTTGGTCAAAGGGGTGGAAAGATTTGAGTTTATACCATTGATCAATGACATTACCAATTCAAACAAAAATTCAAATGTAGTAGATTTCTTTGCAAGGGAATCTTAAAATTGACCCTACAATAGATTCTCAAGTTTTTTTTTTTTTTACTGTCCTATTGAATTGGAATTAATTTCAAGGATCTATTTGACCCATAGATGGGACCCTAACTAGTAATACCACTCGGAGTGGGCTTGGAAGTAATGGTGGTACTCCCTCTGCAGCTAGCGTATTTCCCCATCCAGACAGGGTACATATTTAGCTATGGCTATAAATTTATGACTATATTCAATTAATGTAGATCCAATGATCTCATTTTGAAGACGTACTAAAAGATTTATAGAGCATCATTTCTATTTTAGAGACACTTAGTACGACTACTGTAACATCGAATTGATAATTTTTAATGCTAAATAATTTGAACCTGGAGTGACAGGCGTAGCCATTTTGTCAACTCGGGTTAGCATTCCAGTGTATTTTTAGTCAAAGTTAAGAAACTTCAGTTTGACCATTATAGTGAATCAGATACCACAGCTTATGCATACGTTTATAGGTTAACCATATTTTCAGCGAGACAGTTTACTTAAGTTTCCATATGGTTAGTTATATCAATTACCGAAAGATTCAATTATTTTTGCTATAGGTACGAGAGTATTCCAATGAAGACTTTGTAGCAAAGGTGACAAAGCATTAGCCTTTTAGAATCTTTGTTGCTAATAGTGACAAACCATTAAGATTCAGTAGTAAAAAGAATTAGTGTTATGGAAAATCATTCTCCCTTCTGGAGTGATGAACATACGTGTATGCTGGAGGGGGAGGTATTTATCCCAGATTTTAAATCGACATAAAGTTAGGTAACATTTCCACTAGCTTTGCCGGAATCCCCACCTCTATCAGAATAAACGTACAGTAAAATAAAGACTAGAGAATTTAAATAATATTCAAAAGGAAAAAAAAATGGGATGTTTTGTAGCAAAGCTAACGGTTATTTAAAATCTTAAATTTGGAAGATCCCCCCCTCCGAAAGTGGGCGGGCGATTTTACAACATGTGGAAAGATGCAAGAGGTAGGGACTGAAACAACTACGTCTGCTTTTAAAAAGGTAAGAGAATACTAATTCTCATCCAACGAAGAAAAAAAGTAACACGATAAATAACGTTATCGAAAAGGTAATGCAGACACATATCGGTTTTGCGTTTGCTTACATAACTACAGAAGGATTCTAGGTAAATTCATCGTATTAGAGGATTTCTTCATAATATAGGGCGCCCCCACAACACTTTAGACTTAAGAGCAATGATTAAATCCTGAGTTTAGCTAAGAATAATTTACCAGACACGATGCCGGTGGTGAGGGGTCATTTCTCGGAGGTCTGTTGAAAATAAAATTGTAGGTGGGGAAAGTGAACTATTGTTCAAAGAAGTGGAACTAAAATGCAATAACAGTTAACATTGAATTCATTCAGAGTATAATAAAACGGTTAGCAAAAACTTTCGTCAACTTCGAGGATATTAAGCGGCTGCAAAATTAGAATAAATTACGCATAACTTTCTTTCATCAACCTTTTTCCCATGCATGCGTTACGCGAAAACTTTTTATGCCAACCAAATCTATTGAAATATATGTTTTATATATATATACACATACATACATATATATGTGTGTGTGTTTGTCGGTTTACCTTCAGTACAACAGCAGTTATCTGGCATGATTTAAGTTTCTGTAGAAGAGATTCACAACCTTAGAATTACGAATATGCGCGTGCTGTTATCAACAATATTCTCACTGTACTGAATGGAATACGTTAGCTGTTGTTTTTTTTTATAGTAACTTAATTGATAGTGCCGCGTGCAAAACACGTGACCTGTGAAAATTCATAGTGATGATGATATTGAAATTTATAAAAATATCATCATCATCGTTAAGTACCATCTTAGAATTGAATTACTAATCTTTATGTATGGAAGGCTTGATAATCATAATAATAGTTTGTTGGAATAAGAACAATGCAGAATGTTGAATATAATTATTAAGATTTTTTTTAGACAGATAACATGTGGTGCCTCTGAATCAAAATCAAGTAACTTTAGATCACATCTTATTATAATGGAGATTGTGTGTTTTTCTGTCTGTAACCGAAACTATATTCCTACTCAAGTCACAATTCCCTTAGTTATTTACATCACATTCTCCATGATTTTATTTTTATTTAAACCTCAATTATTAATAAAATTGTCTTACATTATTAATACTGTTAACTATGTCTACATACTGACAACATGCAATTATATTTATATATACAACAAAATAGCGGTTTACAGTGTGAACGGAAGGCTAATTTGCATATTAATATTAAAAAATCGAATTTAATAAATATGTGCTTAGTATTATTGATTTCTAACTCTTTGGTTTTATTTTAATGAATATAAGCAAAAATCTCTTCAATGAATCTTAAATGAAATCCATTAACAAGATAAAATAACTGTCATTTTATTCTTTACTTCCTCTTATAACTAAATACTTAAATTAGAAAAAAATAACAATGAAAGACGAGAGTGATGGAAGAGTAAGTTTCAGTTGTTCCATTTTTTATTATACTCCCTCTGTTTCAAATCTTTTATTATACTCCCTCTGTTTCAAATCGTTTTATCTGTATTCTTATTTAGTTTCATTAGCCTTTCTAATTTAGTACAATATTTTATTACATTAAAACTTAAATACTTGCACCCGGAGGGTGCATATATTTGCTAGTTAAAATAACGAAGGTTTCTCATCATTTTCTGTATTTCAAATTGTTCTCGTTCTTTGTCTTTCACGTTACATTTTTACAGCTTCCGTTTATCACGACATCTTCAGGACCCTTCCACTAATTACAGTTATTCTAATCGGAATTTCAATTCACATTTGATAATTACCCAGCTAACATGAAATTATTTATCATTTTCATTTCACAACTTCAGTTGCTTAAGCTTGAACTACACTTTTCAAACATCCAACGTATACACACACACACACATGGACACACTCTCATATATATATATACATATATATATATATATATATATATATATATATATACTAGAAAATATGTGACCCGTTCGGTCACACATTGAGCCCGGGTTAGATTGTTGGAAATATTTTTTTCCAAAACTGTCCAATAAGTTATTTAAACTGGAGTAAACATTTTCATTTGACCAAAGGAAAAAAAAACAACGAAAGTTTCAATTAGTTAATTTCTAATTACAGATAATTAAGATTTTAATCATGGATATCTATGATAATCTCTCGCCAACCTTACCCTAGCATTCATTGTTCTCATGAGGTCCTCTGTACAGCATTCAGTGTCTGCTCAAAGTTGGTCAATGTATGTCTTTGCTCACATGTCTACACTGGCGTGCCTGTGTGTTGGTTTCCATAGAAAAATGTATCTGAAGAGTTTGTCCTAAATCCTCCAGCAGTGTCTTACACGGATGGTTTGTGTGATAAGTGGTAAGTGGACATATAGCTGCTTTCTCGTGGGGTGTTGCTTCCACAACTTGTTTAAAATTACTTACTGCATTCTTGAGTAGTACCCATCTAGCTTTTGTTCTACGCGCTATGTTAGTGTCAAAGTGGTACAGTCGTACAGTAGCAACAATATAAATATGGCTTAGAAGAAAATTATTTTCACTTAAAGGGTGTGGGAGTCAATGATTGCTTATTTTAATAAAATTCCATAATTTTTAAATAAAACTCAGTAACTACATTTACTCAACATGAAATATTTTAAATTAAATATTTATCTAATCTATTTTTAAAAAAATAAGTTTAATAATCATTTTAAATAAGACATGTTTACCAAATTTATATATATTCCCTTTTTTTAAACTAACGATTGTTCTCATTTATTTACATCAGTCTACGGTGGAGTATTCGGCTAGAGTTTCACAAATAAGTTGATTTGAAACAATTCTCTGATTTAGATTATTAAAAAAAAGCAAGTTTACTGATCTTGTTAAAGCAGACATGTTTTCCTAATTTTTATATATTCATTTTTTTTTTTTTTTTACAAACGATTGTTCTAATTTATTTACAGCAGACTCCGGTAGAATATTCGGCTAGAAGCCTCACGGTTCCTGATTCGATACTGACCCTCGCCAACTAAGAATATGAGTAGCTCAGGGATCTGTATGGTAAAGTGAGGAGGGGGTATGTGTGGTGTTCCACCTCAGATGCAAAGAAAACAATCTCCTTGGTCTAGTACTTGTGAAAAGAGGATAGACTCCCTCGCTGTCTGGCTGATACCGACTTCAGGACGACGACTATCCTTTTTTTTTTAAATTACTGTGAGCAAATAAAAAAAGCCGACGTCAACTAGTATTTTTCTTAAAAAAACCAAAAAAAAAAAAAAACCAGCGTGCTTAAATTAGGAATTAATACGGATATAAGAGTCGCTGCAGAAACACCAAAAAGAAAAGGAATATGTAGGATTGAGTGTAAACTAATTTAATAAAAGAAATATGCCCGGATAATTTTAAAAAGATGTAAATACTTATGTTCTTAAAAGTATAAGTAAATGAAATCATTAATGAGACAATACTATTCGATAATTTGGAACGATAGAATTGTATTTTGGTTTTGTAGTATAAACTGTAAAAAAAAAAAAAAAATTTTAAACCTAAGTTCTCATGAAAAGGGCATTGCGTTTCTTCCTTCAATATGGCCTAAACTGATCACGTAACGTATTTTGATTGTACCTATTGTACAATTGCGATACCATAAAATCAAATATTTTAAACAATTTAAAATGGCCTAAAAAATTTTATATTGAAATATAAAAATATTTAAGTCTTCAGATTTTTTTTATTTATGTTTGTTTAATGTCTTGTTTTTAGTTAAAATAAAAAAGCTTATCTAAATATTTTTTTTGTTTGTTTTGCTGGAAATGAACATAGTAAAATAAAATCAAAATCTGAAAAAAAAAGAAAGAAAAGACTTTAGCAGATTGAAGGCATTTTTATAGACAAATTATTTTTTAGTGGTTTTAATGCGTTAAATTAAGCCATATTTTTATCGACAAGTAAATGTAAATATTTTTGTAAATATCCCCCGTCCCTTAAAATATTTTAAAGAAGGAGGAGGGTTTAAGTATTTACATTTACTTGTTGGAAAAAGATTGGAGTGAGTAAAATATCTCGTTAACTTTTCAGAAAAACACCTTAAGCGCTGTTTTTCTCACTAGGCACCGCATCAGACGGGGACTATATCCGCAGGTGGGATTGTTCCATCACCGCCTAGACCGGGACGCAGTTCTGCGAATAGCACCGTATATAACCCTACCAATATTTTACATTACCCAAAAAATTTAAGGGAAGAGGTCAAAATTGAATTAAAAAAAAAAAAAAAAAAAATCAATCAAAATTTTGAAATAAAATAACTGATGCATTATAAAATTCATTCATTGATAAATCAACATTGAAAATTTCATTAAAATTGGATAATACCCAGATTCTTGGTAATTTTATTCAATCGAAGCGGGGGGGGGGGGATATATTTTTGAAAATACGGATTTTTTGCCACTTTTGGGAGTGCTTAGTATAAAATGTATTAAAAATGAATTACATAAAAATGTAATATTATTTATCTTTTTTTTTTTACTCATCCTCATAATGTTACTACTTTTCGACTTTGAAAAAAAAAAGGTGTATATCTCATACATGCGCTCTGGCCTCCTACCCTAAAAACATTAAGCGGCACCTGCTGAAAATTCGACCCGTGCTAATCATGAACTCCCTAGTTGGTTTTCCCGAAACGTTAATGCGATATTTTAAGCCGCCACCCACCAAGTTTTCTCGACAAAAAAATGTAAGTATATTACCCTCCTCACTCTTTAAAATATCTTTTAGCGTTTTGAAGGCGTTTTTATCGACAAATAACTTTTAGTAGTTTGAAGGCGTTAAAAGTAAGCCCTGCCCCCATTTTATTTTATTGACAAGTAAATGCAAATATTTTACCCACCAACTTTTTATTTTTGTATTTTCATTTTATTTTGATTCAAAATAACTGTCAAATTTATTTAAATAAATACGATCGAGTTTCAAAAATAAAAATATATTATTAAACAAAAACAAATAGAAATGTTTATATTTACTTGTCGAGAAAAGATTGGTGTGGGGTAAATTATCGTTTTCTTATAACGTTAACTACTCGGGAAAACACCTAGGGAGTTCATAAGTATCACTGGTCGGGTTTTCAACAGGCACGACGCATTTGAGCTATATGAACCGAAATGTTGGCTCATTTTCAATTTGAAAATTAATTAAAATTGTTTAAATTCATTATCTAAGGTCTGATTTTTGTTTTACTCGAAAAGTAATAACATAATGGCATCAGTAAAAAAAAAAAAGAAAATCAAAATTACATTTCTCTTTTTTTTAAATAGAATTTAAACAATTATATTTGTCCCAAAAGGTGTTTTTACTGTTTAAGTTGATGACACTAATCTATAGCACAATACTTTTTAACAAATAATATCTGAAGCAGGCAATATTTTTTATTTTGCTTGTAATAATTTTTATAGTCTGCTGTAAATAAATGAGAATAACCGTAAAAAAAAAAGAAATATGAAAATTCGGAAAACATGTCTTATATACCATGATTAAACTTTTTTTCTTTAATTTAATACATTAGATGAATCTTTAAAAATATTTCATGTCGAGTAAAGGTACTTAATGTATTTTCTAGATATTTAAAAATTATGGAATTTTCTTCAAGTGAGTAAACGTTGACTCCTCCCTACCCACCCACAAGTTTTGAGTGAAAAAGGTGTTCTTCCAAGCCCTATTTGTATCATTGCTACTGCACTAATCGGAAGTAACATTTTTTTTTAGGGCAGGAGGCCAGGACGCATTTATGTAATATGTACCGACGAAAATAATCGACTTAATTAACTTTAATGCCTTATTAAAAGGAAAGGGGGACAACATATTGGCAGTCCATGGAATTAGGGGAAAAAGAGAGTTTGCAAAATGAATTAAATTAAAAAATAATAGATAAGTAAAGTCGTCGGGGACCTAAAACCGGTATCGGTCATACAGTGAGAGAGTATCCTCTTTCCACTTACGCTATACCAAGGAGCGCGACACCTACCGTCTAACTTTACTACACAGATCCCCGTTCTACTCAACATGTTCCTTGTATTGATGAAGATAGTTGGTTAAGTATATTATTTCCTTGTATGGTATGAATATAAGAAACATTCATGAAGTGATTACAAAGATATTTTATTGCCTGAGTAAACTGAAATTTACAATTGCGTCTTCCTTGCTTTCACTTATACAAATTGGTCTGATGTAATCAAAGTCTGGTTTTCTTTTCAGTGTCTGTGCTTAGCAAAGCAAATACTTAGAATCTGCCTTGATCCATGGAGACTATCGAATACAAACTTGCTGAATGATCTCTCACAACTGCCAATGGAAACCATGATGGTTAGCATTATCTGAAAAATAATTCTAGACTACCTCCTTAGTTTACACAGATCGATGGTTCTCCTGCCAGTATAATCATCTGTGGCACCCAGGGTATGTGCCCTACCTGCCATATTGCAAATATGGCCACTGTCCTTGATGGACCAATTGATTCCATTCCTCTCAATATCGTTTTATTTTTTTTCTTTCTAATATTTCTTAATTGTATAACTTTATTGGTTCTCAAACAAAAGCTACATTGTTTCTATTTTTAGTAGTGGTGATCACACCTACAATGAAGTTAGTTTTTCTAACTATCAATCAAGTGATGGTATCCAAGTGTGTGCTGACTACAGAACTGAACAACACCAGCCGATTTGGTGTAACTGAACAACCTTTAATCTTATTCAATTATCAATCTTATTGTAAAACTTAAAAGTAAAGCAATGTGAAACACGTTACATACATCAGAATGACAATATAATAACAAAGTTTTAACTTGTTCTAATTCGGTTATTGTCTCGAGTTTTAAATTTTAAGGAAAAATCATTCCAGTAAAATATATTATAGTTGCTAACAAAAGAATTCATAACAATGATTTATTTGTGACTCTGAAATAAGAAAAACATTCTATTTGTCCTGATTTTACATATACATCAACCCGTCTAGGGATATGTTATGCCTAGAGATTAGGGAATTGCCTTTATATCTAGTTTTGTCTTGTTATTCCTTAAGAGTTTTTTGCATACAATATGAATGAATTTTAAACAGTTTTATTTGAGATAGCTATGGAACTAACAGGTACTGACTCTCCGGATCAGAGTTGACCTGGAAGTAATTTCAATGAAGGGATACTCCACTCGGCAGAACTAGACCCTCACACTCAATGCAGTTTAGTGGCATCCCCCAAACAGCCCTTTTAGGTGAGTTTTTTTTACCGTTCTGCAAACGATACACTCAGCATATTCTCAGCTCCATTTTATTTGGACTAATTTACTTATGAAAGATTGGGACACAGAATAATACATGGTTTGGACTTCAATGATCAGTTAGTAGAGTAGCTGTTGTGTTTAACCATTTTTCTCAAGGGCTTTGATTATCAATGTGTGCTGTTCTGCGTGTGGCAATATCGTCGCAGTCCAACCTGTATTTATGTGCAACCAGAATATTACCTGTTATGG
Organism: Doryteuthis pealeii; assembly: GCA_023376005.1. Lineage (NCBI taxonomy): Eukaryota > Metazoa > Mollusca > Cephalopoda > Myopsida > Loliginidae > Doryteuthis > Doryteuthis pealeii. The sequence continues at coordinate 87,757,494 of CM042146.1, read as the reverse complement.
AGGAAAACTTCCCTTCTGGTCAGTAAACCCTCTCCAGAAAAAAGTACCTTTCAAGGGAAATAACTGCTTTATCAAGCAGAGAAAATCTAGGTATTTTAATTCATTAGGTGATCTATTAAATCCCAATAAATACTCTATTAAAATCTGCTAATCTTCTACACACACCTCACCCTTAAATACATATACTGACCACGGCATGCATTATAGCACTTAAATATGTATACACATAAATTTGGCTGTGGTTTCGCTAGATAGTAGGTAGGGACAGTGGGAATCTCGTTGATCCGTTCATGCGCGTCACTAATTAGATGACGAGGCATTTGGCTATTTTTCTCATATTATTTTCCTTAACCATCCAGGAGTAGGTTCTAATAAAGGTAGAGGGATAGACAGAGAGACAGAAAAGAAGCAACACCAACAAAAGAAGGGTTAATTACTAAATTAAATAAGAAAGGGCAAGAGAACGACGGGCGCCTCCTGCTGGTGGCCTGCATAACGTCTAGCCACCAGCATTCATTTTGCTTTAAAATGACGTGCAGAACCATTTGCGGCCCTATCAAAGATTATTCATACACTATTTACAATTCTAACAAAATCAGCTGTTAAATCCAGAGGACTACCAACACGATCATCCCAATCGTCCGCCCACAGACGCCAATATGCTGCCACCATTTTTGCCGTCTGTCGGCAGACGATATAAGAGATCGTGGAAATATTTTTATTATTCAATATGCCCAGAGATTTCATGGATAGGAAGGAATTTTTGGATATAGCCCCCCTGCAATTGAGAGTTAGGGCACAGATTTTAATTTCCTTCCCTGGGCATAATTCGTGGAGTGTACATTTAAGGGGCACATTACTATATTTCTGATTATTCAGGTTATCCAGGGGCCAAAAAACACTGTCCGCCCTGACCTGCACATCAAGGACAATACATTTATCCCTTGTTTTTATCAGCAGGTCAGGTTTCTGTTTGGCCCGACGACGTACAGAGGCGTAGTCCCATCTCAGTTACATATCCACGCCTCTGAAGTGATTTGCTAACGTATGATACAATATCATCATGTCGTTGGACCCACAGACCGTGCATAAGAGGCAACCCTGAGCAATGTGCCCCAGTGAAGATCTACCGCTCCCACATTTACATTTGGTGTCCGTATCACGACCACCCCTAGAATTTCTAGTGGGCGTCGGCAGACATCCCAGCCTAACACAGATTGCTTGCTGGAAATCATGCCCTCGATGCACTTCGTGCACATGGTTCAGCCAAGCGCTAAAAGCTGGAACGTCGCCGATTCCCCTCAGGCCCCTTAAATCAAGATAGTTATATTGTTTTTCTTTAATCCTTCGTAAGGACCTGAGTATAGGGGGGCTTCATGATACGGAGCACGTGAGGAGAGTTAGCAATTTCCTCACCATCATCCTCACTCCCAATTCCAGACACGTTCACTAACCTAGACTTTTTAAATTTTAAACTAAGGGCTGGGACTGAGGGTACACCCAGGCCCCCGTCAGGAATTGAGGAGTGGATTGCTAGGTTTGCTAATTCGCTAGGCAGACGTAGCCATTTCCTAACTACGCGCCTCACCTTGGTGTCGAAAGCCCCCAACTCCCCCTTCGAAAACTTGAGGAAAGTGAGGGCATAGTGATACCTGGGCATCAAGTACTGTCTTAAAATCAAATACTTACAGAATGGCTTCAAGGGAGCCTTATCCAACCTCCCTATCCAATCTTGTTGGTCGAGAGGCCGAGATTTGATTCCCCTGGGGCCAAACTGTATGCCCAGATAGTCAAAAAGTATCCATTACGCCAACAGTGCGAACCAAAGTGTCTCCAATAAGACATTTGGTTCCCACGTTGACGTAAGAGGTCTTCCGTTTTTATTACCACCAAGATGAAGCAGATAGCATTTCTTGGGATTGATTTCAAGTCCCAAGTCGCTCAGTGCAAGAACCAACTTATTAATACGTTCCTGCATCGAAGCGGGGTCGGGGGCGAACAGCAGCATATCATCAGCATATACTAGCTGTCCAGCCCCCGAGCCCGCATCGAGGCGACCGAGCGAAACGTCTGCCTCAAACAGAGCCAAATCAAGGGCCACATTGAATAATGCAGGGGATAAAGGATCACCATGCTTAACTCCTCTACCAGAAGGTCTGATAGAGGAGTCACCCACAAGAAGTTTTGTTTGGGTCATGCTATTGGATAAATACCCAATAAGCATGTCGGGTACACCTCGATTCCGCAATGTTTGCCAGAGGGCACTGTGCGACACACTATCGAAAGCTTTGCGGAGATCAACCACGAGGGCCACCAGTTCCTCGTGTTTGCTCCAAGCCTCGCACAGAGTCTTCTGAAGCTTTAATAAATTGTAAGCCGCACCGTCCATCTTTTTAAATCCTACCTGGTCAGGATGGTTTACCAGGAGGCCCTCGACTCTAAGAGCCAGAGTCCGGTGGAAGACACTGACTATCATGTTACCTACCGAAATCGGTCGGTAGTCGAGGGGGGAGGATGCGGTCTTACATTTCTTGATAAAGGTCACCCTTGAGTGGTAGAAGTCGTCTGGTAGCCCACCAGGTCCGCATAACAAAATTAAATTAAGGAAGACAGTAATGTGGTCGACGGACCTGGATTGAATGTCATACAACCTGAACCCATCAGGGCCAGGTGCAGAGTTCTTAGCCTTCCCTATCAAAAGGGCTACCTCGTCGACACTCAGAGGGGTGACAAATTTCCAAATGGGCTTTACATGCCCATTTCGTTTATTTTTGCAGTCAATATCGGGCCTTCCGAGAACGGGTTCCCAGGCCCTGGCAAAATCGTTGGTTGTGAGGTGGTCACAGCGGGACAAATCATCATAAGATACATTGTCCCCCAAGACCCTCTCAGCAACCACCTTGGGACTGGATCGGAAGGTCCGCTTCAGGTATTTATATACTTCTGCTCGTTGAGCTCTTTTTGATCGTAGGCCAGGCTTAACCAATGTTCTTCCTACACGCGACTTCCGCACCCCTTTACTGGGGAACAGAAGCACGTATAGGTCGCGCAGGGAAGCCGCCCCTTCACCACGCGCTTCGCCATGGCAAAAAATTCTGACCCGTCATCAAGGCTCATTACGTACGTCTTGATCTCTTCTCGAGCAGAAGTCTCATCCAAAATATATCAATACTGTAGAAAGAGGCACAGGTCACATCCAGGAGGAGAGACGCAATCCAGGAGCATAGCAGAACCGGGCCCAGCCTCAAGACCGGGAACAGAACCACAACACATCGGGCCGGCCTGATCATGAACAAGATTAGCATTGTTTTGAGGGTAGGACTTGGAAGTGGGTATATTTGAATTATCTTTTGCCAACTGCTTTCTTTTGGCACGGATGGCGCCCACTGAACGACCATGCAATACTCATCAGTTCCTGGTCGGAGACTGTAGGGTCGGCTTTCTTGAGCACCGTGGTCTCCCAGAAAGATCAAGCAGATCTTGTTTTAGCAATGTGAGCGAGGATCGTGACCCCCCCCCCAACTGGCGGGCCACTCACGTGAGCTTCAAGAGGATCACTATATATAGACCCTGACACTGGGGCAGGCAGGCCACGCGGAACATCCCATGGAGTGGACGCAACAGATGGTATATGTATAGGATGTAACTTTATTGATCCAGCCATCGCTTCAAATGGGCAGGGAGGGGCATAGTCTTCTTCAAGTCTACACCCGACTCCAAAGTGCCCTGGTGGATTACAGTACCATCGTGCGTAGCCTCGGGGAAGGAAGGTCCCCGGTCCCCTCCAGGTCCGTGAACACCCCCTCCAGGGCCAAATATTTCTCCATATCTTTATTATGGGGGGGAACCACGCAACTATCGCCAACCATCCTGTGAGACCAGTTATCCACCGCTGATATAATACTGGGGGCGGTGGGGGGGCCCTTCAGGTCACCCACCACAGACCCAGCAATTTCAGTCCGCACACGTAAGGGGACCGCCATATCAGAGCGGCCCGCAGCCCCCTCACCATGTAAGGCTCCACGAGTGCCACTTTCTCGTGTCCGTACCAGCGTCTCCTTATAGATAGCCGACCGTCTCTTTTTACTGACCGAGTCCACCGACTTGTTCATGAGGTCGGCCAGATAAATGTTGAGGGACGGAACCCTACGCCTCTCAGCCTCAACCTCATGCACCGCCATGCGTCCTAAGTCGTCGTCAGTCCACCTGGTATACGACCTGGACCTCTCTCTACTATTCCTATCTTTGACTACTTTGATCTTGTTATAGTCCTCTGGATGGGATTGCCTCAAATGCTGGGTGTATCCAACAGCTGATGTGTAATTCTTTCCGCAAATGGAACATGCACCCTCACCTCCGCCGCTCTCGGCCTCATTACGCCGGGCAACTTCAGGTTTTCCTGGAGCCTCATTATTTTAATTGTATTTCATTTTATATTTTCCCCGGTGAAGTACAATGTGGAGGACTGGAAATCCCCCACAAGGGCAGACATTAAGGGATGCCGCAACCCACCGACGGCTCTTAGCTAGCCGGCCCAATACTGACAAGGACATATCCCTAACAGCACCAGAGCCGGCCATTGCCCAGGAGCACCACGAGGAGGTGGCCGCCAGTCAACATGATCTCATTAAGAGAGTCATGAGGGTTCCGTCCCTCAACTTAAGAGTCATAGTTACTCCCGCCGTTTACCCGCGCTTGGTTGAATTTCTTCACTTTGACATTCAGAGCACTGGGCAGAAATCACATCGTGTCTGTACGGGTCGACCGGCCACACGATGCTTCGTTTTAATTAGACAGTCAGATTCCCCCGGTCCGTACCAGTTCCGAGTCGACCGTTCACCACCGGACGAACGCCTCCACGCCCGAGAGAGGCGCTGAGCAACGGGTGCGATGTGCGCGCGAGCGCATCTCCCGCTGGTTACGCGGCCCGAAGAGGGGCTGGAAGCCGTGGCGCTCCACGAAGACCCGGGCGAGGAGCCGTTTTGCTCACCGACCGACGCGCCGAGTGCGACGAGGCGGTACCGCAGGCGAGAAGACTCGCACGGCACAAAGCGAAACGGAAAGAACGGACAGGAGTGGTCGGCACGCCTCGGAGACGCCGCGCAACCACGAGGACGCGCCACCCCGCGGTGAAGAGGTGGACGCGCCGCCCGCGACGTACGACGAGACCGCAACGCACCGGATCCCCACCCGACCCTTTGGCCCGCAACGACCCTATACCACGCGCCCTATGCCCACAACCGCAAAGCACGAACAGTAAAATTCAAGCCAGTTTTTATATATATCAAACCTGCAACTCATGGAATACCTATTTAAATCTTAATTCTCAAAAGCCATCAAGTTTTGCAAAGGTGATATCACCTTTAATTTATAAAAAAAAATTTATTCACTGCTGATTAAATTTGTTAAAACAAAAAGTTATGAAGTGGGTCATCTCCTAGGAGTGGAGTAGTATTAGCTATGTCCTCAATGAAAAAAGAAACTGTTGGTTTAGCTAAACCAACCCCCTATCATTTCAAATAAAGCCATTTTACCTGTCCGTTATTTATGTATTAAGTTTCCTGGCAGAAAATAAGTATTCCTATTGAATATGGAATTGTTTGCATTGACTATTAAGGAACTTTATAACAAAGCAGAACCAGACAAGATTAAAGAAACTTTCATATAACTTACAGATGGTTTTATACTGATCCTACTATGGAACTCTCGATCCTTGGCTAGCAAAGTGTTAAATCACTGTCCCACCTGCCAATTAGCAGTAGAATGTTAGTATTATTTTTTTTATAGGCAAAGCAATTCACTTGTGTCTTCGATCAATGACGGACAACTTTAACACTAAATAAATATACAGATGATTAAAACAGTAAAGCAGGGAGAGCGGGATAAAATAACAAGACTGAAAACCTCAGATATTTGATGAATCTTAAATTTTTATTAAGACATAACTGATAAAACAAATGTAAAATATCAACTATATCATGAAAAGATCTAAATTCAGAAATTTACCAACACATCTTATATATTTCAGGGATTAAATTGGTCATTTATTATTAATGAAATGTTTCACGCGTACAAGATTTCATAGTCATCCTTTATATAAGTAGAGTCTACTTGCAACTGCAGTCCGAAGAACATTTGCAATCTAAATCCCCTTTACAACCAGCACCACATTTGCAGGCACCTGTCAAAGAAAATAGTTTCCAGATTAAATATCGACATGAAATTTCTTTAGTAACATTTAAAAAAAGTTCAGACTTAGTTTCAGGGTAGAAATGTTCTTTCAATGAAAGGGGGTCGGATGGGATAAATAAAAGTACATTTGAAAGTTCCATGATTAGCTGCTGTTAAGTTAATTGCAAAGAATGAACATCTAGATATTTGGGTGGTGGTGGATGGGAGGGGGAATATGTATTTAGCCAGCCCCTCTGCTCAAGCAGTTTTTGACAGTTTTTAAGTGGAGTTTAACAAGATGCCACATACTTGCGACAAATCTTAGTGGTGAATGGGTTGGGTAAATACATACCCCTCCCCCCCCCGTTTCATTTAGCGAGGAGTCAAACTAACCAAACTAAATATTTTGGATTCTCAGAAGTTAGCAAAGCAAATTTCACACCTTTACTCATCTAAATAAAATTATTTAGATGACCCTGAAAACTTTCAGTGTGCCAAACTCCTTGATATTGCCTCAGCCAATAGTCGGTTTATTTCATCTCCATGTAAAATGACAGATTACACAGAATTACCAGCAGCCAAGAATATTTTTACCAAATTTAGAGACTTAAGTTACCTTTTACAAGGCTTAAAAAAAAAAAAAAAAAAAAAAAAAAAAAAATGGTCACTGCACCATAAATTTCAGGGAGATTTATTTTAAGTAGGTTTTATAATGGAAGAGAAAAACTTTTGTATGTAGAGGGGAGAAGTATGTCAAATTTTAGTTTTTATTTTCAAGGAAATCTTTATATACCAGAAAATTACATGTTATATTGTCAAGAAAAAAGTTGTACCTTGCAAGTTATCTTCACCCATATGAAACTATAGCACAGGATTATATTTATGAAGTCAAAGAGGATAGGTTCAACTTAATATGCTAGTCATTACTTTTAAATGCTAAGGTTTCAGATTTAGCATTTTGATTAGGAATAAAAATGAAGGTAGGAAAAACACATTAAGTAAACAATGAATTTTGCATATAAATTCTTCAAGATAAACTTTAGTCTTAAAACAATGAAAATCTTAATTTGTATCAATTCTTGTAATCTAATTTCAATCCATTGTTATAATTCAATGCTCAACTACAGATGAATTCCTCATCTATATTAAACTTTAGATGTTTGTGGTGTAGTCAACATGAGGGACACGGTGAATAGATTCCAAATCCTGGATCAAACACTTTGTATTTCATAGTGCTAATACCCTCTAGAAAGGTATTAATCCAACTATAGGTAAATAGTAGGGCAGACTGGACCTTTAACCTAAGCATGACAATTGATCTAGCTGAAGGAATATTTAAAACCTGTAACTCCACATAAATATTGACTGTTGCATTCTGATTGTGCAGAGGGGTTGGGTAAACAAACTTCAGAAGTACTACAAATGGTTTCTACATTTTAACTAAAGGGAAATTATATTCTGCTTTATTTTTTGTGTTCAGTTAATCTTTAGAGAGAAAGCAAGGATGATCAACTTGTTCACTTACCAAATGTAGGATTCCTTGAAGAGGGACAAAAATATTTAATTTGTAGATTCTAATCTACCATGTAGACTTCATTTTAAGTTGGCAATGGAAATGAGCCAAAAATATAGATAAGAATATACAAGTTATGAATAAAGTATTTTCAACAGAAATACTTAATGAAAGTGACATTAATAGGAAAAAAAATTGTAACAGTATGGGGGTAGGAATATTACTGATCTACATTGGTATAGAAGTTGAGGATATTTTCTGATTAGACAAGTGGGCAATTATGGTTTTTAGTATCTTTGCTATTAATCCATACAATGAAGAAAAGTACAAGGTTATTGTGCAACAGGTGGATGAAGAGGTCTTTGCTTTGTGACTATGCAAGATAATTACATTTAGAATTGATTTGAAATTTCAATTTCAACTCCTAGGCCACAAAAAAAAAAAAACTTGCATGAAGTTTCTCAGTAATCTTTTAGTCAATTTGAAGCATATTTAACATTTGAGATTCCTAGCCATTAAATAGAGTTAAACATAAATTGTTGATACTTACTGTCGGAACACATGCAAGCTGCTCCTTTGCATTTGGGACATGTGCAATCATCTGCACATTTGCAGCTATCATTTTCGCATTTCCCACCCTTGCAGGAGGAGCTGCAGATACACTGGCCACCTAGGGAAAGAGGAATTTCATTAGTTTTTCAGCTTTAATAGAAGATTTTAAGATCAAAGTTTATAGGAATTAGTTCTAGTTAAATAAGTGAAGGCCTTACAGAAAGTCAAATTAAAAGTAGAGGCTATCACTTAAAATATTTTTGAAATATGTAAAGGTATTAATAATACAAAGAGATAAGATTATTTTATACTAACAAAACAAAGAAATTTTACAAAAAGCTATTTAAGCAAGAAAGATGGTTTGCAATTTAATTACAGAAATCCTAGGGTTGTACGAGATACAAAAATATACAACAATCTATACAATATTTAACATCATTTGTTAGCATTTAATTCTACCAAAACTAAAAGATTTATATATAGTTGCATGTTCTATTGTGGATAATGATGTTGACGAATCTTTAGAAATATCTTTCAACATTCGGACAACACTGGAGCTAATCAGAACTTCAGCAAACCAATATAAAATACTCAATGTGTACTATGCTAATTAGGATAGATGAAGTTAACAGAAATTCAAAAGTTAAGTTTGATCGGAATCAACATCAATGTAGAAGAATATCCCAAATAGTTGAAAGTGCAAGAATGTCCATTTGGTCAAAGGGGAGGGTACACGGTTGAGCATACCATGCTAATAAATGAAACAAACAGAATTATAATGAGATAGAGGCTACCATTTAAAATATCTTGAGAATATGGTAAAGTGTCAGACTTAAATAGGAGTATTTTGTATTCAAAGACGAAAAAGTAATTAACCTTTTAACAAATATGCATCTGCAATATTCCCTAACCAAAGGTTTTCAAATCTAAAAATCGAATTACCAAAGCATGTATTTCCAAAAATAGCTTTCTATTTTGCTAAAATGAAGTGGGTCTGAATACTAGCTATCCCTTTCTAGTCACTGGTAGTCCAGTAGTTGGAGATTGATGTAAGATACTAAAAGCTGAACAAAAAATTCAATAAAATTTTTACCTCAAAAATGACTTCAGAATAGACAAGTAACAAGGAAGGGGGAAGTCAATAGATTATTTTTGTACACAAAAATACTGAAAAATAATTTTTAAGTTTCTGCCTATTGTAAAAAAAATAGATAAAATACATCTATTTCAGCATGAACTTTTTATCATAGTACCATAAAAAAAAAAAAAAAAAAAAATTAAAATTAAGCTACATTGTTAAATTCATGGGCCCTTCATAACATTTCTGGCATAGAGTATGCTATATATATATATATATACACATATTGGCTCTAGAAGTCTCAGAGTATCCACTAAATGTGACAAAGTTCCCGGAAGTTATACGGAAAACTTAAGTAGCGATCACTACTAAAAGTATAAAAGATAACACAATTACGCTTAAAAGTAATTATTGAAAATCAAGTGGTTCTGTACGTATGTTTTTTTTCATGTCCCTGCTTAGACATTTGTTAATTACATAAACAAGAGCCAAACTTACAAAAGTTCTAGAAGTGTTATTCACTAGTTTAATTAGGTGGACCAATAGTTAAAATTATTACTTGTAAGATAGCTGTTATTCTAAACATGAAAGGAAGTCAACCTTTAGAGACAGATTTGAGTTTATACCATTGATCAAGGACATTATAGATTTAAAAAAAAAAATATGGTCAATTTCTTTGTAAGAGAATCTTGAAATAGAGCCTACAATCGATTCCCAAGGTTTTTTTCACAGCCCTATTGAATAGGAATTATTTTAAAATATCTATTTGACATACAGATGGGTCAGTAACAAATACTACTACTCGGAGTGGGCCTGGAAGTAATGGTGATGATGGTATTCACAGAACCTCGCCAGATGCAGTTAGTGTCATACCCAGGATGAACATTTTTTTGGTAGGGGAGTATTTACTCCCTCTGCAGAGGGATAGTGCTAGCGTATTTCCCATCGAGACATGCTACATATTTAGTTGTGGCTATACATTTATGACTACATTCAATTATTGTAGATCCAATGATCTCATTGAAGACGTACTAAAAAATTTATAGAGCTTTATTTCTATTTGAGAGACACCGAGTACAACTACTGTAACATCAAATTTATAATTTTTAAAGCTAAATAATTTGAGCCAGGAGGACAAGCGTAGCCATTATGCCAACTCGGGTTAGCATTCCAGTGTATTTTTAGTCAAAGTTAAGAAATTTCAGTTTGACCGTTATAGTGAATCAAATACCACAGCTTATGGATACGTTTCCAGGTTTCATAGTTAACATTTTCAGCGAGACAGTTTACTTCAGTTTCCATGTGGTTAGTTATATCAGTTACCGAAAGATTCGATTATTTTTGCTTTAGGTAAGCAAGTATTCCAATGAAGACTTTGTGGCAAAGGTGACAAACCATTAAGCAGTAAAAAGAATTAGTATTATGGAAAATCATTCTCCTTCTTGAGGGATGAACATTTGTGTATGCTGGAGGTGGGTATTTATCCCAAATTCTAAAACAAAGTTGGGTAACATTTCCACTTGCTTTGCCGGAATCACCACCATCAAAAGTAAGGAGTGGTTGTTTACAGTCGAACATCTTTAAGAAAAACTTAAAGTAAAATAAAGACTAGAGAGTTTAAATAAATAATTAATAATTAATAATAAAGCAAGAAAAAAAAATGTAGGATGTTCTGTGGCAAAGCGAACGTTTATTTAAAATCTTCAATTTAGGAAGATTCCCAATAAGAGATGGGGAGATTATACATGTGGAAAGATGCAAGAGGTAGGAACTGAAACAACAACGTCTGGTCTTAAAGTTAAGAGAATACTAATTCTCAGCCAACGAAGATGGAAATTAAAGAAAAAAAAAGTAGTAACACGATAAACAACGTTATCAAAAAGGTAATGCAGACACATGTCGGTTTTGCGTTTGTTTACATAGCTACAGAAGGATTCTACGTAAAATTCATCGTATTAGATTTCTTCATATAGGGCGGCCCAACAACCCTTTTAGATTTCTTAAAAGCAATGATTAAAAATTCTGAGTTTAGCTACGAATAATTTATCCGACACGATGCCGGTGGTTCGTGGGGAGGGGTCGTTTCTTGGAGTTCTGTTGAAAATAAAATTATTGGTGGGGAAAGTTTATTATTCAAAGAAGTGGAACTAAAATGCAATAAGTAAAAATTGAAAGCATTCAATTCATTCAGAGTACAATAAAAAGGTTAGCAAACACTTTAGTCAACGTCCAGGATATGAAGCGGTTGCAAAATTTGAAAATAATTTACGGCGTAAATTATGCATAACTTTCTTTCGTCCAACTTTTTTACCATGCACACGTTACACGTAAACTTTTTATTCCAAACAAATCCATTGAAATATATATAATATAATATGTATACATATAGGTGTTTGTGTGGGCTTACCTTCAGTACAACAGCAGTTATCTGGCATGATTTAAGTTTCTGTAGATATTAACAAACTTAGAATTAGGTATACACGCGCAAGCTGTTATCAAAAAAATCTTCTCATTGTACTGAATGTAATACATCAGCTTTTTTATAGTAACTTAATTGATAGTGCCGCGTGCAAAACACGTGACCTGTGAAAATTCATAGTGATGATGATATTGAAATTCATAAAAATATCATCATCATCGTTAAGTACCATCTTAGAATTGAATTACTAACCTTTATGTATGGAAGGCTTGATAATCATAATAATAGTTTGTTGGAATAAGAACAATGCAGAATGTTGAATATAATTATTAGGATTTTTCAAAAAGATTTCATGTGATGCCTTTGAATCGAAATCAAGTAACTTTAGATCACATTAAAATTACGAAGGTTTCTCGTCATTTTCTGTATTTCAATTAAATTGTTTTCGTTCTTTGTCTTTCACGTTACATTTCCACAGCTTCGGTTTATCACGACATCTTCAGGACCCTTCCACTAATTACAGTTATTCTAATCGGAATTACAATTCACATTTGATAATTATCCAGCTGACATGAAATTATTTATCATTTTCATTTCACAACTTCAGTTGCTTAAGCTTGAACTACACTTTTCAAACATTCTAACCTATACACATACAAATGGACACAATCTCATATATATATATATATATATATATATAATATATATATATTATATATGTGTGTGTGTGTGTATGTGTGTGTGTGTGTGTGTGTGTGTGTGTGCAGACATGTTGATATGTGTTTGGTTGTAGACCTTGGAATGAAATCTGACGGAATAAAATGGTGAACAAAATTTTTTAAAATAATCTTTTGTTTTGACGTCACTCAAAAGCAAATAATTTTATTTAAGAAATCTCCACCAATGAAAAAGAGACGCAGTTTACGTTACCCGCCTATATATATATTCAAATTATTAGGCATCGACTTGTTAGAAATGTTGAAATCAGTGTATCACCCTAGAAGGAGACTGTGTTGATGGATAAAGTCGAATTTTGCCTAAAAGTTGTTATTTTATTAGTTGGACCCGGGACTTATTGAGAGATGTGTTATACTCAATATATGGTAATGCGCGCACACACACGGACACACACAGAAACTAATATATACATACAGAGAACTTATACACACATATTCCATACACACACACACACACCCAAGCACACACACACACACTCACACACAAACACGCAGTCTGATTCTGCTGGGAATTTTTCTTGGTGCAGTGGTAGTTTTTGTACGCCCATGTGATACCAGCTCGCTACCATGTCGTTGAGGAAGCGTTGAACATCGTCGTCATTGCAAACTCCCTACACCACTTTTGGGCGTTTGCCATCCATGTACGACTCACAATACCCCTCTGCTAATTGGCGATGGATTTTAATCTGTTTAATACATTTTGCGTTCAAAAACTGAATAACTGCGTGAAATTTACACTTGGAGCTAGCATCAATCGTGTACTACATCAGATAAGACTGCCCTGTTTAAATGTTCAACCATCTAAGTATTAAACAGATGCGTAACTTCGGTTGGGGATTGGGGGTTTCCATAAGGGGAATATATCGACATTGCAGTCTCGGAAGACTATATAATTCTTGTGCCCCTGGAGTTACAGCGCCTCCTCTGACAGTAAAGTCTAATGTTCGAACCACAGCATCGACCACAGATGTCGCATGTGAAGGCTGTCCCTGAAAATATTGATGTGCCTGTGCTTTGTTACCGTCGCTTTCTTCTGAACCTCTTGGCTTCATGGTGTTGCGCCACGTTGACTCCAGACATGAACAGTCCGCTGTGGAGAGCCTACCACCACTTAACTTCGGTGATCTAGCGGGAACGTGACTTGAACGTAGGCGAGAAGAGTATTGCTTGTAGTAAATAAAGAACGAATATGAAGTATTGTCTATTTTTTATGATTAATTCAATATTCTATTAACTTTACTTTTGTTTTACTTCTGAGTTTCATCGTCTTTATTGTGAGATAATCTCCATATTTTTAATTCTCTCTCACAACGCAGACAAGCCTTTCTTGTGTCTCTTTATGTATTTTCTCATTGGCCACGCTGGTCTATTATGCGTAAGATCTAATTTTATTTGATTAGACAAGTTTTTTGACTAATTTTTATTATCCCCGTAGAGCTCTTTGAAATTACAGGAAGACTTCCTATCTTGTCTCATGGTTACTAGCCAGTTCCCAGTACAATTAAAGAATAACCAAGAAAGCACTCTTTTGGTACACCATACGTCTATTCGGAAGAATTGTACATTAAAAGAAAGAAACAATTAAAAAAAACAGTTTTTTTTATTAGTATTGTTCATTCAACTAAGATACAAATGCAGTTAGATACATATGGTTCGAGGCATGTGGTGTAACGGGTACCGTCATAGGAAATGGACACAGCAAGACGTGTTCAAATCTTTGCCGCGACTGTTTAGATTTCACGTAGAGCTAATACCTGTGGGAAAGGTGCAAAGCCAAGTAATCCTCCTCCACCTCAGAGTGAATAGTAGCAAAGACCGGGATCTCTATCCTTGGTATTACAACCGGTCTCGGAAAAGAAAAAAAAAACTGAATTAAAACCAAAAGGTATCTCTCCCATTAGAAAAAAAAATACTTTGAAAACTTTTCCTCCAATACTAACTCTCTGTTACTTGCTGTTTTGACCTACTGTGTTAACTCTTTGCCAACCAAATTTCTCTCACAGCTGTACCAAATTTCAATTTGTTCCATATTGGAAAAGGATCAGGGTTCCCTTAGAGACAAAACAAAACTTTGCGTACGGTAGGATCACAATGATGGGAGAGCCACTGTGAGTGGTTTAAATAAGGCGAAGTGTTTAATCTAGCGTATAGGTTGTTATTGTGTATTTTATCGAATTTGACCTTCTGGTCCGACATCTTTCTTAATTCGTCTCTCTTCCGGCAAACGTTTTATCAATTCGAACTCTGGAACTACTTAATTTTGGCAGCTAAGATTTTTCAACGCACTTGTCTATAATATTACAATGACTTTATATTAGATATTTGAATATCTATTTAGATATAATGCGTAAATAAAAAAATGTATTTTGCCTATTTAGTAAAAGTAAAGTGAAGTTGGCAGAGTTATATATTGTCGGTATCAGCAAGACAGCAATGGAGTCCATCCCCTTTTCACAAGCGCTAGACCAGGGAGATTGTTTTTGCGTCTTAGGTAAAGCGGCACACTTAACATCAGTTCCTCATTCAACCACACATATCTGTTGAATTAGCGAGGGCCATTATCGAACCATTTCTGGTTCTGGGGCGGATGCTCTACGACTGAGCTAGACTGAATCCTAAAATAATTTTCTTTATGTTCTACAATCATCATATTCATCATCACTGGTTTCGCTGACAGCACGGATTCCCACCACCACTACCCCCCCTCTCTCTCTTCTCTCTCTCTCTCTCTCTCTCTCTCTCTCTCTCTCTCTCTCCGACCCTATTGTTGATTACACCTGGCATTCAGAATCCGTGCAGAGCTGATTGATCTAGGGTTTTACTGGTCGGCTTATACTGATGTTTCCGTTTGTAGGTGTCCACAAAAGAAGGCCACATGATTTCGTCATTGCTTTCCCAGCTGTGTCATCCATGTATTCCATTAATTTCCCTTTTGTTTTGCGTCTCAGTTGATTCGTCTTCATTGAGAGATAATCTCCACGTTTTTATTTGTCTGTAACAATACAAAAATGCCTTCTCAATTGTTATATCCTAAATGACAAGTTATATCAAGTGGTCGATCACGGGAGTATTATGAAAAGAGTCATTCATCTAAGTCCCACAGGACCTGTGTGTACTTAAATAATGACTAGCACCACAACCACAGCTGAGGTGCGGGGAAGATGGGTCATTCCATTATATCATCAGTGTTTTTAGCATTTTCTCATTGGTTCATTAAGCGCAAGAAATACTTAAATTTGATTCAATATGTTTTCTAGTAATTCACAGCATCCCCGTAGAGAGCTTTAGAATCACCTGTTCTAAGCCCAAACTGTACCATGTTTAGTTAAGAAAAAAACTATATTGATGATTAGGACGACCAAACTCTTTCATAAGGAGCTAATCATATTTCTAAAGTTGAAGTCCTCATTGCGTTATGATAAAGTCCAGCTTAGTTTGATTGATAGACAGATAGACAAATTTAAAAAGTTACACACACACACACACACACACACACACACACACATATATATATATTTTTTTTCAAATCTGTCTGTCTGTCTGTCTATGTATCAAACTAAGCTGGCAAAATAGAAGTAAATCCAACAGTAATTAATTTTATTAAAAAAATGTAAGAACACAAGTTTTATTGATGAGTGATATTTGATAAGCCGACACTACAGTGTTTTGGTTTGTTGATAAGCTGACGCTACAGTGTTTTGGTTTGTTTGCCATGTTTTTCCCTAATAGTACAAATGAATATTATGCACTAACTTATATTTGATGGGAAGTAGGTTTTTTCAAAAACCCGTTTGCCACGGGTGGGATTTGTCTATTGAAAAATTTAGTATTTTGAGTCTAAGGAAATTTATTTTTTAGGTATTTGTGAAAAAATGATATCTTGTAGATGGCATTCATTTTCCTGGATGCAAAGTTGAGGACGTTTTATAACTTTGGTCAAGGTTTATTGGGTCAATTCTTTTATCTCTACACGAATACTTATCCTTGAAATATAGCAATGTCTTAAACTTATTCAAATATACACAATCTTTCGAATAACCCCACAAAAAAGTCAGACAGACAAAACAAGCAAATGGGGAGGCCATTGGAAGATTCCAGGTTAGATACCGGCCTCTCTGCAACTCATTATATCGTGGGCCACCCAGTATAATAATAAAGAAGAGAAAATGCAAGTGAGAAAAATGTGCTCAAAAAGTGTTCGATTCTACAATGGCAGTTTCTTTTATTTGGATCTCAGGACACCTAAACCCCAATACTGCCTTGCGTTAGCAGCATGTTTCGACCAACACCCGCAACGAATCATAAGGTCGATACAGTCACGGGATTTCGGAAACTATTTGTTTATTTGTTTTCATTGTGGGATACTTGATAAAATATATCTTACTAGCAGGACCTGTGGATATATCACAGTATGATAATTTAATTATTACAACGTTTTATATGTTTACTTAAGAGCTATTACAAATAGTTCAATATGTAAGAAAGTATAATAATCTTGATTTAACTCTATCACTCTCTTTTCTTTCTTTCATCTTTTCCTCATGTTCCATTGAAACAGATTAGAGTTATCGCTGCGGCGCACTCACCCCCTCTCTTTATTTTTCTCTTACTTTCTTTATTTGTTTCTTTCTTATCATATTTTTCTGTACATCATGTCTCTTTTCTCTTTTATTCATTTTCCTTATTTATAATAAAAGCAGAATGGTCCATTATTTAGCTCAGATGACGTCACTAATAAGAAATAAGAATTCGGCTAATAAAACCGCAATAAGAATATATTTCAACTGAATGTGATAATTGTGGTTCACAGACGTCTAATTGGTCATAAAATCCTGTTTCATACTTTCTTTCAATCTATTCATTTTACATACCACAGACAATATTTATTTGGAAATTGGTCTGAAGGAAACAATCATTCTCCATCAAAAAACATCCGGAAAAAATTGCCGCTGACCCTTCCGTCTATATTGATTCAACTAACGTAGATACAGTACACGGTAATCTTCAACTTGTTCCTCGTAAATTCCTACTATAAAATAAACTGAACCCTTATTTTATGTCCGTGTTTTTGTAATAAATGTTTTACATATGTTTGCAATAAATGTTTTTTAAATAAAGAAAATATATATGTTTGCAATAAATGTTTTTAAATAAAGAAAATATATTCAGTATAATAAAATAACGGGTGCAAGAAAAATAAAACATTTATTGCAAAAACACGGACATAAAATGAAGGTTCAGTTTATTTTATGGTAGGAATTTACGAGGAACAAGTTAAGGATTACCCAGTACACTACCTATGTCGGCTGGATAGATTCAAAAATAGTTTAAAAAATTTTGAGTAACCAACAAGAAGAGAAAAACAAAGGTCTTCGGCATAAAATAACTCAAGGGTTGACATGCCGTAAAATCTAATCAACAAACTGAGAATTACCAGATACTACTCTTGTGGGACTTAATAACAATAATAATAATAATAATAATAATAATAATAATAATAATAATATGAATCTCGTTTGACCCGTGTAAATTACACGGTATTGCCAATATTGAAAATATCCCCCAAAAGCTCTCCGTTTTTCCTGGTTTGAAGGCAGTTTTTTTCCTGTATTTTTCTCTGATGCAACCCTGATTCAGCTCGTCACCATTTTCACCTAAATTACAGAAATTTTAATTAAGAAGAAAACCAATCATATATTTTGTGATCTTTATTTTTCTAAAAATCTAGTCCAGCCAACGATGATTGTGAAATCTAAGGAATTTGTTTTCTTTCATTTTTAATAAGAACACATCCAATAAAAACTTTATGTCATAAAAAAATATTCAATAGAGATTTCTTAATATAGAACAAATATTTATTATAAATTGCAATCGAAAATTTATAATTAAAAAAAAAATTGCAATAATAGCACATCTAAGAAAGATAGACATATAGTAAAATTATGAATACCGTTAAATTCCAATCGTGCAATAACCAAGGAAAACATAGAAATTTAGTAAAATTCAGTAAAAATTTGTATACCTTTAAATTTCAATCATACAATACCCAAAGAAAAATCACGGGGTTTGGGATAATTCATTTTCAAAAGGGTGAAATAAAAATTCGGCATATAACCGACATCAGATAATCAGGATTTACATTTTTGCATTTCATCTTGGACAATTCAGACGGTCTCACTTTTAACCATAGGATGTTGCAAGATGGTAACGGTCGTACAATTAAGGAACATGAGTATTAATATATAGATTAAAACAGACCTAGCTGACAAGATTTTGAATTTCATCAACTCGTCTTTCTTCTAATCGCTGTCTTTTTTTGGTAAATAATTTATCTATTCCCACCTCGCTTTTTATATTGAACATAGCTCCAATGCTTAATTATTTAAGTGGGTCACGTAACAACGTAGAAGTTCAAATACTTATTTTTGGGGCACCATTTATTATAATTGAGCGATATCTGATTATATATGTTAATTAAGATTGTTTCTTGCATATGACAACTGTGCTACTCCTACTTCATTCGTATAAAGATGTTTATTTGGTCAGGCAACAATTCTTATCAGGCATTCAATTCTAGACATTAAATTAATTAACTGTAATGAACTTCGTCGTTTTATAATTGATTTAGTCAATTATTTATGTTGGATTAATCAGTTTTAGATGTTATTTCACTTTACTGAATATTTACACAGTTCTTTCTTTATGTATTCACGGAAAGAAAGCAACAACGAAAGAAAGAAGGAAAAAATTCAATTTGAAATTAATTAATTGTCGTAAAACCCTGAGGTTCTTTTTAGAATATAAAAAAATAGAAATTGAATTTATTTTATTTTACTCTTTATCAGTTTTTCACATTTATAGATGGTCTTTACTTCAATCATTAGGATGACAAGATTTCCCAGCTTTCCAGGTCGCTTTTTCATATTCTAGTCAAGTATATTAGATGTTTTGGAGAAAATGTATGCAATAAAAAGCACTGACCTCCATATTAGAGATTAATGAACGTTTACGCTTTCATCACGAGAGTTAATCCCAGTAGTTATATTTCAATTAGAAACACGACCAAAACCAATTTATTATTTTTCTTCTTGCAAGTTTTTATAACAACATTTAACTGATGGTTTTTCATTAGACTCTGAGAGACAGCAAGTCTTCTCAGGACTTTTTTAAAACATTCAGGCTGATTTTAATAGAGCTATGGTCAGGATGGTCTCGATTCTTACTCAAGTCTCTAGTTCTCTCAGTCTCTTTTCCAGGCCTTTAAGTACCGTTCCGAAACGCACTGAGTACAATTGGTATCAGTATTACATTCATGCCCCACTGCATTTTTATCTATTTACCAAAACCCAGATATTTGTCTATATTTTCCCTTTCTTTTATTTTTATTCTGTGATCTGCTGGAACAGCGAAACCCACTACATGGCAAGTTCGTTTTCTTTTTGTTAACTATTCCGTCTGGTTTTCTGAACGGAATTTGGTAATCCTATTATATACTGGTCTTTTCACTTTACCAAATCAGCATATAACGTTATATACCTTTCTTACTTCTTACTCTGGTCGTCTATTCTTCTGGCCGGCTTTGCTTCTGATCGTCTATCATCTATCTTGGTCTGGTATATCTTCTAAAGTCTCGTCTGGTCTTCTATTGAGGATTCCGGGTCTGGTTTCTGTTGGGGATCACTCCTTATCAGAAGCCCTGTGTCATTGTTACTTTTTGGTAATAAACACAAGACTTCGATTTAGGTTGATGTTACTTTATTCCAAATCCCCACCCAGACAATCTGCGCAGATGAGGCTTACATGTTGCTAGCTCGGCTTCTAAGTTCTAACTGACTTTAACTGACTATCTCCTTAAACCGGAAGAGGGCCTTCTATGGGGGTTCCTGTTCTCAAGGTCTATCACCAGAAAGCAAGGTCAGAGTGAGGTCAAACGCTGTCACTCACCCTCTAGGCCATCAGCTGTACTAATTGCCATTATGATTTCTACACTACCTTAAAAAGATATTAGGAATCCAATAATTATGTAACAATCCGTTTGTAACTCAAAAGAATTATTTTCCCCCGCCTTTTATTTATATACATACCTAATCCAACCTCTAGGGGCATGAAGCGACACAGCGTCCATTTTCTAGCGGAGGGTTGCTGGTTTGAACTCAGAGATTCCTTTCCTGTATGAAAGTTTCCGTATCAAGGCTGAAGAACCCAGTCTACCCGACTATTTCCCGATAGCTGGAAGGAAAGATATGGATTAATGCATTTTCTATGGGAGTTAGCGTGAAGCAAAATGCTTCTATCGGAATTTGAACACGTGTCGCCACGTTCATTTCTTACAACTCTAAGCATTACGCCATGCAATTTCAATGTGTGTACATTTCAGTAGTATACATGTTTTCTAGCATTTTCTTGGATCCTTGAATACACAGGTTCTTTTATTTCAAGACTACTCTTTGCTAATACAACTAATACTAATAATGTATATAGTAATTAGCTATACATTATATTAATGATATCTATCAAATCAATAAAAAAAAACAGTGAACAGACACATTTGATGTGAATTGGTGCGTCCATATTAATAAAATATTGAAGAAAAAAACAACAGCAGAACACACAAAATCGTGTAAATCAGACAATCATAGTCAGTTAGGAAGCAATTAGATGCAATCTCTTTAAAAAAATTACATACTTTAGTTCAAGATCTCTAAAACGAGGATATTTTTTAAACCAAATTATATACTAACCGAATCAGAATACAAGTTTTTGTCTGCTGTAGCGTATCAGAACAAAGAAAGACTAAATATTTTTTTTTAGCCGACGTAAAGAACTCGAGTTTTGAGAATATGTGTAAGATTACTCTTTGTTTTGTATAGTCGGATTTTAACTCAACGGTTGGCTTGAAGGTGAATGTCGAACTACTGTAATAGCAACAATTTAAAAAGTTGCGACGAAAAATGGTACACGTTGTAACAGTAATAATAGTCTGAAATCATCTTGTCTAGTGGGTTTCGAGAAACTGATAATTGGTGAAATGGGTCGACTTTCATACCATTTGGACGATCATGTTCAACCCAACCCCCGATTCAATATGATGGGATAAAACGTAACAACAAGAATTTAACACGACCGCTACAACAGTTGAATTATTTAATTCTCTTCTCTCCGCACAGAGTTTCGCGGAGGTAAATAGAAGGGTTTATATTTTGCACGGGAACACATCTATCCCAATTCTGAAATACCAGTCGGCACTGCATTTATTTCAGGAAGGGATACAGATGTGTTGACCAGGTCTTAGCATAGAGCTCAGATGTTGTTTTGGGGGACGTGTTAGGAAGGTGGTTTTGCTTGCTGGCCCTATTCTTCCGTAACTAGTTCCATTCGCCGACCGATTCATGCTGATAAATACGAGGGTCAAAAATAATGCCATTTTGTTTAGGACAGGTATAATTACCAACACATGAACATGAATCGTACATAACAATGAAGCTGGTCCTCTGTGGATCACGTCCATACTTCTCCGCATAGTCACAGTTTCTCTCAATAGCAATGTTCCACCTTCGAATGAGAGAACATTTATCCCTGCCCGTAAAGTTCTGTTGACTGTTCTTTGGGCCACTTCTTCGTAACAGATGTTAATTCCTCGTCACTGGAATAATGTTTGTTTCTAAAACCCTCTTTCATGGGATCGAAAAGATGATAGTGATTATTTCAGTGACGAGGAAATGAAAGCTAACACTCTATGCTTCTTAACCTTCCTAAAACACCAAGATAATGTTTGTGATGACTGAAAACAAGCCAAGAGAAGTAGAATATTTATAGTCTATGCTCACATTTCTGCTTGAACGGTAAACGTAACTAACAACCCTGGTGCGGTTCAAATACACGGCTCAAACACTGTTCTTTGATACGTATGTTTAAACATCGCTCTAGAGCTGATATGTTTACATCTTATTATTATGGAGATTGTGTGTGTGTTTCTGTCTGTAACCGAAACTAAATCACTATTCAAGTCACAATTCCCTTAGTTATTGACGTCACATTCACCATGAGTTTATTTTTATTTAAACCCCAACCACTGATAGATTTGTTATACCTTATTAATACTGGTGGATTAATCTACATATTAATAACATGCAAGTATACTTATATATTCAACAAAATAGCGGTTTACAGTGTGAACGAGAAGGCTAATTTGCATATTGATATTAAGAATTTGATTTTAATAGATATATGCTTAGTATTATTGATTTCTAATTGTTTGGTTTTCTCTTAACGAATCTGATCAAAAATCTCGGGGATAAATCTTAAAAGAAATCCATAAACATGCCGAAAGAACTGTAATCTTATTAAATACTTGATAATCTAACTAAATAGATAAATTAGGAAAAATGAAACACGGGAGTGATGGAAAATGATGGAAGAGTTAGATTTAAAGCTGTTCTATTTTTCGATTATACCCCCTCAGTTTATCATTTTCTAAATAGTTTCTAATCTGATACAATATTTTATTACATCGAAACATAAATACTTGCACCCGGCGGGTGCATATATTTGCTAATATATATAATAAAGTATATAACTTACTCTAAGACAAACCTATCATTAATTTTGACTAGAATTATATCTAATTTATAGGGGGACCTCACGTGGTGTAATGGTTAGCAAACTAAATTCGCAGATCATTGTGAGCGAGTTCGATTCTCATTGTACGCACCATACTTCTGTCCCCTGTTTCACTTCTAGGCTAAGCTTAGTAAATAACTATATCTAATTTCCATAATTCTGGTTCATTTTTTATTACAGCACCCACAGATCGTCATTTTAATAACAGTGCAAAGCAGAGCATATCGAAGGCAAAATCCAGAATTTGAATGTCTATAAAGGTCACACTGTGGGAAGCGTTTGAGGAGGCGTCACTTTTTTTGGTAAAAGGTCGGTACAAAATTGCTTCTTTACACTAATAATGCGACACGTCCACACATAACCTCTCTGGAATAAAAATAAACTGTCGCTTAAATTCGGATAGAGGATTCAACTGTCTTCATAGCAGCAGATACAAGATACAAGAACTTACTAAATGTTAAACATTAATTGTCCTTATTACCTTTTAAAATGTGGAAATGATAGCATATATAATACTCTCTAATCTGAGCTGTTCACAAGTTTTTAGCGCCTACCCTGTAGTTCAGAAAGATAGAACTGATCACATCTTCGAACTACAAGTAAAATAAGTTCGAAATAAGAGTGGCGCTAGTTTGTTAAAAATTGGCGATATCAATCGAGAACCGAAAGTGTAAAAAATACATGCATCCATTACATCTCTCAAGAGATGTGGAAGGACAAGAACTGAGTTCAGATCAAAAGATTCCTAAAACCTCACCTCTACCGTTAAGTACTGGACACATTTCCCATATAATTCAAAAGAAATGTAACCCTATATATCTACACACCAAGGGAGAACAATAAGCTCAAATCATCTCTCAACGATCCAGTGTGATTTAACAGCAAACAGTAGCACACTTGACGTTGTGTTTGTTCTAAATATTGATAAACACTTGGTGCATAAAAAATTGTATTTTTCTTCCATATTTCTATTATATGGTCGTGTAGCTTATTTATGTGTGCTTGTAAAATTGACGTTTATATTTTCCCTGACATTATATATAGTCATACCTTGATTTACGAGTTTACTTTGTTTAATTTCCAACTAAATTTCCTCGCACCTCAAATCAATTTTCCCCATTGAAATAAACTAAAATACCATGAATCTGTTCTCCCCTTCCCCAAAAGGAAAAACACCCTAATATTTTGTTCATATTTTTTAAGAATAAAAATAGTACTGTATTGTATAATAATAAAATAGAATGAATATATCAAATCAATTTTCCCCATTGAAATAAAGTGAAATACAATCAATCCGTTCCACCCTACCCAACAAAGAAAACACCCTAATATTTTGTTAGTTATTTTTTAAATAAGAAAAATAGTATTGTATTGCTTAAGAATAGAATAGAATAAATGATATGCTGTATCTGTTTAAATGTATATTTTTTTAAAAAGTTTCTATAGCTTGATGTGTACATATGTAACATAACCCACGTAAATATTGGACTGAATCTACGTTAGTCGAATCAATATAGGCGGAAGGAACAACGGAAATCTTGTAAGGGTGTTTTTGATGGAGAATGGTCGTTTTATTTCAGACTAATTTCCAAATAGAAATTATCTGTGGTATCTAAGATAAATAAAGAAAGCGGATTTCCCTTGATTTAGTTCTGGTTCGAAATGACCAATTAGACCTACATAGTCTGGGAACTAAAATAACCTCATTCAATTTAATTATATTCTTATTGTCAGCCTGGAGTCACTTCATATTGATATTTGAACATATACAGATATACAAGTTTCGCTTGTCATACTTTTATATAGCAGACAAGCGAGCCTATTCTAAAACGGTCTGTATTTAGAAGTTAATTCCTCCCGATTCTTATGTTCAGCCGCCCTGTTGGTTGGGGCAGAAGAACACAACAACTGCACCTCTACAGAAGTGGTAGCCACCTTTTGGCCGTGGGTGGTGATCCGTGATTCTTAAGCACGGATTCCTGGTAGCTGAGCAGCTCATAACATGCAACACTCCACTTTGGTCCTTACTTAGACTAGACGGGCAGTCGTAGAGGACAGCCTTCGATCAATTAGCTGACTATGTCAAGCCCTAGCACTTGTGTAATTGTCTTAACCTGCACATCTGTAGAGGGATAAAATCCCCCCAATCAGGCCACCTTTTGGTCGTGGCTGGCGCCCCGTGATTCTTCACGGATTTCTGGTGTCTGAGAAGCTCATAACATGCAACACTCCACTTTATCCCTTATTTAGAGTAGATGCACAGCCGGACACGAAAACCTCCTCTCATTCGGCTAGCTAAGTCAAGCCCTAAAACATGCATTATTATCCTAACCCTATTGAGCTTAGGGCAAAGTCCAACCCTTTTTGTCATATATGTGTTAGAAGGCGGTGGGTCAGTCGCTTGGATGAGACGTTCCACCTTTGGACCACTGGAAATTGTGGAGTACATTTTCACCGCCATTCCCGCCAAGTCCAATTTGACTGGAGTGGTAGTAACTGTTAGGCTCCCACCTATGGGATAAATTGATAGTTGTACAACTAATGATAAACACTTTTAAACAATTATATATTTAAGTAAATGTTAATGCAATTAATTTTAACACAGGTTTATGTTTTTAATTATTCTTATCTTACAATATTAAGTTATAGATAATTATAGATAAGTATGTCAAGCAATTTTATGATTTCAGTTAACTAATTATAATCCTTTATGATCAATTATACATTCGAAGAGTTTGACTATTATATATTTAATAAGACTTATCAATTGTCTTGGTGAAGTTCTTTTGTTTCAAGCTCTCTTATCTAATACAAATGATTTAAATATGTTAAATAATTACAAGCACAGCCTATAACTTTTTAAAGAAGTATAGTTATCTAAAATTAACGGTAACACGATAGAAAATCAACGAATGCTTTATTGACAAAGTTTGACCCACCGTTTCAATGAAGCGGGTAGCTGATTGGTTATAAGTCCCGTGATTAGGTGATCCAAGGGAAGTTAGATTTAGAATTAGTGATAGTTAGATTAGTTAAGGGCCAGACGTATTTCGTCTTTGATGCTATCGATTCTCCTCGCGCGCGAGTTGAGAATGAACACCAATTAGGGAAATACATTTTAAAACATTCATAGTATTAAGTTTGTCAGTTTCATGATATGAGATTGTAGAAGAGAAACACAAATGAAAAACAACCAAGAAGAACTCTGATACAACCTGTTGAAAGATGGTAATGAGAGCAGAAGAAAGAAGTCGGTAGTAGTGTTATTTAATAAGAAACTTACAATACATATATGTAGTTTGAGGCGCGAAGTGTAATGGCTAGATTCGTAGTCGTCGTCCCGAGTTCAAATCCTGAACGAGGCTGTTTGCATTTCACATTGCGCTAATACTCTTGGCAAAGATATAAATCAACCTGCTCTCCCTCAAGCTATGGGTAAATAGTAGGACAGACTGGCATATTTAACCTCTGTTAGGTAACAAGTCTAGGAGAAGGAAAACTCTCAATTCAAACCTGTTAACCTACGCTTAAGAAATTGATCTTGTGTCACATGCTGCTCGTGCGGAGGGGTCAGTATATATATATATATATATATAATATATATAATATATATATATATATTTATACATGCAGTTATCTGACTTTGTGTATTCCTATCTAATATCAATAATTCGCCACCAGTTATATTTCCCAAGTATTTCTAACAATTATAGGGTTCAATCAATTAATAACAATAAGCCTTTGTATACAACCATAACTTATAGTAAATATTCTTGTTAAGGTAAGCATGTTTTTCAGATCTCAAAATTATCGAGA
This sequence comes from Doryteuthis pealeii, assembly GCA_023376005.1. Lineage (NCBI taxonomy): Eukaryota > Metazoa > Mollusca > Cephalopoda > Myopsida > Loliginidae > Doryteuthis > Doryteuthis pealeii. The sequence continues at coordinate 87,730,588 of CM042146.1, read as the reverse complement.
ATGTACATCGATACGTAGTAAGGAAGAAAAAAACTCAGCAAGCATAGCTACCCATAGGGGACGGAAGTAAGAAACAGGAAATGCTAAAGTCCACAATATCAGAGAGCCGATCACCACTAACTCCACAATAAACTTAATTCAATAGGAAAAGAAATGAAGTTCTCACGATAAGGAAAATCAAGACATCACTAAGGAATCAAGTTGAATAAAATTCAATCAGAAAATGAATAAACTAATAATATATATTTCAACAGACAATATCATGGATGTGAAGAATCTAATTTATGCAGGAACAAGGTAATCATTGAAAAACTAAGAATTGCAAACAACCAAAAAAAAAAAAATAATAATAATAATGATAAAAAAGAAGCCAGCGATGAAATAAGAAAAAAAAAAGCCGGGTAAAAAATGAAACAATATCAGTGATTCAAAAATAAAAATCGACGACAAGATGCAAATACAGGAATACACACGAAGATACAATAGAATGAGACAGCTTACAAAGAAAAAGAGAAGACAGACAATTACATGAGAAGATATAAACTAAATAAAATATATTGGCGAGGGAAATGTAGATTCTAGCGATAACGACACGATCCAACAATGCAAGCGGAATAAAACATCCCAAAACAATGAAAACAGATTCTACTGATCCAGAAATATACCAAAAGTGGAAGCACGCCAGACAACTTCAGGCCAATGATGTGGAAAATTCTCACCTCACAGAGAATTAAATACTTTCATTACTCACTTGAGTGTCAATGACTTTTTCCTTAAGATCAGAAACGATGCTAGAAGAACAAGATTCCCATAATACGAGAGCGAGTCAAAAAGTAATGCCATTTTCTTTTGGACAGGTATAATTACCAACACAGGAACATTTATATTACATCAAAATAAAGCCGGTCCTCTGTGGATCACATTCTTACTTAACGCCCCGAGTCACCATTTCTCTCAATAGCAATGTTCCACCCTCTTTTATGGGGTCCCTGAAAGGGGTTTGAGATGCAAACATAATTTCAATGACGGGGAAGTAAAATCTGTAGTAAAGAAGTGTCTCAAAGAACTTTAAAACATAATTTCTGGGGCAGGGATACATGCTCTTATTTGAAGGTGGAACATTGCTATTGAGAGAAACGGCGGAGAAGTAGGGATGTGATCCTCAGAGGACCAGCTTTATGTTGATGTATTATTATTATTAATGTGACTGTGTTCGTAATTATTCCGGTACTAAAGAAACTGGCATTACTCTTTGATTCACCCTCGTGCATATGGTTCATAGACCACCTGATTCTAAAATAAGTACAAACTAGGATTAAAATTCTAACCATAACTATAGAAACAATTACGGCTTGAATATACAACCATGAATGATATAAAGTGTTTAAAATCACTGAAAGAATTATGCATTGCAATAAAATAGAACTACTAACTGGCAAAAAATATGAAATAAAGGTGACAGTGATAATAATTGTCGTTGGTACTATCAGAACGGTGCCTAAGAACATTGAAAACGGACAGGGAGAATTGAAGATCAGAGCATTAATCGTGGCCTGTATGGAAAATCAGCTAGACTAGTCCTGGATATCTAGTGAGACTTAATTTTCTCGAGGTCTGAGGAAAATTATCAATTAAGGCTGGTATGAAAAACTCCAAAGGTGTATAATAATAACATTATGAAATCCTGGAAAAAATAAACCATCTCATGCATATGATGATATAAATAAATGAAAAGAACTAGTAATCAGAATACAAACTATAAGAATATCTATTGAAGACATAGGAACGGAATTTTGGATGGAACATATGTCATGCTTATAAAAAATGAAAAAGATAAACAATAGAAGTGATATAACTACTAAATAAGGAAAGCACAAGAACACTTGAAGAAAAAGCAAATAGTAGGTATTTGGAAAATATGGGGCAAACATCATCAAACAAACAATTGAAAATAAAAGTAAGAAAACAGTACGTCAAAAGAACAACAAAGCTTCTCGAAAACAAGTTCTGCAGAAAAGATGCTGTCAAAGGAATAGACGCATGGGCAGTCCTCCTTGTTTGATACTCTGGATAACTCTTAAAATGGACAAGTGGGGAACTCAGACAAATGGACATTTTGAAAATGCACAAGATTCACAATACGAGCCAAGATAAGAAGGCGACAGCGGACTCGCCAGTATTGAGCATTGCATGGATGCGAATATTTAAGAAATACATTGAAAATAGCAAATAAAAAAAATAAGAGCAACCAGTAGCATCAATTGAAAAATAATGACAATCAGAAGAACAACAAAACTAGAAAACAGAAATTGGAAGAACAATAACTAGGGAGATAGTTTAAACTACTAACTACTTAAAATACACACTAGAAGTTTTAGACATGGCTACGAAAGGGAAACCTTGAGAGAGAAACTGAATCTCTTTTAATTACTGCTCAAAATAATGTCACGCGAAATAATTATATCAAAATGATAATAAATAAGACCCAATAAAAGTGTAGGTTGTGTGGAAACAGAGATAACAGAAGAAATGAATGCATCAAACAGGCAGAAAATAACTGCAAGACTAGAAACAACTGGATCGGTAAGGAGATCCCTTGGGAATTGTTCAAGATATTCAAATATGCCTATGCTGACAAATAGTATATGCACAAACCAGAATCGGTCCTAGAGAACGAGTCTCATGAAATTATCTGGAATTTTGAGATAACTTAATTCAGACATAATTTAAAAAAATAAGACATTGTGTTACTTAACAGGAACATAAAACAACTGGTTTTTAGTGTATTTTACTGTTTAGTCGCACCATACAGTTACAATGAAATAAAATGAAAAATAGACAAATATTCGCACCTTCCCAGAAAGCTGAAAAAGTGTTGAATAGGAAGGTGATGGTGAAACCAAGTGTAGTTGGTGCACTTGGAACGGTTCCAAAAAAAAACAAAAACGAATATATGACTGGAGAAATGTGAAATCAGTGGAAGAATCGAGACCATCCAGACCATAGCATTGTTAAGATCAGCTAGTATATTCCGAAGAGTCCTGGAGACATGAGGAAATTTGCTGTCAGTCAAACCCCAGTGAAATACCTCCGACTAATTCAGATGTAAGGAATAAAAAAATAGCAAATAATTAAATAAATAAATAGATAATAATAATAATAATAATAATAATAATAATAATAATAATAATAATAATAATCGGCCAGAATACTCAGAAAATTCCTGGAGACCTAATGAGACTTGTTGTCAATCGGACTCCAGGGAATTACCATCAGATAACGCCGGTGGGAAAAATATCCATTCTCATGAGTGAAACCCGTAGAATTCTCTTAGACTGATATAAAAACGGATCACCTGAACCCAGGAAAAAAAAAACCCAGACCTAGTATTAATTCACAAGAAAAAGAGAACTTGTCAACTGGTAGATTTTGAAGTCCCAGCAGATATAAGATGAAGACGAAAGAAAGCGAAAAGATAGACATAATACGTGGATCTTGGTAAAGTATTGAAAAATCTGTGGAATATGAGGGTGAAAGTAAAACATATCGTAGTTGGTGTATTTGGAACGGCCCCCAAACTTTAGAAAACAAACTATTGGAAATTAGAGGAAGAAGGGGGACCATCCAGATAAAAGTATTGTTAAGATCGGCTTGCGAACTTAGATGAGTCCTGAAGACATGAAGACACTTGCCATTCAGACGCCTGTGAAATACCTTCAGCTTAAGCTGATGTAGTAAATTCGAATAATAATAATAATAATAATAATAATAATAATAATAATAATAATAATAATAATTTAATAATAATAACTTACCAGAGAAGTGAAAAAGTTATGGAACATGAAAGTGAAAGTGATACCAATTGTGGTTGGTGCACTTGGAACAGTCCCAAAAGGATTAGAAAAGGGTTTGGAAAGTTTGGATATCAAAGGAAGGATTGAAACCATTCAGAACACTGCACTGCTGCAATCTGCCAGAATACCCAGAAGAGTCCGGGAGACCTGAGGAGACTTGTTGTCACTCAGAACCAGTGAAATACCATCAGCTAACACTGGTGTGCAAACTCAAAAGGAGATAATAATAATAATAATAATAATAATAATAATAATAATAATAATAATAATAATAATAATAGCGAAGAAAATCACAAATCACAAATTACAATAGAGGAATAGAAGTCTAAGTTAATAAATACTTTTAGCTTATTTTTTTAATATTCTAAAGCAGTGAAAAATTGAACGTTATATATGAATACCGAAAAGGCTAAAGGATATTCAAATTGATATTTTGCAAGTGAAAATCACAGGGGAGTTTCTGGAATTAAAATAATGATTCCTTTTGTCAATTTAGTTCGTTTTTGTTTTCTTTACTTCATGTTTATCACACTCACGTATGCGTATCAAAATGTTTTCGTCTGTCCGCTCTTTATCTGCTTAATGTACAAGCCTCTCAGCTCCTAGATGAACGTATAATAAAAATGTGTTCTTTTTTATTTATTATTATTATAGTTATATTTCTCTCGTTTTTTGATCGAGTCACGCCACCGCATTACGCAGACAATAGGGAGAGTTTTTAAAGTTGGTAAAGAGAGAAGGAGACAAAAAATACTGGGAGTGAGTTGTTTACAAAAGATGTTAAGGAATTGTGGAGTGAAGTACAAGACAAATAAAGAAGGAAAAAAAAAGAAGAAGGAAAATAAGAGAAAGAGACTAGAAGATAAATTTGCTTTAAAAATAAAGGTATTCTGAAATGAATAAAGGACAAAACGTTATGTAAAAACATAAAAACAGGACTAAAAACATGTTTGAAAAGATTGATAACCGGTGTTCTGTTTGAACAGGGGAACAAATACGATACAAGGATCAAAGGAAAGCTAGAGACACAGAAATACTAAGAAGGAAACGAGGCAATGATAAAAAGTTGAATAATACGTATGATACAAGTGCCAGTTTAGCTCAGTCGGTAGGACATTCGCCTAGGAATTGTAAGGTTCCGTGTTCGATACCACTCCTTGATGAATCAGCACATGAGTTGCAAAGCTTGCTTAATATAATCTGTGGCATCAAATGAGAAGCTGACGGTAGGTGTTGGCGTCCAACCCCAGCAAAACAATCTCCCTTGGATCATCATATCGCGCAATTAGCACGGATATCCAAGACAATCTCTCGCCAACCCTCCCTATCATTCATCGTCCCAGAGAGGTCCTCCACGCAGCATCCAGTATCCTCGCATAGTTGGTCAATGTAGGTCCTTGGTGGCCGGCCCACATTAGCATGTCCATGTGTTGGCTTCCACAGGAGGGTGTCGCTTTTGAGCTCGTCCTTGCTTCTCCAACAGTGTCCAGCATACCTTGTCCGTCTCACTCGGATGGTTTGTGAGATGAGGGGCAAGTGGCCGTACAGCTGCTTCCATGTGGGGTGCTGCTTCCATGATTTGTTCAAGACCGCATGCAGCATCATTGTGCAGCTCCAATCTAACTAATTCTCGAGGCGCTTTGTTAGGGTCCAGGTGGTGCAGCCATACACTTGTACTGATATAACCACAGCCTGGAAGTATTGCCGCTTTAACTTGTCAGTGTGATCGGATTTTCACATAATTGGCAATCTGTTGGTGGCCGACCATGCCTTTTCTAATATATATAGTGCTATATTTATAAGTAGTTTTCCATATCGTGAATAGATAATGTATATCTAAGTTTCGGTATCGTAGACGGTGCTTTGTTACGGGCAGTTTTTTGCCTACACAATCCTCAAACCAACCGAGTTTTTTTAGTGCTCCCTTATATACTGTAGTTTACTGTAAGTAGAGATAAGTGTTTCATTTTATGGATCAGAGGAGGTAGAGGTATTGTTTTAACATTTTATTCTGGTTTGACATGTGCTAAATGTTTACTTGATCTTTTTGATTCTGAGTAGAGGGGAATGCTGTTTGGGGATTTTAGGGCTGTTTGAAAGTTTGCTAGAGTTCTGTTTATTGTTTACTGTTTATTGTTTGTGTGTTTTCACGAAACAACTGGCTACTAAAGTGCAGTACAAAACGGAAGACAAGAACTCCCCTTGGCACGTGGTTTAAGAATCGCATAGGAGAGAAACTAACAGCAACCAAGCGCCGCTGAGCTTTTGTCCACATTTATTCGCATTAAACCAAAATATATATATTATAGATATACATATAACACACACACACACACACACACACATATATATATATGAATATATATATATGTGAATATATATATATATATATATACAGATATGAATATATATATATATATGTTATATATATATATATATATATATATATATATATATATATATATATATATATATAGATATATATATATATATATATATACATATATAATATATACATTGAAGATTTGACTCATCAAATATCTATATATATATATATGTATATATATGTATATATATATATATATATATATATATATATATATATATATATATATATAATTTTCTTTCCTAATCAAATGAATACAAAAGAAATATGAGGTACTAAAAGTTATGAACAAGAAAAAATAAAAAAAGACAACTCATTTAATAAGGTCCCTAACCGAAAGAGACTATAGAAATAAGTAAGTACATAAATAAAATCAACGCAGAACAATAAAACAAAACAAAAAGCTCAAGTCTTCTCTTCCGATTGTCTCTTGAGTATATTGTTTGCGCGAAATGAAATTTAACTAATAATAACGCTATATTTTTTCTCATTAATATAATGAACTTTGCTATATTTATGAATAAACACTGTTCAATATCTATTATAGAGAATACACACAGACACAGCACACGCACACACACACATATATATATATATAAACATATATATATATATATGTATATATATATAAACATATATATCTATGTTTGTATATATATATATATATATATATATATATATAATATATATATATATAAACATATATATCTATATATATCTATGTATATATATATATATAATATATATATATATATAAACATATATATATGTATATTATATATATATAACATAAATATATATTGTATATATATATATATATATATATATTATATATATTATCAATAATATGTTGTTGTCCTTTGTTAGTTTAGTTTCGCTATAGTATATTTTATAATACTGAATACAATTACTGAGTTTCGCACAAGGAAGACGCATTATTTACAATAAGAAATGGACAAGGATTACTCATCGATTATGATGATTTAAGACGCAAGTCAGTGGAGGACTGGACAAATATATATTCATATACCCCTTCGCACGAGCAGGATGTGACACACCGTCAACTACTTACGTAGAGTTTAACAGGTTTGAAATCACAGTTATATTTTTCCTAGACTGGTTGCCTAATCTAGATTAAAGAGCCAAGTCTGCCCTTATATTTATCCATAGTTGGAGGGAGAATAGTTGGATTCATACCTGTTATAAGGGTGTGAAATCTAAACAGCCTCGTCCAGGATTTAAACTCCTCTGATCGTGTCTATGTCATACGACGGTAAACATAACATCACGCGCCTTCAATGGATGAGGACTGGACACATTAGAATTTAAACATTTCAGAAGAGCTTACATCAGACTATATGTATATACCATGTCATGATCTTCAAAAACATTCAGTTGGTGAAGAAAGAGTTCCGATATAAGTAAGAGAAGAATACTATATATATATATATATATATATATATATATATATATATATTGTCACACACTTAGTACACTTATTTAGACTTTCTTTATATATATATATATATATATATATATATATATATATATATATATATAAGCAGATAAAACCTGTTTTACACATTTTGTAGAACCCATCTGATGAGGATAGACTCGTGTTTTGAGTTTCTCGTCGAAATAATAATGTATTAAGTTTTTCTTTCTTTGAAAGTTAAATAATGCTCTGTATATAATCTAATTTATTGATTATCATACATTGAACTCTTTTTAGGGATTCATAAAAATCCTTGGATGAGTATATATACAGTATTTTTGTACAGTGAGTTATCGATGATCGCAGATAGAATCCTCCCTTAATTACCAATCATTTAGATGTGTGGTGTGTGTGTGTGTGTGTGTGTGTGTGTGTGTGTGAGGCGTGTGGGCTAGTGGTTAGAGTCGTGGAAAATGGACTCTCTCTATTCGAGTTCAATTCTTAGACGAAGCTGCTGGCATTTCACATATCGCTAATAACCTTGGGAAAGGTATGAATCCATATATTCTCCCTCGAGCTATGGGTTAAATAGTAGGACAGACTCGGCTCTTTAACCTTGGGTAGGTAACCAGTCTAGGAGAGGGATAACTCTGAATTCAAAATTCCTGAGGTCAGTCGTTGATTGGGTTCGTGGAATTTCTCGATGCATCAATTTTTTTCCTATCGACTCTACCAAAAACGTGCAGAATGGTCTTACACAAGCTTCACCACTATAAACAAATCACTGTTTTGGTTGTTCATTGGATGAACACTCATGCGTCGAAAATCGACGAGAGAGTCCATTTATATATATATATATATATATATATATATATATATATATATATATATATATATATATAAGAAGCAGTTTCGACAATAGATCTGCTCTCCCTTCTTTTGTGACTTATCAACTACTTTCTAAAAATGTTATTTTTTCACAAACCCTTTTTCTCTCATGATGACCAAAGGCAGAATCTAGTTGAGAACAATAAGAAAATAATTAGAATAAAATAACTACCTCTTATTGTCTGACCATTTTGTTCATTATTCATGAAAGAAAATAAATGCTTACACTCCCAAAGAACTGAAGTCTGCACGAATTTATTGAAAGAATTGAATAAAATATTATGTAATTAAATTTCTATTGGATTAGATAGAGGCTTAACCGTAACGGATGGGACCAGTAAGATACAAAAATATATCAATAGACAGTGATAGATATAAACAGATTCAGGTAGATAGATAAAACAACACACACACACACACACACACACACACACAGATATATATATATATATATATATATATATATATATATATATATATATGTATATATGTATATTCATATATATATAGAAAGAGATAGATAGATAGATAGATATAGATATAGATACATACATACATACATACATACATATACGGTTCTCACTGATCAGATGGACTCGCTACTTCTAATACGATTTTTTTAGGCTTGTCACACACTTGGTACACTTACTTAGACTTTCTGAAAAAATTTAAATCACAAGGCATTTCAACAAAATTGTTAGAAAACTTGAAATAAATTTTTTTTTAAATTCAAAACAATAAGGATTCCATTATTCTTAAGCAAATTTGTTTGAAAGATAGATAGATAAATAGATAGATAGATAAACCGATTGAAGGAACTACGGTAGTGTATGTACTGAATAGAACTGGAAGAATTTCTGACCAAGGTAGATAGCCATAAAGCAACACACGTGAAATAATACTGGTTAGATAAATGGATAGCTGGAGAAAAAAAAATAACTGAAATAAATAAATCTATAAATTTCTAGAAAGGATGAAAAATAATATTTGGAGAGCAGAACGAAGAAATACCAATATAAAATAATTTTAAAAAAAATAATAATAAAAAAAAGAAATGGAAAGAAAGGAAAATAAATTCCAGGCATCCATTATCTGTTTACGATCATTTCTTTTCATACGCCGGCCGACGACTTGCGTTTTCTTTGGCAAGATTCTCTGCAGTGCATGCGCACACAGTCTTCCATGTTTAATTCTTTGTTACTTTTCTCGGCAAACGTGTTGGTTTTGACGTTTCTTATGTTTCTGTCTTTCTGTCTTTCTTTTTATTTTCTAATTTTTATTTTTTTTCATTTCATATAAGACAGGTAATAGCGCTTTTGATAAGTGCTAATCAGTTTGTTGAAATTCTTTACGTCTTTGTTGGCTTTATCCGACATTTTGCTATATGTGTGCTCATTATGTGCGCACGCATGCGCAGAAAACACTCACATGCCGACGCCATGTATTCCGGTTTCTGTAACATTCAATCAATGAATCTTATAGCAAAGAAGCCAGGCAACGTTGAGGCTGCAGCTGTTATCTTCCATGTGGTTTATTTATTAATCTTTTCTTGAAATTTATTATATTATTTTACCTTTTATTTCTATAGAAACACGGAGAAGACAACATGGCTGAGTTTAAGCTTCTACACACAGACACGAAATCCCTGATATATATATATATATATATATATATATATATTATATGTGTGTGTGTGTGTGTGTGGGGTGTATATATATATATATATATATATATATATATATATATATATATATCAACGCTTCATGTTTAAAAGTATGGTTTGGTTTCTTTGTCTATCAACATTAGATTAGTGGGCAATTAAATACCAAGTCATCCTTTAAGAAGAACAGTAGTGATACAATTTAATCAATACCTATAGGGTATACGAAAGTGAACGTAATAACGCTACTAGAGTTCGAACTCGCTTGCTCCAATGTCGGCGTTAACAACTACCCCACGGCAATTCCCCCAGTTTAAAAGTATCGAAACTGGTGCTGCATTTACCAATGCTGAAATAAACAATAAATGAAGCATTTCATTTAAGATTCTTAACTTAGCTTTACAAATAAGTATTCCAGTGGGTTTGCAATTGTTAGGAGCACCTTGAAACTTCCATTTTGAAATTACGTAAAGCTCTATCATCGTATTTTTGTTAATGTTCTTAACATTGGCAAATTTCAACCACAAGATGATTTTTTAGTTCCGAAAGAAAATAAAAATGCATATAGATCGGTGTCAAGTTATGGAAGTAGCTGCAACTGTACCATACTCTGTTTTGAAAAAAACAAAAATGATTAAAAAAACTGTGTCACAAAACCTTCTTATTTTATTATTTAAGTCGTTCGGCCATGAGCCCTCATTAATATTTTGAAATTTAGATAAAAGAAAATAAAGATCGAGATTTCCAGCAATTTTACGTTTCCAGAAGCTATTGTTACAATTATAAAACATGTTATTTCCAGATTATTTCCTTACACACCTGCTCTTTGACACTTTTACAAAATAGAAATCGTAAAAAGCACCAAAAACACCAAAAACAAAAATGACAAAAAATAAATAAATAAAGTAACGAAACAATTTTTTTAATCAAAATTAATATAAGAATTAAGATCCACGCATTAATTGTTAGATTGATTGGAAATATATTTATATATAACAAACAATCACTAAAACTAATGATTCCCCCCAAAAGGCGACCAGTGAAATCGTTGAAAGCGCTTGGATAAAAAATATGGGACAGTTTCAATACCATCTGGATCCCGATATACGGTAAACAAGAAGACTTTAATGCTTCTACTTGAAAATTATTATGAAGAAATATTCCGTGGTCTTTAACAAAACCTGCTTAAATAATAACTTGCTGCCAAAATACGAAATATTCAAAACACACAAACACACACGCATATATATATATATATATATATATATATATATATATATATATATATATATATATATATCAGTTTCGATTAACCGGCGAAGTGTAAGGAGATGAATGGGTTCCTTTGCTGGTTGACGCGGTTGTGTGTGGCGAGGTGATGTAGCGTGGGTCGGTAGTTCGGCTCTCTTTGATCTTACTCGAAAGTGTGACTTTGTGTACCAGTAGTGGAGTCAACTGCTTTTGTGACTTTTAGTCACTGCTTTTATAACTATGGATAGGCTCAAGATTCGCTTTGAAAGATTTTTGGGGGATAAGTTTATGATTCGTTGAAACAAGTAAAAAGTAGACTGTACACTTTTTTTTCACCTGGAAGCTTGCATGGACCCTATGCGCAGAAATCTTGTTTTGTTCATTTCGTCTAAAGCAACAGTCGGGTCAACATCCGTTAGATATGACATTTCTTAATAACTTAAATTCTGTTCTGAAATGTTTTGTTTTTAATTTGTTTTGTTGTAGAGCGGGTGTATTGAGTTAGTAAAATTTGTGAATCAAGGGAGATATCTATTTCTGTTATAACACACGCAAATATATATATATATATATATATATATATATATATATATATATATATATATATATATATATCAGTTTCGATTAACCAGTTTCGTTCATCTTCTGACAACCGACACTAAACCACAGTAATGACAAACAGAAGATTTTATATAAAATGATATAGCGAGTGTAAGTTTGCTTAAAAGATTTCTGCCTGAGTAAAGCCGATGAAATGAGAAAGAAAATAAACATGACTCAAAGAAAAGACAAATTCCTCGTATTTAGCATGGTGTATAGAAATGCCTCGAGGCATCTTCTCTTGGCAAATATAAAGAAGCGAACAGCACAAGAACAATGAATATGTCGGACATTGTTATTGCATATTCGTAAACATCATTCAAGAATTGCAGTGATTATTCCGAAGGGAATAGTCAATAATATAATCGAGCGTCTCTCTTTAACAAATCTATGACAAATATTTGGATTTTTTTTCAGAAATGTGTTCTATTTGTCATTATGTGTTAATAGTTTAATCATGAATGACAGCAGGTCTTCACAAATCTACGTCTCTTAACAGGCTTTTTCAATTCAACCATTCCATGGTTTAGTTTTTATTAGTGAACTCAAGTTGTACTCGTAGAAAAACAACGGAATACATGCATGATAATAAATCTGCCGAGGCGATAAAAGTGTTTCACTAGTGTTTCACTGTGTCTGCTGAAGTCCCGGTTTCGATTTCTGTCGGAGGGAAATCGTTAGTATATACCGCTGATGAGACTTAATAAAGTCGAAACAGTCTGTACGGTATTCTACACATCGAGCCATCCTTTACTGGGATTACACTTGTCAAGTTCATTTTCTATAAGAAAAAGTATCGAATTTTATGCGATACATGCGTTGTAAGTGCCTTCAAGTAAAAATTTAATATATACTTTATTCAGCAACGTTTCTAAAATAAACAAACATCCAAAAATCTTATTCACTTCGCCGAAGGGCATTCGGTATGTTTATTGTTATTATTCTCTCAATAACGCCCCCTTGCCTATTATGGTAGAGGCGTGTAGTATCGCTTGACAAGCTTAATTTCGCTAGGATGGTCAGCTGTGTACTGTGGCCGAGGCGATAAAAGTGTTTCACTAGTGTTTCACTGTGTCTGCTGAAGTACCGGTTTCGATTTCTGTCGGAGGGAAATCGTTAGTATATACCGCTGATGAGACTTAATAAAGTCGAAACAGTCTGTACGGTATTCTACACATCGAGCTATCCTTTACTGGGATTACACTTGTCAAGTTCATTTTCTATAAGAAAAAGTATCGAATTTTATGCGATACATGCGTTGTAAGTGCCTTCAAGTAAAAATTTAATATATATATATATATATATATATATATATATATATAATCCAAAAGTCCAGATAAGAAATCTTCCTTACGACACAAGAGTTTTATTTAAACAAAACCAAGTCGCAGTTTGAGAGCTCAATGTGGGCTCTAGACTAGATTTAGACTATTTGTCTCAGTTCCCTGAAATAGACTATAACGCTAAGTCTTTTGTTATTTCTTTACTCATATATATATATATATATATATATATATATATATATATATATATATGGGTGGTATATTCAAGTAAACAGTGGTCAATATCATTGATGGAACATTTATATGTAAGTTAAGGGAGTGTGTACATGGAATCAAATGCGCCTGGTTACTGACAGTTTCTTACCACCTTGACCTGAAGATCACATATACGAGAAACTGTCAGTAACCAGGTGTATTTGACTCCATGTACACGTTCTCATAATGGTCTTGTAATATTGAATCTAAATAAGATTTAGCGGTATCTAATATATATATATATATATATATATATATATATATATATATATATATATATATAGAGAGAGAGATAGAGAGAGAGAGATACCACTAATTATTACTTAGATATAATATCACAAGACCATTTGTCAGTCTATATTATTTCAATATCTCTTATTATTTTCATTGTTTTCACGCTATTTATTTTGATTTAAATTTTTATATTTACTAAATACTTCAAACACATATAAGCACATTTTTCCTTTAATTAATAATAATTTTCAAATCATATTTTAATTTTGATTTACATTGATTTTAAATATTTTTTACATGTCAAATTCTAAAATTCTAAAATGATTTCTAATCACATGGGTTTTTCAGACAGGATATGACATTTGCAACATTATAGATTTCATTTCTTTACTGTCATTTTCAAAAATAAGATCCAGACAAGTAATGTGGGTAAAATGTATTCTTAAGATTCTTTGAAAAATCCAGTACATTTATTTTCTATATCCTTGTCAGGCAATATTTGAAGCATTCGTGAAATTATCTCTCTCTTTCTCTCTCACTCTCTCTCTCTCTTTCTCTCTCCCCTCTCTCTCTCTCTCTCTCTCTCTCTCTATCTCTATATATATATATATATATATATATATATATATATATATATATATATATATATAACGATTAATTCTATGAAGCATTTGTATGATACGTCGGAATGCTGTAATTATTATGGTTCAATTCATCTTTTACATATTCTCCAAGTCACAACTGTTTTCTTAATCTAAACATTCCTATCGAACCTTAAGGTGTAGTACATTTCCTATCATTAATTGATTCGCTTAATAGCTTCTAATCGTTGTCCCTTCAGCTGTATGATCTACATGAGACGTACATTAACTTCCCCTTACGGACTTCTAGGTAATAAGCTGTGTACATGAATCCAATTACATACCTAAAATACGATCCATCTATAGTGTTTGATACATAACATCGAAGGCTTATTTTAACGGCGGGCATGACTTTTCAGCCTGGAGACATAGCAGAGCATTAAAGAAAGAAATTGTATCCATTACTTCTTTGCTTTGTTTGGTCAATTGATATAGCTTACTAACATACCTAAAAAGTAGTGTAAAGTATAAGATTCGCTATCTTAAATGGGAAATAAATCGAGATGAAAGATATTGTGATTGGAGTGCATATCTGGGATTCTCGATTTCCCTAGGGGTAGAGGGAAACATCTGCTTGGATTATTCCTTTTATTAGTGGGAGAGAGCTCGGACGCATTTGATTATATGTTTCACTGACTCGATACATTTTAAAATGATAGACCCTGCAATGCTCTCTAAGATCTGCTAAAATCTCTTTACCTGACCATAAGTTTGTGCTTGACCAACGTACCTGTAAGTTAATTTTAAATAAAGTTCATTCGATTTAAAACAATAGGTCGGTAATTTTCCATAAACATTGGGGTTATGATTGACATTTTAGATGACCACAACTGACTTCTCAAGAGACGTGAGAATAGTTAGTTAAAGAGATTCGACCTGATTTTGATGGAGTGCAGATTGGGATTGTCGTAATCCCGCGGCGTAATCAATTAGGAACACTTGGTGAACACGTATGATGTTGAAAGATGAAGGCGCGTGACATAATGGTTAGAGACGTAGGATATGGACTCGTTGACTCGTTTCACATTGCATTAATACACTTGGGAAAGGTACGAATCCAACTACTCTCCCTCCAGCTATGGGTGAATTGTAGCACAGACTGAAGTTCTTCAACCTTGGCTACGTAACCTGTCTAGGAGAAGGAAAACTCTGATTTCAAACCTGTTAACCTCCTGTTGGGGTGTTTACTAATAGAATTGGCTCAGTTCTAATAAGTGATCTATTTCACTAATTAAAAAAATCAAATTAAAAATCAAAACATGATGTGGTGTACACTTAGGTTACACAGTATGTAATCTAAGCAAACAGATGCTTGTGCCCCAGTCAAGGCATTTTTTAAAAAATGAGATGCTTGATTGCCAGTAATTTCTGTTGTATATCGACATATTTTTATTATGTACAAACACAATGTTGCAAATATTCTATTATTAGTATTTGCTTGTTACACTTTATGGGATTACCCACTACTTTGTATGTTCTAACATTAGAAAAAACTCTGCATAGAACATATAAAATATTAATACGATATCTTCCAAGGAGAATAAAGTATAGGAGCCGCATCCTGCTCGTGTGGTGGGGTTCGTAAATATATATATATATAATATTGAAAGACCCAAAACGTATACTAATCCTTGGATCATATCACTCACGATATAGTGCGGTGGATCATTCAGATGCATTTCTCGATATGTCATTAATGTGTAAGTCTATTAAAACAAGTACATTCGTATGCACATTACAGGTTGGAGAGCAGAGAGAAAATATCGTACTATTGCTTCCAGGCATTTCGATTCCGCCAGACACTTATTTTCTGATAATTACAGACGCTGAAAAATGCTAGGAAACAGCTATCGGAAAAGAAATTCCTCATGTAATTTATTTTAAATTTGTGTTCGATATATGCATTTGAAATTCTATACCGACTTGATTTATCGTTCTATCTAATTTTAAATCGTTTTTAAAAATCAAATGTAGGTTACTAGCGACAGACGAGAAATACGGAATAATAGTAAGAAGAATAAACAAATGATTCAATCAATGTGCTCGTGGCTTTTATGAATATATCTGTTTTCTCTTACAGAGTTTAAATAATTGTAGATGCTATCATTATCACCAGGATTCAGTGCATAAGTATTTATAGATGTTTGTTTAAAACCGTAAAGCGGTTATATACAAGCGCGTATATAAGCCTACACATAATCAGAATAAGTGCATCCATATAGTTTCACATATCTTTAAAGTTGAACCGCGTCAAAACATAATATTCACATGCTTATTTCAGATTTAATGAACGATATTAATAAATTGATTGACTAATCTTCACGGCATGTAAACCTGTATAGGGTTATTTTATGTTTAAAAACCACTCTACACGAGTAAGATGCGACACAAGTTCAATTTCTTAAGCGGAGTTTAACAGGTTAGGATTCAGTTTTCTTTTTCCAAGACTGATTTGCCTAACCAAAATTAAAGACACCAGTCTGCCCTACTAATTTACCCATAGCTGAAGGTAGAATCGTTGGATGCATGCCTTTCTCAATTGTATTAGCGCTATTTTTAATTGCAAAAAGCCTCGTCCAGGATTTCAACTCCAAGATGAAAAACACAAGTCTTCCCCACTATTTACCCATGAAGAGAAGGTCAAATAGTTGAATGCATACCTTTGCCAACTGTATTAGCGGTATTTTTAAATGCAAAAATCCTCGTTCAGGATTTGAACTCGTCTCGCCAAGTCCATTTCCCACGATGATAGCGATAACTTCACGTACCTTTATATAATTTATGCTTATAGGTTAGGGAATTGTTTATATTGTTCTACGTACTCTTATTATCATTTATTATTAGTAGGTTGTACGTGCCTTCTTTAAGTCTTTTAACTTTCTCAACTTCGTCGATGGTCGCGCTGGAATCTCTTCGGGGTTCTCCTTCATCGCATCGAGTCGGCTCGAGTATTGGATACCTCTTCACATCCATACTCGTTAGTTCTTCTTAAAATCGAGAACACGGAAACATAGATTGCTTTTTATGTATACATCTTTATTACACGATTCTAAACTTTAACACGTGCGCGAGGAATAGCACCGACGCCATTATGCGTTTAGTCGGAGACTCTAATCAACTAAACGACCTCTCCAACAGTTGCTCAGGCATGATACCTTCTCGACCAGTGAGAATCGCCACTCACAGGTCAACTTGGTTTTAACGCCTGCCTGTCATACTGAATGATTCTTATTGTATTTTCCATGGTTTGACGCTAACCGTTGAATTTTAAAGTATTTTACACTACATTACAAAATGAAATAAGAGCAAACAAAATTTGGAAGAGTAAACACACAATGGGGTACCAGTAACTTGACCGAGGAATGACCCCGGAAAGGGATTTAAAAGTAAAAACGGACGTTCCGGGTGTTGACAAGAATAAAATCGTTATCTTTTCCTTTCGGCGCTGGTGGGAGTCAGACCTGCCTCGTGGGTCCCCGGACGGGTCTGACATAGCAGAAGTGGATATGATTTACGACAGTAATTTAACCGTATCCTCTCTCTCTCTTTCTCTCTGTCTTTCCTTTTCTCTCTGAGGAAGAGCACACGAGCTGGAATAAATACGTGTGACTACACAACTGCGTGCGTTGTTTCTCTACTAACGACGACTACTACTAAAACTTGAGTTGGCCCATACTACATATATCGTTCCGGAGTTTGCCACAAATACACTTTGGTACTGTGACCATACCGTTATACTACACCGTGATATAATGAGCGTATTATACGCCCCGGCTTTATGATATTAGATAAATGAGGATTTGGCAAACTGAATAAGGATTAACATTGTAGTCTTGCAAATCATTATAGTCGTATATTTCAAATGTGCTATAGATGCGGTTCGAGTCTAAAAACAATTCAGAAAGAACTTGATAAGCAAGATGTTGCTTTTATATTATGTGTTTTATATTGCAGTCATCCTAACTGTTTCTATCGTGGTATGACGTTAGACTGCATATAATGTTGAAGTTCCCATTCTGGAACTCTGGTGAGTGTAGAGTACCCCTTTTTATTGCCACTACCCCAAGATATATCCTGACCTTAGTTGTAGTACATGTTAGGATCTCCCTATGAGATAAATAGAAATAAAAACGAGTTTTAAATATGTTTTAAAATGAGTTCTTAAAAATTCAATACAACCAAGCATGAATATAACAAAACGTCTTTGGCATAAAATAACCCAACTTGAGTTGACATTTCGTAAAATGCAACAAACAAACCAACCAAAGCCAATTGTTTCTGAAGATTGCAACCGTACTTGCACAATAGGTAACATTAAAAAAAAACGAGATATATATTTTCCTCGAATTTAACATCAAAGCTTACAGTAAGCAATATCATCCATTTGTAAAAAAGTTAATAGCCAAAAGGTTGATGAAATTACATTTTTTGTAATATGCTGATTCTTAAAGGCAAGAGCTCGTGTGATAGCTTTAGTTACTTTTGGATGCTCTCAGTTCTAATCGCCGATCGTCATATACGTAATGTTAAAAGGGTTTTATTTGTAAACTGGTACAATGCATGTATATGTCATTAGTACTACCATTATGTTATATTTTATACTGTTCTCCTATCTTCTTTTTTTCTCCTGAATAGAATGTGAATATATAAAGATATTTACCAAAACCTCTGCCCGAGCAGGATGTGACACGTCAATATCTTAAGTGGAGTTTAATAAGTATTGCTTCATCTACTCTGGTTACCTTGCCAATTTTAAAGAGCCCAGTCTGTCATACTATTTACCCATATCTGGAGTGACAGTAGTTGGATGCATACCTGTCCCAAGGGTATTAGTGCTATGTGAAATACAAACAGCCCAGTCGAGGATTTGAACACGTGTCGACGTGTCCATTACCTACGACAGCAACCATTAAATCACGCGCCACTTTGCATTGTGAATATGTGTATGCAATTTAAGATTTCTGATAATTATTCCATTCTAAATATATTTATTTGAGAAAAGTTTATTTTGCAAGAAAGAGGGTGGAAATAGATCGATAAATTCTTCATAGTTGCTCGCCATTTAACATAGCAGCTAAAGATAAAACTGGGAAAATGACATTTTCAAAAAAATTATCAAATAATTTTCCACCTAATAAAATGCTGTTTAATTATTTAACAGGAGTGGCTTAATTAATACATTTGTTTAGTTTTGGTTTATTTTACCTAACGGTATGTCAACCTTTTATGAGTTATCAAATGTCACCCAATTTGATTTTATTCGTAAAAGATTTATTATAATCACAGGTTTATTAAATTTCTAATGTCTAATTGCAATCATTTCTTTTTTTAAATCATATATTTTTACTTGTCTATAATTAATCTTTTACGAATAAATTCAAATTGTATGACATTTGATAAACTCATAAAGGTGACATTACCGTTAGTAAATAACCAACTAAACAAAATGTATTAATTAAGCACTTCGGTTAAATTAATTAACAGCATTTTATTAGTGGAAAATTATTGATAATTTGTTTGAAATGTCATTTTCCAGTTTATCTTTTAGCTGCTATTGTTAAATGGTCGAGCAAACTATGAAGAATTTATTCGATCGTATTTTCCACCCCTTTCTTGCAAAATAAACTTTTTCTCAACATAAATATTAGAATGGATAATTATCAGAATCTTTAAATTGCATACACATCATTTCACAATGCAAAGTGGCGCGTGATTAATGGTTGCTGTCGTAGGTAATGGACACGTCGACACGTGTTCAAATCTCGACTGGGCTGTTTGTATTTCACATAGCACTAATACCCTGGACAGTGTAGGCGATCCAACTACTGTCACTCCGATTATGGTAAATAGTATGACAGACTGGGCTCTTTAAAATTGGCAAGGTACCAGAGTAGATAAGCCCAATACTTATTAAACTCCACTTAAGATATTGACGTGTCACATTTCCGGCCTCGGGCAGAGGTTTTGGTAAAATATCTTTATATATTCACATTCTATTCAGGAGAAAAAAGAAGATAGAGAGAACAGATAAAATAAACATAATGGTAGTACTAATGACATATATTTTTTTTTCATGATTTTGTACATTTTACAAATAAAACCCTTTTAACATACGTATATGACGATCGGCGATTAAATGAGAGCATCCAAATAAACTTAAGCTATCACACGAAGCTCTTGCCTTTAAGAATCAGCATATTACAAAAAATGTAATTCTCAACCTTTGGCTATTAACTTTTTACAAAATGGATGATATTGCTTACTTGTAAGCTTGATAGTTAATTTCGAGGAAAATATATATCTCGTTTTTTTTTAATGTTACCTATTGTGCAATACGGTGCATCTTCAGAAACATTGGCGTGGGTGGTTTGTTTTAGTGCTGTTACGAAATGTCAATCAAGTGGGTTATTTTTTGCCAAAAGACGTTTTGTTATATTCATGCTTGGTTGTTTGAATTTTAAGAACTCATTTAAAACATTAATTAAAACTCGTTGTTATTTCTATTATCCTCATAGGAGATCCTAACATGTACTACAACTAAGGGTCAGGATAATCTTGCGGGGTAGTGACAATAAAAGGGGTAATTCTACACTCACCAGAGTTCAGAAAGAACTTCAACATTATATGCAGTTCTAACGTCATACTCACGATAGAACATTAGGATTGACTGCATATAAAAACATAAATATAAAAGCAACATCTTGCTTATTCTAGTTCTTTCTTGAATTGTTTTTAGACTCGAAGACCGCATCTATAGCACATTT
The DNA here is from genome assembly GCA_023376005.1 of Doryteuthis pealeii. NCBI lineage: Eukaryota > Metazoa > Mollusca > Cephalopoda > Myopsida > Loliginidae > Doryteuthis > Doryteuthis pealeii. Next base: position 87,709,337 of record CM042146.1, on the reverse strand, counting down.
GAAAATATACGACTATAAATGATTTGCAGACTACAATGTTATCTTATTCAGTTTGCACCATTCTCATTTATCTAATATCATAAAGCCGGGCGTATTAACTTACGCTCATTATTATCACGGTGTAGTATAACGGTATCGTCACAGTACCAAAGTGTTATTTGTTGGCAAACTCCGAACGATATATGTAGATGGGCCAACTCAAAGTTTAGTAGTAGTCGTCGTTAGAGAAAACAACGCACGCAGTTGTTAGTCACACGTTATTATTCCAGCTCGTGTGCTCTTCCTCAGAAGAGAAAGGAAAGACAGAAGAAGAGAGAGAGAGGAACGGTTAAATTACGTCGTAAATCATATCCACTTCTGCATGGTCGACCCGTCCGGGGACCCACGGAGGCAGGTCTGACTTCCCCACCAGCGCCGAAAGGAAAAATAACGATTTTATTTGTCAACCCCGGAACGTCGTTTTACTTTAAATCCCTTCCGGTCATTCCTCGGTCAAGTTACTGGTACCCCATTGTGTGTTACTCTTTCCAAATTATGTTTGCCTCTTATTTCATTTTGTATTGTAGTGTAAAATACTTTTAAAAATCAAGGTAGCGTCAAACCATGGAAAATACAATTAAGAATCATTCAGTATGACAGGCAGGCGTTAAACCAAGTTGACCTGTGAGTGGCGATTCCCACTGCTCGAAAGAAGGTATCATGCACTGAGCAAACTGTTGGAGAGGTCGTTTAGTTGATTAGAGTCCTCCGACTAAAACGCGTAATGGCGTCTGCTATTCCTTGCGCACGTGTGAGGTTTAGATCGTGTGTAATAAGATTAACATAAAAAGCAATCTATGTTTCCGTGTTCTCGATTTTAAGAAAGAACTAACGAGTTATGGATGTGAAGAGGATATCCAATACATCGAGCCGGACTCGATAGCGATGAAGGAGACCCCGAAGAGATTCCAGCGCGACCATCGACGAAGTTGAGAAAGTTAAAAATACTTAAGAAAGCAACGTTACAACCTACTAATAATAAATGATAATAGAGTACGTAGAACAATATAAACAATTCCCTAAGCCTATAAGCATAAATTAATAAAGGTACGTGAAGTTATCGCCTATCATCGTGGGAAATGGACTTGGCGAGACGGCAGTTCAATCCTGAACGAGGATTTTTTGCACTTTAAAAATACCGCTAATACAGTTGGCAAAGGTATGCATTCAACTATTTGACCTTCTCGTTCATGGTAAATAGTGGAAGACTGTGTTTTTTCATCTTGGAGTTGAAATCCTGGACGAGGCTTTTTGCAATTAAGAAATAGCGCTAATACATTGAGAAAGGCATTGCATGCCAACGAATTCTACCTCCAGTATGGGTAATTAGTAGGGCAGACTGTGTCTTTAATTTGGTTAGGCAATCAGTCTGAAAAAAGAAAACTGATCCTGAACCTGTTAAACTCCGCTAAGAAATTGAACTTGAATGTCGCTCTTACTCGTGTAGGAGTGGTTTTTAAACATAAAATAACCTATACGGTTTTTACATTGCCGTGAAGTTAGTCAATTCAATTATTAATATCGTTCATTAAATCTGAAATAAGCATGTGAATATTATGTTTTGACGCGGTCACTTAAAGATATGTGAAACTATATGATGCACTTATTCTGATTATGTGTAGGTTATATACGCGCTTGTATATAACCGCTTTACGGTTTTAAACAACATCTATAAATACTTATGCACTAATCCTGGTGATAATGATAGCATCTACAATTATTTAAACTCTGTAAGAAAAAAGATATATTCATAAAAGCCACGAGCACATTGATTGAATCATTGTTTATTCTTCTTACATTTATTCCGTATTCTCGTCTGTCGCTAGTAACTACATTTGATTTTTAAAAACGATTTAAAATTAGATAGAACGATAAATCAAGTCGGTATTATAGAATTTCAAATGCATAGATCGAAACACAAATTTAAAATAAATTCTATGAGAATGTTCTTTTCCGATAAGCTGTTTCCTAGATTTTTCAGCGTCTGTAATATCAGAAAATAAGTGTCTGCGGAATCGAAATGCCTGGAAGCCCAATAGTACGATATTTTCTCTCTGCTCTCCAACCTGTAATGTGCATACGAATGTACTTGTTTTACTAGACTTACAATAATGACATATCGAGAATGCATCTGAAATGATCCACCGCACTATATCGTGAGTGATATGATCAAGGATTATTTATACGTTTGGGTCTTTCAAATATATTATATATATATATTTACAACCCCACCACACGAGCAGGATGCGGCTCTATACTTTATTCTCCTTGGAAAGGATATGCGTATTAATATTTTATATTTCTATTGCAGAGTTTGTCTAGATGTTAGAACATACAAAGTAGTGGTTAATCCATAAAGTGTAACAAGCAAATACTAATAATGAATATTGCAAACATTGTGTTTGACTAATAAAAAATATGTCGATTATAAACAACAGAAAATTACTGGCAATCAAGATCCATTTTTAAAAAATGCCTTGACTGTGGCACAAGCATCTGTTGCTACATTACATACTGTGTAACCCTAAGTGTACACCCACATCATGGCTGATTTTTAATTTGATTTTTTTAATTAGTGAAATAGATCACTTATTTAACTGAGCAATTCTATTAGTAAACACCCCAACAGGAGGTTAACAGGTTTGAAATCAGAGTTTCCTTCTCCTAGACAGGTTACGTAGCCAAGGTGAAGAATTCAGTCTGTTGCTACAATTCACCCATAGCTGGAGGCGAGAGTAGTGGAGTCGTACCTTTCCCAAGTGTATTAATGGCAATGTGAAACGAGTCAACGAGTCCATATTCCTACGTCTCTAACCATTAGTCCACGCCGCCTTCATCTTTCAACATCATTACAGTGTTCACCAAGTGTTCTAATGATACGCGCGGGGATTTACGACCAAATCCAATCTGCACTCCATCAAAATCAGGTCGAATCTTCCTTAACTAACTATTCTCTCACGTCTCTTGAGAAGTCAGTTGATGGTCAGCTAAATGTCCCAATCATAACCCAATGTTATGGGAAAATTACCGACCTATTGTTAAATCGAATGAACTTTATTTAAATTAACTTACAGCGTACGTTGGTCAAGCACAAACTTATGGTCAGGTAAAGAGATTTAGCAGATCTTAGAAGCATTGCAGGTCTATTCATTTTAAAAATGTTATCGAGTCAGTGAAACATATAATCAAATGCGTCCGAGTCTCTCCCCTAATAAAAGGAATAATCCAAGCAGATGTTTCCCTTCTCCCCTAGGGAATCGAGATCCCAGATATGCACTCCAAACCACAATATCTTTCACTCGATTTATTTTCCCATTTAAGATAGCCGAATCTTATACTTTTACACTCTTTTAGTATGTTAGTAAGCTATATCAATTGACCAAACAAAGCAAAGAAGTAATGGAATACAATTTCTTTCTTTAATGCTTCTGCTATGTCTCCAGCTGAAAAGTCATGCCCGCCGTTTAAAATAAGCCTTCGATGTTATGTATCAAACACTATAGATGGAATCGTATTTTAGGTATGTAATTGATTCCATGTACACAGCTTATACCTAGAAGTCCGTAAGGGGGAAGTTAATTGTACGTCTCATGTGATCATACAGTGAGGGACAACGATTAGAAAGCTATAAGCGAACAATTAATGATAGGAATGTACTACACCTTAAGGTTTCCGATAGGGAATGTGTTTAGATTAGGAAAAACAGTTGTGACTTGGAGAATATTTCGATTAGGCGAATGTTCAGTATTAAGAAAAACAGTTTGACTTGAGGCAATATAGCTAAAATGATAAGAATTGAACCATAATAATAATACAAGCATTCCGACGCTACATACAAATGCTTCAATAGAATTAATCGTTATATTATATATAGATAATATAATATAGTTATATATATATAATATATATATATATATATATATAGAGAGAGAGAAAGAGAGAGAGAGAGGTGAGGAGAGAAAAGAGAGAGAGAGAGTGAGAGAGGAAAGAGAGAGATATTTCACGAATGCTTCAAATATTGCCTGACAAGGATTATAGAAAATAATGTACTGGATTTCTTTCAAAGAATCTTAGGGTAATACATTTTACCCACATTACTTGTCTGGATCTTATGTTTGAAAATGACAGAAAGAAATGAAATCTATAATGTTGCAAATGTCATATCCTGTCTGAAAAACCTCATGTGATTAGAAAACATTATTAGAATTTAGAATTTTGACATTGGTAAAAATATTTTAAAATCAAGTCAATCAAAAATTAAAATTATGATTTGAAAAATTATTATAATTAAGGAAAAATGTCTTATATGTGTTTGAAGTATTAGTAAATATAAAATTTAAATCAAAAGAAAAGCGTGAAAACAATGAAATAAGAGATATTGAAATAATATAGACTGACAAATGTCTTGTGATATTATATCTAAGTAATAATTAAGCTGGTAATCTCTCTCTCTCTATCTCTCTTCTCTATCATATATAATAAATAGATATTATAATATAATTATATATATTATATATTAGATACGCTAACATTATTATTTAGATTCAATATTACAAGACCATTATGAGAACGTGTACATGATCAAATACACCTGGTTACTGACAGTTTCTCGTATATGTGATCTTCAGGCCAACGGCGTGAGAAACTGTCAGTAACCAGGCGCATTTGACTCATGTACACACTCCCTTAACTTACATATAAATGTTCCATCAATGATATGAGCACTGTTTACTTATGAATATACCACCATATATAATATATATATAATATATATATATATATATATATTATATATATGAGTAAAGAAATAACAAAAGCTTAGCGTTATAGTCTATTTCAGGGAACTGAGACAAATAGTCTAAATCTTGTCTAGAGCCCACATTGAGCTCTCAAACTGCGACTTGGTTTTGTTTAAATAAAACTCTTGTGTCGTAAGGAAGTTTCTTATCTGGACTTTTGGATTATATATATATATATATATATATATATATAATATATATTAAATTTTCATTGAGGCACTTACAACGCATGTATCGCATAAAATCGATACTTTTTCTATAGAAAATGAACTGACAAGTGTAATCCCAGTAAAGGATAGCTCGATGTGTAGAATACCGTACAGACTGTTTCACTTTATTTAAGTCTCATCAGCGGTATATACTAACGATTTCCCTCCGACAGAATCGAAACCCGGTACTTCAGCAGACACAGTGAAACACTAGTGAAACACTTTTATCGCTCGCCACAGTACACAGCTGACCATCCTAGCGAAAATTAAGCTGTCAAGCGATACTACACGCCTCTACCATAATAGGTAAGGGGGGCGTATGAGAGAATAATAACAATAAACATACCGAATGCCCCTTCGGCAAGTGAATAAGGATTTTTGGAGTTTGTTTATTTAGAAACGTTGCTGAATAAAATATATTAAATTTTACTTTGAAGGCACTTACAACGCATGTATCCATAAAATTCGATACTTTTTCTTATAGAAAATGAACCTTGACAAGTGTAATCCCAGTAAAAGGATGGCCTCGATGTGAGAATTACCATACCTACAGACTTTTCGACTTTATTAAGTCTCATCAGCGTATATATAACGATTCCCTCCGACAGAAATCGAAACCGGGACTTCAGCAGACACAGTGAAACACTTAGTGAAACACTTTTATCGCCTCGGCAGATTTATTATCATGCATGTATTCCGTTGTTTTTCTACGAGTACAAACTTGAGTTCACTAATAAAAACTAAACCATGGAATGGTTTTGAATTGAAAAAAGCCTGTTAAGAGACGTAGATTTGTGAAGACCTGCTGTCATTTCATGATTAAACTATTAACACATAATGAAAATAGAACACATTTCTGAAAAAAAAATCAAATATTTGTCATAGATTGTTAAAGAGAGACGCTCGATATATTATTGACTATCCTTCGGAATAATTCACTGCAATTCTTGAATGATGTTTACGAATATGCAATAACAATGTCCGACATATTCATTGTTCTTGTGCTGTTCGGCTTCTTTATATTGCCAAGAGAAGTGCCTCGAGCATTTCTATACACCATGCTAAATACGAGGAATTTTTCTTTTCTTTGAGTCATGTTTTATTTTCTTTCTCATTTCATCGCTTTACTCAGGCAGAAATCTTTTAAGCAAACTTACACTCGCTATATCATTTTAATAAAATCTTCTGTTTTGTCATTACTGTGGTTAGTGTCGGTTGTCAGAAGATGAACGAAACTGGTTAATCGAAACTGATATATATATATATATATATATATATATATATATATATATATATATAATATATATATATATTATGCGTGTGTTATAACAGAAATAGATATCTTCCTTGATTCACAAATTTACTAACTCAATACACCCACTCAACACAAAACAAATAAAAAACAAAACATTTCAGAAACAGAATTTAAGTTATTAAGAAATGTAATATCTAACGGATGTTGACCCGACTGTGCTTTAACGAAATGAACAAAACAAGATTTTCTGCGCATAGGTCATGCAAGCTTCCAGGTTGAAAAAAAGTGTACAGGCCCTTTTTTACTTTTTCAAACGAATCATAAACTTCCCCCAAAAAACCTTTCAAACCGAATCTTGAGCCTATCATAGTTATAAAAGCAGGTGACTAAAAGTCGCAAAAGCAGTTGACTCCACTACTGGTACACAAAGTCACTCTTTCGAGTAAGATCAAGAGAGCCGAACTACCGCCACGCTACATCACCTCGCACACACAACCGCGTCAACCAGCCAAAGGAACCCATTCATCTCCTTACACTTCGCCGGTTAATCGAAACTGATATATATATATATATATATATATATATATATATATATATATATATATATATATATATGCGGTGTGTTTGTGTGTTTAATATTTAGTATTTTGGCAGCAAGTTATTATTTAAGCAGGTTTTGTTTAAAGACCACGGATATTTCTTCATAATAATTTTCAAGTTAGAAGCATTAAAAGCTTCTTGTTTACCTATATCGGGATCCAGATGGTATTGAAAACTGTCTCATATTTTTTATCCAAGCGCTTTCAACGATTTCACTGGTCGCCTTTTGGGGGAATCATTTATTTAATGATTGTTTGTTATATATAAATATATTCCAATCAATCTAACAATTAAACGTGGATTCTTAATTCTTGTATTAATTTTGATAAAAAAAAATTTGTTTCGTTACTTTATTTATATTTTTTGTCGTTGTTTTTGGTTTTTTGGTGTTTTTTACGATTTCTATTTTGTAAAGTGTTCAAAGAGCAGGGTGTAAGGAAATAACTGGAAATAACATGTTTATAAAATTGTAACAATAGCTTCGGGAAAAGAAAATTGCTGGAAATCTCGATATTTATTTTTCTTTTATCTAAAATTTCAAATATAAATGAGGCTCATAGCCAACGACTTAAATAATAAAATTTTGTGACACAGTCTTTTATCAGGTTTTTTTTTACAAACATACGGTGAGTTGTAGGTACTTCCCATAACTTGACACCGAGCTATATGCATGGTTGTTTTTGCGTCGCGAATTAAAAAATCCTATTGGGTTGAAATTTGCCAATGTGGAGAACATTAACAAAAATACAACGATATAGCTTACGTGAATGTTCAAAATGGCGAGTTTCAAGGCTTCCTAACAATTGCAAACCCCTTTGGAATACTTATTATGTAAAGCTAAGTTAAGAATCTTAAATAAATGCCTCATTTATTGTTTATTTCAGCATGGGTAAATGCAGCACCTTTTCGAACTTTTAAATTGGGGATCCGTGGGTAGTTGTTAAACGCGACATTGGAGCAAGCGAGTTCGAACTCAGTAGCGTTATTTACGTTCTCTTTCGGACTAATAGCTATCGAGAAATATGAAACTCCTCATCCCGTATAGGTATGATAAATGTTCACACTTTCTTCTTAAAGATGACTTGGTATTTAATTGCCCCACTAATCTAATGTTGAATATCAACAGAAACCAAACCATACTTTAAACATTGAAGCGGTGATTATAATATATATATATAAAATATATATATATATATATAACACACACCACACACACATATTATATATATATATATTATATATATATAATATATATAATATATATATATAATATCAGGATTCCGGGGTCTTGTGTAGAAGCTTAAACTCAGCCATGTTGTCTTCGCCGTTTTCTATAGAAATAAAAGGTAAAATAATATAATGAAATTTCAAGAAAAATTAATAAAGAAACCACATGGGAAGATAAAGCGCAGCCTCAACGTTGCCATGGCTCTTTGCTATAAGATTCATTTGATTGAATGTTACAGGAAACCGGAATACAGGCGTCGGCATGTGAGGTGTTTTTTGCGCATGCTGCGCCATAATGAGCACCACATATAGCAAAATGTCGGATAAAGCAACAAAACGTAAAGAATTTCAACAAACTGATTAGCACTTATCAAAGCGCTATTACCTGTCTTATATGAAATGAAAAAAATAAAAATTAGGGAAAATAAAAAAGAAAAGACAGAAAAAGACAGAAAACATAGAAACGTCAGAAACAACACCGTTTGCCGAGAAAAGTAACAAAGAATAAACATGAAGACTGTGGTGCGCATGCACATGCAGAGAATCTTGCCAAAGAAAACGCAGTCCGTCGGCCCGGCGTATGTGAAAAGAAATGATCGTAACAGATAATGGCGATGCCTGGAATTTATTTTCCTTTCTTTCCATTTTCTTTTTTTATTGTTATATTTTTTTTAAAATTATTTTTATGGTATTTCTTCGGCTGCTCTCCAAATATTATTTTTCATCCTTTCTAGAAATTTATAGATTTATTATTTTTCAGTTATTTTTTTTCTCCAGCTATCCATATCTAACCAGTATTATTTCACGTGTGTGCTTTATGGCTATCTACCTTTGGTCAGAAATTCTTCCATTCTATTCAGACCATACACTACCGCAGTTCCTTTCAATCGGTTTATCTATCTATCTATTTTATCTATCTATCTTTTCAAACAAATTGGCTTAAGAATAATGAATCCGATTGTTTTGAATTTAAAAAAAATTATTTCAAGTTTTCAACAATTTTGTTGAAATCCTTGTGATTTAATTTTTTCAGAAAGTCTTAAGTAAGTGTACAGTGTGTGAACAAGCCTAAAAATTCCGTATTAGAATGTAGCGAGGTCCATCTGATCATTGAGAACCGTATATGTATGTATGTAGTATGTATGTATCTATTTATATCTATATCTATCTAATCTATCATCTCTTTCTATTATATATATGGAATATACATATAACATATATATATATATATATATATATATATATATATATATATATATATATCTGTGTGTGTGTGTGTGTTGTATTTGTGTGTGTGTTGTTTTGTCTATCTACCTGAATCTGTTATATATCTATACTGTCTATTGAATTTTTTTGTATCTTACTGTCCCATCCGTTTACGGGTTAAGCCCTCTATCTAATCCAATGAAATTTAATTACATAATATTTTATTCAATTCTTTCAATAAATTTCGTGCAGACTTCATTCTTTGGGGTGTAAGCATTTATTTCTTTTCATGAATAATGAACAAATGGTCAGACAATAAGAGGTAGTTATTTTATTCTAATTATTTCTTATTGTTCTCAACTGATTCTGCCTTTGGTTCACTCATGAGAGAAAAAGGGTTTTGTGAAAAATAAACATTGTTAGAAAGCTAGTTGATAAGTCACAAAGGAAGGAGAGGCAGATCTATTGTCGAAACTGCTTCTATTAATATTATATATTATAATATATATAATATATATATATAAATATATATTATAAATGACTCTCTCGTCGATGTTTCGACCGCATGAGTGTTCATCAATGAACAACCAACAGTGATTTGTTTATAGTGGTGAAAGCTTGTGTAAAGACCATTCTGCACGTTTTGTAGATCGATAGGAAAAAAAATTGATTGCATCGAAGAAATTCCACGAACCCAATCAACGACGACCTCAGAATTTTGATTCAAGAGTTATCCCTCTCCTAGACTGGTTTACCTACCCAAGGTTAAAGAGCCGAGTCTGTCCTACTATTAACCATAGCTCGAGGGAGTAAATATATGATTCATACCTTTCCCAAGTTATTAGCAGATTATGTGAAATGCGCAGCTTCGTCTAAGAATTGAACTCGAATAGGGAAGAGAGTCCCATTTTCCACGACTCTAACCACTAGCCCACACGCCCTCACACACCACACACACACACACACACACACACACACACATCTAAAATGATTGTAATTAGGAGGATTCTATCTGCGATCATCCGATAACTCACTGTACAAAAAATACTGTATATATACTCATCAAGCGTTTGTATGAATCCCTAAAAAGAGTCAATGTACTGAAATCAATAAATTAGATTATATACAGAGCTTTATTTAACTTTCAAAGAAAGAAAACTTAATACATTATTATTTCCGACGAGAAAACTCAAAACACGAGTCTATCCTCATCAGATGGTTCTACAAAATGTGTAAAAACAGGTTTTATCTGCTATATATATATATATATATATATATATATATATATATATTATATATAAAGAAAGTCTAAATAAGTGTATAAGGTGTGTGACAATTATATATATATATATATATATATATATATATATTATATATATAGTATTCTTCTCTACTTATATCGAACTGCTTTCTTCACCAACTTGAATGTTTTGAAGATCATGACATTCGGTATATACATATAAGTCTGATGTAAGCTCTTCTGAAATGCTTTTTTAAAATCTAATGTGTCCAGTCCTCATCCATTTGGAAGCGCGTGATGTTATGTTTACCGTCGTATGACATAGAACACGATCAGAGGAGTTAAATCCTGACGAGGCCTGTTTAGATTTCACACCCTGTATAACCAGTATGAAATCCAACTATTCTCCCTCCAACTATGGATAAATATAAGGGCAGACTGGCTCTTTAATCTAGATTAGGCAACCAGTCTAGAAAATAAACTGTGATTTCAAACCTGTTAAAAAACTCTACGTAAGTAGTTGACGGTGTGTCACATTCCTGCTTCGTGCGAAGGGGTATATGAATTATATTTGTCCAGTCCTCCACTGACTTGCGTCTTAATCATTCATAATCGATGAGTATCCTTGTCCATTTCTTATTGTAAATAATGCGTCTTCCTTGTGCGAAACTCAGTAATTGTTATTCAGTATTATAAAATATACTATAACGAAAACTAAACTAACAAAAGGACAACAACATATTATTGATCGATTATATATATATTATATATATATATATAATACATATATATATTATGTTTATATATATATATATATACATATATATATGTTTATATATATATATATATATATAATAATATATATATACATAATATATATATACATAGATATATTATGTTTTATATAATGTTATATTTATATATATATATATATATATATATATATTATATACAAACATAGATATATATGGTTTTATATATATATACAATAGATATATATATGTTTATAATATATATATGTGTGGTGTGCGTGTGCTGTGCTTGTGTATCTCTTTATAATAGATATTGAACAAGTGTTTTATTCATAATATAGCAAAGTTCAATTATATTAATGAGAAAAATTTAGCGTATATTAGTAAATTTCATTTCGCGCAAACAATATACTCAAGAGACAATCGCGAGAGAGAAGACTTGAGCTTTTTGTTTTGTTTTATTTTATCTGCGTTGATTTTATTTATGTACTTACATTTTTCTATAGTCTCTTTCGGTTAGGAACCTTATTAAATGATTGTCTTTTTTTATTTTTTCTTGTTCATAACTTTTAGTCCTCATATTTCTTTGTATTCATTTGATTAGGAAAGAAAATTAAATATATAATTATATATATATATATATATATATATATAGTATATATATACAAATATACTTATATAATATAGATAATGTTGATGAGTCAAATCTTCAATGTATATATTATAAGTTATATAATATATATATTCAATATCTTATATATATATATATATATATATAATATATAGATATATATATATATATATATATGAACATATATATATATATATTCATATCTGTAATATATATATATATATTTCACATATATATATATTCATAATATATATGTGTGTGTTGTGGGTGTGTTTTATATGTTATCATAATATATATATTTTGGTTTAATGCGATAAATGTGGACAAAAAGCTCAGCGGCGCTTGGTTGCTGTTGTTCTCTCCTATGCGTCTTAACCACGTGCCAAGGGGAGTTCTTGTCTTCGTTTTGTATTGCACTTTAGTAGCCAGTTGTTTTCGTTGAAAACCACAAACAGATAAACAGTAAACAATAAAACAGAACGCTAGCAAACTTCAACAGCCCTAAAATCCCCAAACAGCATTCCCCTCTACTCAGAAATCAAAAAAGATCAAGTAAAATTTAGCACATGTCAACAGAATAAAAGTTAAAACAATACCTCTACTCCTCTGATCCATAAAAGAAACACTTATCTCTACTTACAGTAAACTACAGTATATAATGGGAGCACTAAAAAAAAAAAAAACCTTTTTCCCGGGGGGTTGGTTTGAGGATTGTTGTTAGCAAAAACTGCCCGTAACAAAGCACCGTCTACGATACCGAACTAGAATACATTATCTATTCACTGATATGGAAAACTACTATAAATATAGCACTAATAATTAGAAAAGGCATGGTCGGCCACCAACAGATTGCCAATTATGTGAAAATCCGATCACACTGACAACGGTTAACGGCAATACTTCCAGGCTGTGTTATATTCAGTACAAGTGTATGGCCTGCACCACCGGACCCTAACAAAGCGCCTCGAGAATTAGTTAATTGAGCTGCCACAATGATGCTGCATGCGGTCTGATCTCTCT
>CM042146.1:87667961-87696259 GCA_023376005.1 Doryteuthis pealeii | reverse complement strand
AAAGAGAGAGATTTTTGTTAGTTTGTCTATTAATCTCATACTATTTGAAGAAAAGTACAAGGTTTTGTGCACAGGTGGATGAGAGGTTTTTTGCTTGTGTGACTTTATGCAAGATAATTACATTAGAATTGATGTTGTAAAATTCTGTATTTTCAACCTGGCACAAAAAAAAAAAAACGTGCATGAAGTTTTCTTCAGTAAATCTTTGAGGTCAATTTTGAAGCATATTAACTTTAGATCCTAGACTTAAGATAGAGTTAAACAGAATTTGTTGAATTGACGTTCGGTATAAACATGCATAGCTGCAGTCACTATGTGGCATTTGGGACATGTGGCAGTTCATCTATTGCACTATTTGCAGCGTGGTATCAATATATTCCCGGATTTCCCACCCTGCAGGAGGGAGTCTGCAGCATACACTGCCCTCTGAGGAATGAGGATTCATGTGTTTTTTCAGCAACTTAAATCAGAAGACTTTTAAGATCAAAGTTTATAGTAATGTATTGTTCTAGTTAAACTTAGTGATGGTGCTACTAGAACAGTCAATTAAAAGTAGGCTTATGTAATTTTTTGAAATAGTAAAGGTTGTAATAATACAAAGGAGATACGATTTGATTATACATAACAATCAGAGATAATTTTACAAAATAGCTATACTTAGCAGCGTAACTAGAAAAGATGGTTTGAAGTGTAAGTTACAGGAAGGTTCTGAGGAGTTGTAAGATCAATATATAAATATGACAAGATTATACTAATTTTTAATAGCAATGATTGGTGTTAGCTATTAAATTCTTCGATAGCAAAATACTGAGAATAGATTTGATATAAGGGTGTGCTGATTAGTTGTATTGTTGGAATAAAATGCGAATTTGTTAGAAAAGGATGCGAATCGTGTAGAGAAATATCTGTGTCACATTCACAAGCGACGTTGGAGCTATATATGTAATATACAGCAAACGCAAGTATAGAAATACTCGCGAATGTGTAACTATGACTAGTAGGGATAAGACTGAAGGATTAAAATAGAAATGGCTCAAAGTTATAGAGTTTATCGGAATCAACATCAATGTAGAAGATAGTCCATAATGTTGAAGGTGCAAGAATGTCCATTTTGGGTCAAAGGGGATGTAACGGTTGAGCATACCATGTCTAATAAATGAAACTAAACAGAATTATATATGATGATAGAGGGCTTACATTTATAATATTGATGAATATGGTAAATTGTGTCAGACTTAAAGTAGGAGGTATTTTGTATTGCAATAGACGGATAAAGTATTACCTTTTAAGCAAATAGCATCTGCGATATTCCCTAACAAAGGTTTTCAAATCTAAAAATTCGAATTATCATTAAGCATGTATTTCAAAAATAGTTTCTATTTTGCTAAATGAGTGGGTGTGAATAACTAGCTATCCCTTTCTAGTCACTGGTAGTCCAGTGATGTTTGGAGATTGATGTAAGATACTAAAAAGCTGAACAATAAACTTCATAATTTTTACTCTAAATAATATGACTGTCAGAATAGACAAGTACTAAGGAAGGGGGAGTTCATTAGATTATTTTGTGGTAGCTCAAAATTACTGAAATAATAATTTTTAAGTTTCTGCTATTGTAAAAAGAAAATATGATAAAATACATCTATTCAGCATGAAACTTGTATCATTAGTACATAAAAAAAAAAAGGAAAAAAAATATTGAAAATTAAGGTCTTTCATTGGTAAATTCTGCTTCATAACATTCTGTGCATATGAGTATTGCTATATATATGTAGTATAAGTTTACATATTTGGCTCTAGAAGTCTCTAGATGTATCTCACTAAATGTGACAAATGTTCCTGGGAAGTTATACGGAAACTTAAGGATAGCGTCAGATTTATACGGTAGTAGTAAATTGATAATCACAATTACGCTTAAGTATTTATTGGAAATTGCGAGTTGGTTCTGGTACGTTATGTTTTTTGTTGTATGTCCTTGGCATTAGAACATCTAATTATTATGTATTAGATATGTAACATTAATAATGAGCCAGCGCTTTTACAATAAGTTCTTAGAAGTGTTATTCACTAGTTTAATTAGGTGGACCATAGTTAAAATTATATTACTTGTAAATGCTGTTTATTCTAAGATGAATAGGATGTCACCTTTAGAGATCAGATTGAGTTTATCATTGATCAAAGGACATTATGTATATATATAAATATATGGTTCAATCTTGTAAGAGAATTTGAAATATAGAGCTTAAATTCAGATTTCCAAGTCTTTTTTCACACGTCCTATTTGATATAGGATTATTTAAACATCTATTGCTATACAATGGGTCAGTAATGGCAAATACTACTGATCGGAGTGGGCTGGAAGTAATGGTGTTGATGGTATTTTCAATTAGATCTCGCAGGTGTGAGTTATGTGTATTACCAGGATGAATCATTTTGTTTGGTAGGGAGTATTTTACTCCTCTGTCAGTTAGGGATATGTGCTAGCGTATTGTCCATCGAGAATGGACATATTTAGTTGTGGCTATACATTTATGATAACATTATTATGTAATCAATGATTCTCATTGAAGACGTACTAAAAAGATTTATATGAGCTTTATTTCTATTTGAGAGACACCGTGAGTACATACTACTGTTAAACATCAAATATAATTTTTAAAGCTAATAATTGAGCCAGGAGTGACATGCGTGCCATTATGCAACCGGGTTAGATCCATTGTGTATTTTAGTCAGTAAGAAATATTTCAGTTGATCGTTATAGTTGAATCAAATATCCAGCTGTAGGATTGTTCTTAGTGTTTTCATAGTTACATTTTCAGCGAGATTCAGTTTTCTTCAGTTTCCATGTGGTTAGTTCTATCAGTTTACCGTAAGATTCGATTATTTTTGCTTAGGTAAGGCAGTATTCGCAATGAAGACTTTGGTGGCAAAAGGTGACAAACCATTAAAGCAGTAAAAAGTAATTAGTATATGGAAAATATTCTCTCTTCTTGTAGGGATGAACATTTTGTATCTGGAGGTGGGTATTTACCCAAAATTCTATAAACATTAAGTTGGGTATACATTTCCACTTGCTTTGCCTGGAATTCTACATCTATAATAGTAGGTGGTTGTTTTACAGTCGAACATCTTTAATGAATATATTATCTTAATTAGTAAATATTATGACTAGAGAGTTTAATTATAAATAATTAATATATTAATATATTAAATGCAAGAAAAAAAAATGTAGGATGTTCTGTGATAGCTGAATTCGTTATTAAAATCTTCATTTTAGGAAGATCCAATAAGAGATGGAGATTATACAGGTGGTAAGAGCAAGAGGTAGGAAACTGAACAACGTCTTGGTCTTTAAATTGTTAAGAAGAATAGCTATCTCAGCACGAGATGGAAATTAAAGATAAAAAAGAGTAGTAACACGATTAACAACGTTTATCAAAAGGTAATTGCAGAACATTGGTTTTGCGTTGTGGTTATCATAGCTACAGAAGGATTGCTACGTAAAATTCATGCGTATAGATTTCTTCATTAGAGGGCGGGCCTTTATCTACTTTTAGATTCCTTTAAATAGCAATGATTAAAATTCTGGTAGCTACGAATAATTTAATTTATCCGACACGATGCCGGTGGTTCGTGGGTAGGGGTCGTTTCTTGGGTGTCTGTTGAATAAATTATTGGGTGGGGAAAGTTTTATTATTCAAAGAATGGACTAAATATTGCAATAATGTAAAATTGAAAGCATTTTTTTCATTCTTCAGGATACATAATAAGGTTATGCATTAACTACTTTCGTTCAACGTCCAGGATATGAAGCGGTTGCAAATTTGAAATAATTTAACGGGCGTAATTTGTCATATTTCTTTGTTCCAATCTTTTTTTACGATGCACACGTTACACGTAACTTTTTAATTCTAGTAACCAATCCATTGAAATATATATATATATATGTATACATATAGGTGTTTGTGTGGTGTTCCTTCGAGTAACAACAGCAGTTTCTGGCATGATTTAAGTTTCTGTAGGATATTACTAAAATTAGAATTATAGTATTATCACGCGGCTAAGGCTGTTATGAAAAAAATCTTCTCATTTGTACTGATGTAAATATCATTCACTTTTTTATAGTAACTTTAATTGATATGTCTCGGTGCAAGAACACGTGACTGTGAAAATTCATAGGGTGATGATGATATTGAAATCATAAAATTATATCATATAATCGTTAAGTATAATCTTAGGAATGTGAATTTACTACCTTTTATGGTATGTGTAAGCTTGATATTATCTCATATATATATTTGTTGGAATAAGGGAACCAAATGCAGATGTTGAATATTAATTAATTAGGATTTTCAAATAAGATTTCTATGTGATGCCTTTGAATCGAAAATCAAGTAACTTTTAATCAATTAAAATTACGAAGGTTCTTCTGTCATTTTCTGTTATTTTCAACTTTCCAATTGTTTCGTTCTTTGTCTTTTCACGTTACATTTTTCTTCACAGCTTGGTTTATCGCTATTCGACATTCAGGACCTCCTTACTAATTTACAGTTATTTAAATCGGAATTATCAATTCATATTGATAAATCAGCTGACATGAATTTTATCATTCTTTCACAACTTCAGTTGTCTAGCTTGAACTACATTTGTTAAACATCTAAACTATATCACAATACATATGGACTAATCTATATTATATATTTATTATATATATATATATATTATATATATATATATTATTTTGTGTGTGTGTGTGTATGTTGGTGTGTGTGTGTGTGTGTGTGTGTGCAGATCGATGGATTATGTGTGTTGGTTGTTGATCTTGGAATGAAATCTGACGGAATAAATGGTGAACAAATTTTTAAAAAATAATCTTTGTTTTGACGTCACTCAAAAGCAAATAATTTTATTTAGAAATTCCACCAATGAAAAGAGACGGCAGTTTCGTTACACGCCTATATATATATTCAAATTATTAGGCATTCACTTGTAGATAAATTGTTGAAATTCTAGTTGTATCACTCTTTATAAAAAGGAGAGATGTGTTGATGGATAAAGTTCGTAATTTGCCTTAAAAGTTGTTTTATTAATTTGTTGGTACCCTGGGACTATTGTAGAGATTTTGTTTATACTCAAATTATGGTTAGTCGGCTCGACACATTCATGGCGAGTACATGCAGAATACTAATATATTAGCATCAGAGATTATCATCACATATTTCCATACCTCATCACACCACCAATGCACACACACTACACATCAACATCAAACATCACGCAGTCTGATTCTGCTGGGATTTTTTCTTGTGTGAGTGGTTAGTTTTTTTGTACGCTTCATTATGGTGTACAGCTCGCTTTACATGTCGTTGAGGATATGCGTTTGAAATCGTCGTATTGCAAACTCCTAATCACTTTGGCGTTTGCATCTTCATGTAATTTGACTCACAATACTCTGCTATTGGCGATGGATTTTAATCTGTTTTAATATATTTTTGGTTCATTATATACTTGAATCACTTGCGTGTAAATGTACACATTGTGAGCTGCATCAATCGTGGTACTACTATCAGGAGGAGCTTCCTGTTAGTGGTGTAACGCCAGGAGAGATGTGAGAAGTGGAGCTGATGGCGTACTTTCGGTTGGGATGTTGGGTGGGTTTCTCAGTAAGGGGATATATTATCTGGATTCATTGTTCAGGTCTTCGGAAGATCATATAATTCGTGCCCTGGAGTTACAAGCGCGTTTCCCTTCTGATAGTAAAGTCTAATGTTCGATGTACCACAGCACGGAAAGATGTCGGCTTATGTGTAAGGCTGTCCCTGATAATATTGATGTTGCGTCTGTGTTTGTTACCTGGCTTTCTTCTGACTCTTGGTTCTTCGGTGTTTGCGCCAACGTTGACTCCTAGACATGACAGTCCGTCGTGTGAAGCCTACCTACATTAATCGGTGATTCTAGCGGGAACTGTACTGAACGTGGCGAGAAGAGTTTGCTTGTAGTAAATAAAGAGACGGAATATTTGAAGTTGTCTATTTTTTGATTCTTTAATTCCATTTCTATTAACTTTATTCTTTTGTTTTATTTCTGAGTTTCATCGTCTTTATTGTGAGATAATCTCCATTATTTTTAATTCTTCTCTCACAACGCAGAAAGCTTTCTGTTGTTTTGTGGTGATTTTTCTCATTTTGGCCACTGCTGGTATGCTGTTAAGATCTAATTTTATTTGATTGACATTAGTTTTTTGACTAATTTTTATTATCTCCTGTAGAGCTCTTTTGAAATTTTTAACAGGAAGGATTCCTATCTTGTCTCATGTTTTTAGCCTATTTGTTTCCCATTATTAACAATTATAGAGAATTAACAAGAAAGGCTCTTTTGGGTAGATTCATACGTCGTATTCGGAAGAATTGTTATCATTTAATTTAGAGAATTAGAAAATTAAAAAAACAGTTTGTTTTTTATTGAGTATTTTCTGTCATCTAAGATACAAATTGCAGTTGATAATATGGTTAGGCATGTGGGTAACGGGTACCGGTCATAGGAAGATGGTCATCAGCGATTCGTGTTTCAATCTTGCCTGTCGACTGTTTAGATTTTCATGTAGAGTCTTAATTTACTTGTGGGAAGGTCAGTTAGCAAGTAATCTGTCTCTCTTCATTCCTCAGTGAATGATGTAGCTAATTGACTGGTGAGTTCTTCTATTCGTGTGTGTTTATTTACAGTGTCGGAAATTATTGAAAAGAAATAACTGTAATTAATTAGCAAAATGTGTATCTTTTCTCTCTTAGAAATAAATTTATTATACTTTGAAAACTTTTCTCCTAATATTCTAACTCCTGTTTACTTTTGCTTGTTTGGACTATCTGTGGTTAATACTCGGCTTTGCCCATAGTCAAGTTTTCTTTCTAGTTGTAGTTCGTAAATTTCAATTTGTTTCATATTTGGAAAAGTGATCAGGGTTCTTTAGTTATGACGGAAGAGGTCAAATACTTGGTAGCGGTTTTAGTGTTATCAAGGATGATGGGAGAGACTGATGTCGTAGTGGTGGTTTTAATCATTTAGCTTTGGAGTGTTTTAATTCTATTTGCGCGTATATTGTGTGTGTTTTTGTTTGTGTATTCTTATCGGAATTGTGACTCTTTTTGCCGGGAGCGTCTTTCTTAATTTTCGTCTTCTCTTCTTCCGGAAACGTTTTATCGAATTCGAATCTGGAGAACTACTTAATTTTGGTCAGCCTAAGATTGTTTTTCAACTAGCAGCTTGTTGGTTTGAATTATTAGACAGATGATTTATTATTATTAGATATTTGATATCTATTTATTGTTGATGTTGTGGTGTGTGTATTGCGTAATATGTTGGAGAAAAATTGTATTCTTTGTCCTAGTTTAGTAATATGAGTTTATATTAGTGAGTGGCTATGATTGTTATTGATAGATTGGTGTGTTATCGAGCAGAGACAGTCTTAAGTGTGAGTCCATCTCCGCTTTCACAATTGTCGCTAGATATCAGTGGAGGGATTGTTTTTGCGTCTTAGGTGAATTCGGCACACTTAGTCAGTGTCCTCCATTCAACTTCCATCACATATTCTGTTTGAATTAGCGAAGGGCCAGTGTATCGATTACGATTTTCTGGTTCGGGGCCGGATGCTCTATCCTCGACTGATGGTCGTATTTGACTGAATCCTAATATATGTTTCTTTATGTTTCTGCTATATTCATCATATTCTATCATACCTTGGTTGCTGCGTGACGATTGCTACGGGATTCCCACCCACGCACGTGACCCCTCGGTGGTCGTCTCGGTGTCGTCTCTCTCTCTCTCTTCAGGGGTCGTGGTCTCGTGGTGCGTCTGGTCTCCGCCGCTAATTGTTGATGTAGATCCGGTGTGATGCGATGATTCCGTGGAGAGGCGTGGGGAGTTGAGTGCTGGGGGTTTGGTTACTGGTCGGGCTATAGGTGAGGTGTGTTTCCGGTTGTTAGTGTCCCCGGAAAAAGGAAGGGCCAATGATGTTCGTGTGCTTTTCGCAGCTGTGTCCGGATCGTATGTATTCTCGTTAATTTCCGTTGTTGTTTTGCGACTCAGTTGAGGTTCGTCTTCATTGGAGAGATTTTTTAACTGGATGGGTAAGTAGGTGGAAGGTTATGCTCTCAGACCAGTGTTTGTTGAGTGTTGTCTGGTTTCGATTACAGAAAGTCTTTGTGGAGGTTGTTATATCTGGAAGTGAGTAGTTGTATTCAAGGGTGGGTCTTTGAGATCAGGGAGTATTTGAAAGAGGTGCATTCATGGTGTGTGTAGGTCCACAGGCTTGTGTGTACTTAATAATGACTAGCACGTCACAACGGCGAGGCAGTGAGGTGCGGGGAAGATGGGGTGATGTCCTGTTAGTACGATGCAGTGTTTTTGAGCATTTTGCTCAGTTGGTTCTTAGCGCAAGAGAATACTTTTAAATGTTGATTCGATATTTTCTAGTATGTGCGAGCGGATTAGTGGTGATTGAGGATGGTTTACAGGAAGAGTCGACGGGGGGTTTTGGTGGGTTATGTTTCTATCTAAGCCAAATGTATCCATGGTTTAGTTAAGAATAATAATCTATATTTGATGATTTTAGGATGACAAACTCTTTCATAAGGAGCTAATCATATTTTTCTATAAGTTGAAAGTCCTCATGGTGGGCGTAGTGGGATAGGAACGTCGCCGTGTAGTGTGTGAATTGATATGGACTGATAAGTTTTGTAAGAATTTTAAAAGAGTTACACACACGGACACAGGGCACGCGGACACGGGGGGGGGGGTTTTTAGGCGGGGGGTTATTTTTTTTTTTTTTTATCACACACACACAATATATAAGTAGGTATTGTGTTTTTTCGCAGAATCGTGTCTGTGCTGTGTGTCTAGTGGTATGAAGGAGGCTAGGCTGGCAAAATAGAGTATAATCCACGGTGAATTAATTTTATTAAGCTAATAGATTTTAGGAGAGACTCACGAGTTTGGTTATTGATGAGTGATTGTTTTGATTAACGTTTTTGGTGGTTGCGACACAGATATGAAGGTGCTTTGTGGTTTGTTGATGTGAGAGCTGAGGCTGATGATGTTTTGGTTTGTTTGCCATGTTTTTCCGCTAAAGTAACAAATGGGAATATTATGCACTAACTATATTTGATGGGGAAGTGAGGGTTGTTTCAAAAACTCCGTTTGCCACGGGTGGGATTTGTCTATTGAAAAATTTAGTATTTTGAGTCTAAGGAAATTTATTTTTTTAGGGTATTTGGGTGAAAAATGATATCTTGGTAGAGTGGCGTGGTGTCATTTTCTAGGTGTGTTGGGGGTGGATGCAAAGTTTGAGGACGTTTTATAACGGTGTTGTTCAAGGTTTTTATTTGGGTCAATTTTCCTTTTAGGTTCTACGGAATGACTTGATCCTTTGAAATATAGAATGTCTTAAACTTGATTCTAAATATAGTCCAATTTTTCGTAATTACTCCACAAAAAGTCAGAGCAGAGCGAAACAAGCAATGGGAGGGGCATTGGAAGATTCAGTTGGATAGCCGGCTCGTCTGGCGAATCGTCATTGATGGTAATCGTTGGGGACCACGGCAGTGAGGTAATGATAATAGTTAGAGAAGATGCAATGTGGGAATTCATGTTGTTGCGCTCAGAATGGTTCGATTCTGACAATGGATGTTTTATTTTGGATCTCGAGGAAGGCCGGTAACCGCAATACTAGGGGCCTTGCGTTAGCAGATGTTTCGACCAACACCCGCACGAATCAATTAAGTCGAATACAGTCAACGGGGATTGTTCGGAAACTATTTGTTTATTGTGTTTTCAGTGGTGTGGGAGGTAGCGTGTGAGTAAAGGTAGGGGTCTTACTGAGGCAGACCTGTGGATATATAGCAGTAGGTGATAATTTAAATTATTACGACTTATCGTTTTATATTGGTTTACTGTAAGAGTATTTACTATAATAGTTCATTTTATGTATTACGAATTGTTTATATAATAACTTGATTTAATCTTCTATCACTTTCGTTTTCGTTTTCTTTCTTTTGGATTTCTTTCCTGGGTCAGGTGTGCTGTGTGATAAAGAGTGTAGAGTTGTGTCGCTGCGTTTGCGGACTTTCACTTTCCCTTTCTTGTTCTTGGTTTTTCTTTCGGGTTTATGGTTGTTGCTTTTTTGTTTCTTTTTCTTTCATATTTTTCTGTACATCATTGTCTCTTTCTCCTCTTTTATTCTTTTCCTTATTTTAATAAAAGCAGAATGGTTCCATTATTTAAGCTTCCAGATGAGTCACTATAAGAAATACAGAATTCGGCTATAAAACCGCAATAAGAATTATTTCAACTGATGTGATAATTGTGGTTCACAGACGTCTAATTTGGTCATGAAAATCTGTTTCAATACTTTCTTTTCAAATCTTATTCATTTTTACATACCACAGACAATATTTATTTTGGAAATTGTCTGAAGGAAACAATCATTTGCTCATCAAAAACATTCCGGAAAAATTGCGGCTGGACCCTTCCGGTTATATTGATTCAACTAACGTAGATACGTATCAGGTTAATCTTCACTTGTTCTCGTAGAATTCCTACTATAAAATAAACTGAACCTTATTTTATGTCGTGTTTTTTGTAATAAATGTTTTACATATTTTGCAATAAATGTTTTTTTAAATAAAGAAAATATATAATGTTTGCAATAAATGTTTTTTAATAAGAAAATATATTCAGTAAATAAATACGGGTGCAAGAAAAATAAAACATTATTGGCAAACAACGGACATAAAATGAAGGTTAGTTATTTATGGTGGCATTTCCCGAGAACAAGTTTAAGGAATTACCCAGTACACTACCTATGTCGGCTTGGATAGATTCAAAAATAGTTTAAAAAATTTTGAGTAACGCAACCAAGAAGAGAAAAACAAAGGTTTCGGCATAAATAACTCAAGGGTTGACAATGCCGTAATCTAATCAACAAACTGAGAATTAACAGATACTACTCTTGTTGGGACTTAATAACAATAATAAATATAATAATATAATATAATATAATAAATAATATGAAAATCTCGTTTGACCCGTGTAAATTACACGGTATTGCAATATTGACAATATCCTCCAAAAGCTCTCCGTTTTTTCCTGGTTTGAAGCAGTTTTTTTCCTGTATTTTTCTATGATGCACCACTGATTAGCTTCGTCCACCATTTTCACCTAAATTACGAAATTTTAATTAAGCAGAAAACCAATCATATATTTTGTGATCTTTATTTTTCTAAAGAATCTAGTCCAGCCAACGATGAATTTGTGAAATCTAAGGATTTGTTTTTTTCTTCATTTTTAATGAAGACACATTCCAATAAAACTTTATGTCATAAAAAAATTTCATAAGATTTTCCTTAATATAGACAAATATTTATTATAAATTTGCAATGAAATTTTATAATTAAAAAAAAAATTGCAATAATAGCACATCTACGAAGATAAGACATATAGTAAATTATGAATACCGTTCAATTCAATCGTGCAATAACAGGAAAACATGAATTTAGTAAAATTAGTAAAAATTTTTATACTTAAATTCTCAATTCAATACAATACCAAAGAAAATAACGGGTTTGGGATAATTCATTTCAAAAGGGTGAAATAAAAATTCGGCATATAACCGGACATCAGATAATCAGGATTTACATTTTTTGCATTTCAATCTGGACAATTCAGAACGTCTCACTTTTAAGCATAGGATGTTTGCATCAGATGGTAAGTCGTACAATTAAGAACATGAGTAGTTAATATAAATATGATTAAAAACAGACCTACGTGACAAGATTTTGAATTTCATGCACTGGTCTTTCTTCTAATCGGTTCTTTTTGGGTAAATAATTTATTATTCCACTCGCTTTTATATTGAAGCATAGGCTCAATGCTTAATTATTAAGTGTCACGTAACAAGTAAATGTTCAAATACTTATTTTTGGGGCACCATTTATTATAATTTGAGGGCGATATTGATTATATTATGTTAATTAAAGAATTGTTTCTTGCATATGAAATGTGCTACTCTACTTCATTCGTATAAAGATGTTTATTTGGTCAGGCAACAATTCTTTATCAGGCATCAATTTAGACTTAAATTAATTAACTGTAATGAACTTCGTCGTTTTATATTGATTTAGTCAATTATTCTAATGTTGGATTAATCAGTTTTAGATGTTATTTTCACTTTACTGAATATTTAATCACAGTTCTTTCTTATGTATCACGGAAAGAAAGCAACAACGAAAGAAAGAAGGAAAAAATTCATTTGAAATTAATTAATTGTCGTAAAACCTGAAGGTTCTTTTTAGAATATAAAAAATAGATTGAAATTTATTTTATTTTACTCTTTATCAGTTTTTCACATTTATAGATGGTCTTTACTTCAATCATCTAGGAATGACAAGATTCCCCAGCTTTCCAGGTCGCTTTTTTTCATATTCTATCAAGTATATTAGTGTTTTTGGAGAAATGGTAATGCATAGAAAAGCACTGACCTCATATTAGAGGATTAAATGAACGTTTTACGCTTTCTCACGAGAGTTACTCAGTAGTTATATTTCAAATTAGAAACACGACCAAAACGATTTATTATTTTTCTTCTTGGCAAGTTTTATAACAACATTTAGACTGATGGTTTTTTCAGTTGACTCTGAGAGAAGGCAAGTCTTTCAGGACTTTTTAAAACATTCAGGCTTGATTTTAAATAGGCTATGGTCAGGATGGTCTGATCTTACTCAAGTCTCTAGTTTTAGTCTCTTTCCAGGCCTTTAAGTACGTTCGAACGCACTGAGTAAATTGGTATCAGTATTACATTCCTGCCCACTGGGCATTTTTATCTATTTACCAAAACCAAGATATTTGGTCTAATTTTTCTTTCTTTTATTTTTATTCTGTGATCTGCTGGGAACCGAAACCACTACATGGCAAGTCGTTTCTTTTTGTTAACTATTCCGTCTGGTTTCTGAAGGAATTTGGGTAATCTATTATATACGGGTGGTCTTTTTACTTTACGAAAACAGCATATAAAGTTATATACCTTTCTTACTTCTGTTTTACTCTGGTCGTCTATTCTTGCTGGCCGGGCTTTGCTTCTGATGGTCTATCAATCTATCTTGGTCTGGTATATCTCTAAGTCTCGGTCTGGTCTTCTATTGAGGATTCGGGTCTGGTTTCTGGTTGGGGGATCACTCTTCTCAGAAGCCTGTGTCATTGTTCTTTTTGGTAATAAACACAGACTTCGATTTAAGGTTGATGTTACTTTATTCCAAATCCTCACCAGACAATTGCGCAGATGAGGCTTACATGTGCTAGCTCGACTTCTAAGTTAACTGACTTTAACTGACTATTCCTTAAACGAAGAGGGCCCTTCTATGGGGGTTTCTGGTTCTCCAAGTCTATCACTACCAGAAAGCAAGGTCGAGTGGAGGTCAAACGCTGTCACTCACTCTAGGCCTCAGCTGTATAATTGCCATTATGATTTCTACACTACCTTAACAAAGATATTAGGAATCCAATAATTTATGTAAAATCCGTTTGTAATCAAAAGAATTATTTTCCCGCCTTTTTTTTATATATACTAATCAACCTCTAAGGGGCATGAAGCGACATCAGCGTTCCATTTTCTAGGCGAGGGTTGCTGTTTTGAACTCAGAGATTCCTTTCCTGTATGAAAGTTTTCGTATCAGGCCTGAGAAACCCAGTCTACCCGACTATTTCCCGATAGCTGGAAGGAAAGATATGGATTATGCATTTTCTATGGGAGTTAAGCGTGAAGCAAATGCTTTATCGGAATTGAACACGTGTCGCACGTTCATTTCTTCAACTCTAAGCATTAGCCATTGCAATTTCATTTGTGGTGTAATTTCAGTAGTATAATGTTTCCTAGCATTTCTTGGAATCCTTGAATACACAGGTTCTTTTATTCAAGACTATCTTTGCTAATACAACTATACTGATAATGTATATAGTAATTAGCTATACTTATATTAATGATATCTAATCAAATAATAAAACAAAATCAAGTGAACAGAACACATTTTGATGTGAATTGGTGCGTCCATATTAATAATATTGGAAGAAAACAAACAACAGCAGAACACAAAAATCGTGGTAATCAGACAATCATAGTCAGTTAGGAAGCAATTAGAATGCAATCTCTTTAAAAAAATTACATACTTTAGTTAAGATCTTAAAACGAGGATATTTTTAAAACCAATTAATATACTAACCGAATCAGAATAACAAGTTTTTGTCTGCTGTAGGTATAGAACAAAGAAAGTAAATATTTTTTTTTAGGCCGAGTAAAGAACTCGAAGTTTTGAGATTATGTGTAAGATTACTCTTTGTTTTGTATAGTCGGATTTTAACTCAAGGTTGGCTTGAAGGTGAATGTCGAACCTACTGTTAATAGCAACAATTTTAAAAAGTTGCGACGAAAATGGTACCGTTGTAACAGTAATAATAGTCCTGAAATCATCTTGTCCTAGTGGGTTTTCGAGAACTGATATGGGTGAAATGGGTCGACTTCATACCATTTGGACGATCATGTTCACCCAACCCGATTCGAATATGAATGGGATAGAAAACGTAACAACAAGAATTTACAGACGGCTACAGACAGTTGAATTAGTTTATTCCTTCTCTCCGCACAGAGTTTCGCGAAGGGTAAATAGAGAGGGTTATATTTTGCAGGGAAGCACGATCTATCCAATTCTGAAATAACCAGTCGGCACTTGCATTTATTTCAGGAAGGGATTACAGAATGTGTTGACCCGGTCTTAGCATAGAGCTCAGATTGTTTTGGGGGACGTGTTTAGGAAAAGGTGGTTTTGCTTGCTGGCCCTATCTCCGTAACTCGTTCCATTCGCCGACCGTAATTCATGCTGATAAATTACGAGGGTCAAAATATGCCTAATGTACGCGTTAACAATGAACTGAATCGGTATATACATAACAATGAGCTGGGTCTCTGTGAATCACGGTCCATACTTTCCTCCAGCATAGTCACAGTTTTCTCTCAATAGCTAAATGTTTCCACTTCGAATGAGAGAACATTTAATCCCTGCCCGTAAAGTCTGTTGATGTTTCTTTGGCCTTCTTCGTAACAGATGTTAATTCCTCGCACTGGAATAATGTTGTTTCCTTAAACGCCTCTTTCCATGGGATCGAAAAGCTGATAGTGATTATTTCAGTGACAGGAATGAAAGTACACTCTATGCTTCTTAACCTTCCTAACACAATAAATGTTTTTGTGATGACTGAAAACAAGCCAAGAGAAGTAAGATATTATAGTCTAATGCTCACATTTCTGCTTGAACGGTAACGTAAACTATAACAACCCTGGTGGGTTCACATAAAACGGCTTCACACAACTGTTCTTTTGATACTCTGTTTAAACCGCTCTAGAGCTGATTGTTTAATCTTATTTTATGGAGATTTGTGTGTGTGTTTCTGGTCTGTAACGAATACTAAATCATATTCAAGTCAAATTCCCTTAGTTTTATTGACGTCACATTCACCATGAGTTTATTTTTATTTAACCCAACCAGTGATAGATTTGTTATACCTTAATTAATACTGGTGGATTAATTACATATTAATTAACAGCAAGTATAACTTATAGTTCAACAAAAATAGCGGTTTCAGTGTGAAGAGAAGGCTAATTTGCATATTGATATTAAGAATTTGGATTTTAATAGTATATGCTTTAGTATTATTGATTTCTAATTGTTTGGGTTTTTTCTTCTTAACGAATCTGTCAAAAATCTCGGGGGATTTTTATCTTAACAGAATCATGATTGCCGAAGAATGTAATCTTGTTAAATCTTGATATTCGTAACTAAATAGAGTAAATTTAGGAAAATGTAATCTTATCGGGAGTGATGGAAGTGTGGTTATGGAAGAGTTAGATTAAAGCTTTCTATTTTTTTTCGATGTATACTCTAGGTTTATTCATTTTTAAGAAGTAGTTTTCTGATTATCATATATTGTTTTTTACAGTTCGAAACATAATATTTTCCTTGCATCCGTTTTTTGTTTCGTTTACCGCGGTTGTGCATTATGATTTGCTATATTATTTGTATGTATTGTATAACTTACTCTAAGACAAACCTATCATTTATTTGGACTAGAATTATTTTCTATTTGGGGAGCTCACGTGGTGTTGTTATGCACTAGATTTCGCAGATCATTGTGAGCGAGTTTCGATTCTCTCATTGTATCGCACCTTTATATTTCTTCTGTCTCCTGTTTTCGGATCTTCTTGTGTTTGTTTGGTCTATTGGTCTTAAGGCTTTAGTAAATAACTATATTTTAATTTCATAATTCTGGTTATTTTTTGTTTATTAGCATTGCACACGAGATTCTGTTCATTTTAATACCAGTGCAAAGCAGAGATATTTCGGGCAAAATCCAGAAGCGATTTTGATGTTTATAAAGTCCTAACTGTGGGAAGCGTTGAGGATGGTCGTCACTTTTTTGGTAAGGAGGTCGTAAAAATTGCGTCTTTACTCTATATTATGCGTACACGTCACACATAACCTCTCTGGAAATAAAAATAAACTGTGCTTAATTCGATAGAGGATTCAAGGCTGTCTTCCGGTAGTAGCAGTATGGACAAGATAAAACTTGACTTAAATTGTGTAAACATTAATTGTCCTTATTAACTTTAAAATGTGGAAATGATGCATATTATAATATTATCTGCTAATCTGAGCTTTGCAGAAGTTTTTATTTTTCTTTTGTTGTTGTTTTTGGTTTTGTTGGTTTCGCCGTGACGCTGTAGTTCAGAAAAGGATTAGAATCTGATCACTATTTCGATTACAGAGGGGTGAATATTTGTTGCAAGTTCGAATAAGTAGTGGCGCTAGTTTTGTTAATAAATTTGCGATATCATCGTAGAACTTTCGAATTAGTGTAATAAATTCATTGCATCATTAATCTCTCAAAGACTGTGGAAGGAAAGAACTGAGTTCAGATCAAAAGATTCCTAAAACTTTCACTCTACGTTAAGTTTACTGGACAGCATTTCCCATATAAGTGTCAAAAAATGTTAACCCTATATTTACACACCCAGGGAGAATAATAATGTTCTCAAATCATCTCTCAAGGGGTCGGATCAGTGTTTGATTTAACAGCAAACAGTAGCCACACTTGACGTTGTGTTTGTTCTAATTTTATTGATAACACTTGGTTGGATTAAAAAATTGTAATTTTTCTTCGCATATTTCTATTATTGGTCGTGTAGCTTATTTATGTGTGCTTGTAAAATTGACGTTTATATTTTTCCTGGTGAGCATTATATTTTATTGTCATACCTTGATTTACGAGTTTACTTTGTTTAATTTTCACTAAATTTTTCCTCGCACTTCAAATCTTTTATTTTCTCTTCATTGAAATAAATCTAAAATACCTGAATCTGTTTTTCCCCCTTTCCCAATTAAGGAAATACACGCTTCTAATTATTTTTGTTCATATTTTTTATAGAATAAAATTAGTACTTTGTATTTGTTAATAATAATATAAATATTTTGAATGGAATTATTTATCTATTATTCAATTTTTCTTCTTTGAAATATTTAATTTGTGAAATACAATCTTAAATTTTTCCGTTCATTAACCTACCCAACAAAGAAAACACCCTAATATTTTTTTGTTAGTTTTATTTTTTTAATATAAAGACAATATAGTATTGTATTTGCTTTTAGATATATGATATTGAATTAATGATATTGTTTCTGGTATCTTTTGTTTAATTATGTATATTTTTTTTAAATAGTTCTATATTGCTTGATGATTGTACATTATGTAACTATAATCTGCACGTTAAATGTTTGGATTTCGTGAATCTACGTTAGTCCGAATTAAAATAGATAGGCGGATAGGAACAGACGGAAATCTTGGTAAGTGGTGTCTTTTTGATGGAGAATGGCGTTTTATTTCAGATAATTTCCAAATAGATAATTATTGTGGTATATAAGATAAATAAAGAAGCTGGATATCTCCTGTTAATTTTAGTTCTTTGGTCGAAATTTTTGTGCTTTTTTCTTCATTTTAGACCTACTTATGTTCTGGGAACTAAAATAACCTATTTCATTTAATTAATATTCTTATTGTAGTCTGTTGATTGTCCGGACTTCCTCTATTATTTTGACATATACTGATTTATATTCATTGTTTCTGCTGTGTCATATCTTATGTCTGACAAGCGAGCCTATTTCTAAATTCGTGTTGTGTATTTGTTAGAGGGTTAATGTTCCGATTCTTTAAATGTTCATTTTTTTGTTCGTGTCTTTTGGCCTGTTGGTTTGGTTTGGCAGAAGTTACAGAACAACTTGACCTCTACAAAGTGGTAGTTCGACTTTTGCCGTTGTGGTGATCCGTGATTTCTTTACGCATTCTGTGATTTTTTCTTTTGGTTAGTGAGCAGCTCATAACATTGCAACACTCCAACTTTGGTCTTACTTAGACTAGACGGGCGTCGTAGAGGACAGCTTACGATATTTAGCGTGATATGTGTCAAGTGGTCCTAGCTATTACTTTTGTGTAATTACTCTGCGACATTGTAGTGGGATATGTTGAGAATCCCCAATGCAGGTCCACCTTTTTGGTCGTGGGCTGGGCGCCTTCTTCGTGATTGTTCAGGGATTTCTTGGTGTCTGAGAAGCCATAAGCATTGCAAGCACTTCCATTTTCCTTATTTTTAGTGATGTATTGCACAGCCGGAACACTGAAATTGCTTTTCATTTTCGGTTGCTAAGTCCAGGAGCTTTCTAAAATTTTGCTTATTATTGATCTTGTTCTATGATACGCCTAGGTGTGTGTTATGTCTTGGTGAAAGTGGCTAACCCTTGTGTTTTGTCATATAGTTGGTTGTTATGAGGCGTGGTCAGTCGCTGGATGTGAACTGTTCCTATTCTTTTTGACACTGGGTAAATTGTGGTAGTATTTTTTGATTCGTCGATTTTCCGGCCGAAGTCTTCTTGGACTTGAGTGGTAGGTAACTGTTAGGTCTTCCCATTCCTTATGGGATAGTTGATTAGGTGTGTCACTAATGATGGAAAGGTCACGTTTTAAAAACAATTAATATATTTAAGTATTAATGGGTTTATATTTTGCATATTAATTTTAACACATGGTTTTCTGTTTTTAATTATTCTATCTACTAATGTTTAAGTTATAGATAAGTTTTGATAATGTGGTGTGTCGAGCGATATTTAGGAATTGATTTCAGTTAACTATTTATTTATATCTTTATGATTCATTATACAATCGATAGAGTTTGATCTATTTATATTAATAGTATTTATCATATTGTTTTTGGTGATTAGTTCTTTTGTTTTTCAAGCTTCTCTTATCTAATACAGATTTTAAATGTTTTAATATAGATTCAGCATAGCGCTAATACTTAAATGAAGTATAGTTAGTCTAAAATAACGGTAAACGATAGTAAAATTCATGGGAATGCTTTATTAGCAAGGTTTGATCCCTTTTTTCCATTTCCGTTTCTTATTGAAGCGTGTTGTTAGTTGCTTGACTTTGGTTATTAGTCTCGTGAGTTAGGTGATGCCAAGGTAATGTTTGATTTTATTGAATTTAGTTGATAGTTGATAGTTAAGGGCCAGTACGTTATTTGTTTTGAATTTGCTATCGATTCTTCTGCTGCTTTGCGAGTTGATGAATGGTAACACCCTTATGTGGAATATACAGTTTAATTACTATTATAGTTTAAGTTTTTGTCAGTTCGATTGATATGTAGATTGAGAAGATTGAAACACAAATGAAAAAACAACCTTAAGAAGAACCTGATACAATACTGTTGATAAGTCTGGTAATTTGAGGTAGCGAGATTAGAAAGTTATGGTGGTAGAGTTGTGTAATTTATTTAAGTAACTTCAATTAATATATGTAGTTTGCGGCGCGGGAAGTTGTAATGGCTAGATTTCGTAGTTTCCCGTCGTCAGTTCATATTCTGACGAGGCTGTTTGCATTTCACTTTGGCTATTTACTCTTGGAAAGTATATAATTTATCAACTGGCTCTCTCAATGGCTATGGGTAAATAGTAGGTACAGACTGGCAATATTTATTACTCGGTAAGCAAGTTAGGAGAAGGAAAAGCTTCTCAATTCAAACCTGTATTATCTGCTGTTCTGCTTATTGAAATTTGATTCTGTGTTCACATGCTGTCGTGCGGTAGTGGTCAGTTATATATATTTATATATATTATTATATATTGATTTATTATTTATTTTTTTATTTATATATTTTATATCATTTTTTGCATTTGTTGTAGTTTGATTTGTGTAGTCCTAGGTAAGTGAGTCAATATCGCCTACCAGTTATATTTGTGCCTCAAGTATGTTTCTAAACAATTATTATTGGGTTCATATTCAATTTATAATTATTTAGCGTTTTGTTCAACTCGATATTTTATATTGTAAATATCTTGTTATTAGGTAGCTTATGTTTTTCATTGATCTTCAGAAATATTTATCGTAGATGTATATTTTGGATCTATGTAGTTAAGGAAGTATAAAATTCAGCAAGCATTTAGTCACTCATTATGTGGGGACGGAGTTAAGAAACAGGATTCTAAAGTCACAATTATCAGAGGTCCGTATTATTCACTTTACTTCACAATATAATTTAATTTATATGTGTAATGATTTGTATGGAATTTTGATAATTGTTTTTCTCTACGAAGTGAATTTTTTTTATATTTTCAAGTTTTTAAAACCAAAAATTCCACTTTAATAATGAATAATAATATATATTTTCAAGTTGAATTAAAATTTCAATCAGAAATGAATTAATCTATTAATAATTATTATATATAATTTTCAACAGATTTCAAATTATTTATGGAATTGTGAAGAGTGTAATTTTATGCAGGAACTTGTTATAGTTTAAGTGTTTTCATGTGAAGATTCTTAAGAATTGAAATCAATAACCCAAAGTTAGAAAAAAATAGTGAATAATATGATGTTGTAAAAAGAAGTGCGGGTCTGGGGGTTGGTTTCTGGTTTTGGTTTGTTGGGTGTTTTTAGGCGGTTGGTTGTTTGGTGATGTGGGAGCTCGTATGAATATATAGTAATTTAGTGATAGATAATAGCCGGGTAGGGTGGTTTTTTTAAAATGATAATCAATAATTTAGTGATTCAATAATTATAAAAATTCGTATCCGTTACAGTTATGCAATATCATGGAATAGTTCTTTCTTATTATTATTCTCTATCGAAGTTATAATTAGTAGTAATTGAGACAGCTTACAAAGATATAAAGAGTACAGATCATGATCAATTTACATAGTTTGTGATTTTTTTATATTAAATCTTAAATAAATATATTTTTTTTTTGGCTGGTGATGGTGCAATTGTTGGTTAGTATTTTTTTCTAGTTTTGTTGTCGTTGATTATATCCGACAGATTGTTGTTACTGAATCCATTTTTGGTTTGCATTTACAATTGTGTCTATTTTTATTTTAGTGGTAATTAAAACTTATTTTCCCATTAAACTATATGAAAACTGGGTGGATTATTACTGATTCCAGAAATTGATATGTCCAATATTTAGCTGTGGAAGCACGGAGGTTTCCAGGTGTGAACCTGGAAGCTTCAGGCGCAATGTAGTTTGTGAGGAATATTTTTGCTTTTTATCAGAGAATTTTCGATTTTTTTTAGCTTTTTGGCATTTATCACTTGAGTGTCATGATTTCTTTGTTTTTCTTGTTTGCTTAAGATTTTTAGATAATGGAATTGTGGGCTAGTATTTTTTGAACTAGGTTAGTTTCTAGATAAATATTTCGTATAGTATTGCTTTTTGATTGTCAAAAAGTTAATGGTTGTCCATTTCTTCTTATTTGGTGGGAGGAGTGGTATAATTACCGTATTGGTGGGCGTTGGTGTTTTTTTTTTTTGGTAACTTTTTATCTATTTGGTTTTACGTTTTGGTTAGTTCTATTTTTAATTTGGTTTTTTTTACTATGTTTCAAATGGAAAGGCGGTGGCTTGGTTCTGTTTGGATTGGGCATTCTTACTTACGCCCGAGTACTTTTTTTTTTGGGTTTTCTGGGCATTGTGTCTCTCAATAGCTATATATTTTGTTTCATTCGTCCTCGTGTTGTCCGGGTGTTTGTATGTGGGTCTTTGATAGGGGTTTGAGTTATGCACACATAATTCAATGACGGGAATTGTAATAATCTGTTAGTATAAGAAGTGTCCTCAAGTACTTTTTAAAATCATATTATTTCTGGATGTTGCATGGTGATACATGCTCTTATTTTGAATGGTTTTGAACATTTGGCTTATTGAGAGTAAACTGGCGGAGAAGTAGGGATGTGATCCTATAGGACACTTTTTATGTTGATGTTTATTATTATTATAATGTGATTTTGTTGTGTTTGTTAATTTTTTCGGTTTATCTTTAAAGAAACTGTGCATTACTTCTTGCTTCACTCTGTTGGTCATATGGTTATAGACACCTGATTTCTAAATTATTGTACAAACTATGGATTAAATTCTAACCATAACTATATGTTTAAAAATTACGTGGTTGGAAATATCAACATGATGATATATTAAGTTGTTTATAATCTACTTGAAAGATTATTATGCTTATTGCTTAATAAAATAAGAAATTTAATTTGGCAATATAAAATATGAAATAAGGTGACAGTGATATATTATTTTTGTCGTTGGTACTATTCTATAATCGGTTGCTTGGAATGAATATTTTGAAAACGGAGGTTGAGAATTGAAGATTAGGGCATTTAATTGTGGTTTTGTATGTGATATGTCATGTCTAGACTAGTCTTGGATATCTAGTGGAGCTCGTTTTTAAATTTTTCGATGTCTGAATTGGATGAATTATAATTATAGGCTGTATGGAATTTACTCAAAGATGTTATAGATATTTGTAGTAACATTATGAACTCTTGTTGAAAGAATTTAAAGTCCATGGTCTATTCATATTGATTTGATATTTATTATATTATGGATTGAAATAGAATAAGTAATCAGTTTATTATTTTTCTAATCTAAGAATTATTATTTGATAGTACATGAGGTGGAATTGTGGGATGGAAGGCATTATGTCATTGCGTTATAGAAAATGGTTTGAAAAAGAGTTAACAATAGAAGTGATTATTGTACTAATATAGTTTGAAGATTATGAACACTTTTGGATGAGGTAAGATATAGTAGGTATTTTGGAAATATGGGGCAAACATCATCATATCTAAACATTGGAACAATAAGGGAGGTAAGAAAACAGTACGTCATAAGAACAACAAAGTTCTCGAAAACAGTAGTTTGCAAAAGATGCTGTCAAGGAATTTAGATTCGCATGGGCAGTCTGTCCTTGTTTGATCGGATATACTTCTTAAATTTATGGATTCAAGTGGGGTGGACTTCAGTACAAATGTTGTATCTAGTTTGAATTGCTACAAGATTCACATACGATGGAAGATTAAAGATAGGCGACAGTGCTGACTTCTCTGCATGTTTATTGAGCATTTGCATGATGCGAATATATAGTAATAATTTTTGTAAATAGCAAATAAAAAAATTAAGTCGCACCAGTTAGCTATCAAATTTGGGATTAAATAATTGTACAATCAGATATGTATATAACTTAAATTCCGTATTAAATATCAGACTATTGGTAGTTAACAACTACCTAGTGGTAGATATGTTATAACTACTAAGCTATCTTAATTTAAATCCTTCTTCTATTAGTTAGGATCATGCACGATTTTAAGGGAAACTTTGAGAGTTAGAATACTGATTCTCTTTTTATTATCTTGTTTTGTCTCAAAATTATATGTCACGCTGTAGGTATATAATTTATATTTAAAAGTGGATAATAAATTAAGTCAATAAAGTGTAGGTTTGTTGTTGGAAATCAGAGATAATTCATGAAGAAATGAATGCATCAAAGCAGGCCGTAATTGTTAAGACTAAGAAACAACTGGGATCGGATTCCGTGGGATTTTTAAGATATTTCAATTATTGCGCTATTGCTTGTCACTTTATATTTTTTGGTTTTTTTTTTATTTTTTTTGCAGTTTACAAACAGAAATCGAGAAGAGTCTGATGGAAATATTTATCTGGATTTTGAGATAACTTAAATGCAGACTATAATTGTTTATTAATAAAAATAAGACTTGTGTTACTTTATCAGGATAAATATTACATTGGTTTTTGAGTGTATTTTACTGTTGGTAGTCGGCAACGCCATACATGTTACATTTATGAGAATAAAATGAAAATAGACAAATATTCGCACTTCGAGAAATTGCCTGAGAAAAGTGTTGAATAGGAAAGGTGATGGTGAAATCGCAAGTTAGTGGTGGCACTTTGGTAAGTTCATATATAATAATTAACATAAAACTATTATATTGCTGGTATGAATGTTGATATCTAGTGAAGAATCGTTGACCATTCAGTCCATATGCATTTGTTTAAGTTATAGTAGTATATTCGAAGAGTCCTGGATGGACATGTAGGAAATTTTGTGTCTGGTCAGTTCAACCCAGTGGAGAATAGCCTTGTATTCTAATTCAGGCTATGTGGATAAGAGAAAATAGAATAATTATATAATAAATAGATAATAATATATAATATTAGGGGTTATAGATAATATAATTAATAATAATATTAATGTGATGGCCAAATTACTAGAAACTTCTGGAGACTAAGTAGAGCTTTTGTTATTGGCAGGGAATTAACCTCAGAGGTAAGCTTTGCGGTTGGGAAGTAATAGTCCATGTCTTTATGAGTGAACTTCGTAGATTCGGTTAACTGATAGTAAAAACTTTACCTGAACCAGGAAAAAAAAAACAGACCTAGTATTGTTATGCATTAGAAAATTAGTAGCTTGTTAAGTTGGTTAGATTTTGAGTCCAGCAGAATCATAAGTATGAAGAGAAGTTGAAAGCGAATTAAGATATGACATTTAATCGTGGATCTTTGGTAAGTTATTTGAAAAATTGTGGATTAGGGTGAAAGTAATAAATATGTGTTGGTGTATTTGGACGGCCCCTCATATTTAGAAATAAACATATTGGATATTGGGAAGATGGGACCATCAGATTAAAAGTTAATTGTTAAGATCGCCTTGCGAATTAGATGGAGTCCTGAAGGTACATGAGACACTTGCATTTCAGACGCCTGTGAAATACATTCAGCTTAAGCTGATGATGTAATTATTCGAATAGATAATACTAATATTAATAATAATAATAATAATATAATAATAATTATAGTATTAATAATATAACTTACAGAGAAGTGAAAAGTTATGGATTCATGAAGTGAAAGTGATCATTGTGGTTGGTGCACTTGGAACAGTCCAAAAGGATTAGAAAAGGGTTTGGAGTTTGGTATCAAAAGGAAGGATTTGAAACGCATTCAGAAACACTGCACTGCCTCAATTGCAGAATACGCAGAAGAGTCCGGGAGACCTGAGGAGACTTGTTGTCATCAGACCAGTGAAATACCTCAGCTAACACTGTGTGGCAAACTCAAAAGGAGTAATAATAATAATATAATAATAATAAATAATAATAAATAATAATACTAATAATAATAATATGCGAAGAAAATCACAAATACAATTACAATAGAGGAATAGAAGTCTAAGTTAATAAATACTTTTAGCTTATTTTTTTATATTCTAAAGCAGTGAAAAATTGAAACGTTATTATGAATACCGAAAAGGCTAAGGATATTCAAATTGATATTTTGCAAGTGAAAATCACAGGGGAGTTTCTTGGAATTAAAATATGATTCCTTTTGTCATTTAGTTCGTTTTTGTTTTTCTTTACTTCATGTTTATACACTCACGTAATGCGTATCAAAATGTTTTCGTCTGTCCGCTCTTTATCTGCTTAATGTACAAGCCTCTCAGCTCCTAGATGAACGTATAATAAAAATGTGTTCTTTTTTATTTATATTATTATAGTTATATTTCTCTCGTTTTTTGATCGAGTCACGCCACGCATTAGCAGACAAATAGGGAGAGTTTTTTTAAAGTTGGTAAAGAGAGAAGAGACAACAATACTGGGAGTGGAGTTGTTTACAAAGATGTTAAGGAATTGTGGAGTGAAGTACAAGACAAATAAAGAAGGAAAAAAAAGAGAGAAAATAAGAGAAAGAGACTAGAAGATAAATTTGCTTTAAAAAATAAAGGTATTCTGAAATGAATAAAGGACAAAACGTTATGTAAAAACATAAAACAGGACTAAAAACATGTTTGAAAAAGATTGATAACCGGTGTTCTGTTTGAACAGGGGAACAAATACGATACAAGGATCAAAGGAAAGCTAGAGACAACGAATACTAGAAGGAAACGAGGCAATGATAAAAAGTTGAATAATACGTATGATACAAGTGCCAGTTTTAGCTCAGTCGGTAGGACATTCGCCTAGGATTGTAAGGTTCCGTGTTCGATACCACTCCTTGATGAATCAGCACATGAGTTGCAAAGCTTGCTTAATATAATCTGTGGCATCAATGAGAAGCTGACGGTAGGTGTTGGCGTCAACCCCAGCAAAACAATCTCCTTGGATCATCATATCGGCAATTAGCACGGATATCCAAGACAATCTCTGCCAACCCTCCTATCATTCATCGTCCCAGAGAGGTCCTCCACGCAGCATCCAGTATCCTCGGATAGTTGGTCAATGTAAGGTCCTTGGTGGCGGCCACATTAGCATGTCCATGTGGTTTGGCTTTCCACAGGAGGGTGTCGCTTTTGAGCTCGTCCTTGCTTCTCCAACAGTGTCCAGCATACCTTGTCCGTCTCACTCGATGGTTTGTGAGATGAGGGGCAAGTGGCCGTACAGCTGCTTCCATGTGGGGTGCTGCTTCATGATTTTGTCAAGACCGCATGCAGCATCATTGTGCAGCTCAATCTAACTAATTCTTCGAGGCGCTTTGTTAGGGGTCCAGGTGGTGAGCCATACACTTGTAACTGATATAACCACAGCTGGAAGTTTGCCGCTTAACTTTGTCAGTGTGATCGGTTTTCACATAATTGGCATCTTTGTTGGTGCCGACCATGCCTTTTCTAATATATATAGTGCTTATATTATAGTAGTTTTCCATATCGTGAATAGATAATGTATATCTAGTTTCGGTATCGTAGCGGTGCTTTGTTACGGGCAGTTTTTTTGCCTACAATCCTCAAACCAACCGAGTTTTTTTTAAGTGCTCCCTTATATACTGTAGTTTTACTGTAGTAGAGATAAGTGTTTCATTTTATGGATCAGAGGAGGTAGAAGGTATTGTTTTAACATTTTATTCTGGTTTGACATGTGCTAATGTTTACTTGATTTTTGATTCTGAGTAGGGGGAATGCTGTTTGGGGGATTTTAGGGTGTTTTGAAGTTTTGCTAGAGTTCTGTTTATTGTTTACTGTTTATTGTTTGTGTGTTTTCAACGAAAAACTGGCTACTAAAGTGCAGTACAAAACGGAAGACAAGAATCCCCTTGGCACGTGGGTTTAAGAATCGCATAGGAGAAGACTAACAGCAACCAGAGCGCGCTAGCTTTTTGTCCACATTTATTCGCATTAAAGCAAAATATATATATTTATGATATAAGCATATAACAACACACACACACACACACACATATATATATATGAATATATATGTGAATATATATATTATATTATTACAGATATGAATATATATATATATATGTATTATATATATATATATATATATATATATATATATATATATATATATATATATAGATATGAATATATATTATATATATATACATATATAATATATACATTGAAGATTTGACTCATCAAATATCTATATATATATATATGTATATATATGTATATATATATATATATATATATATATATATATCTATATATATATATATAATTTTTTTTCCTATCAAATGAATACAAAAGAAATTATGAGGTACTAAAAGTTATGAACAAGAAAAAATAAAAAGACAATCATTTAATAAGGTCCCTAACGAAGAGGACTATAGAAATAAGTAAGTACATAAATAAAATCAACGCAGAACAATAAAACAAAAAAAAAGCTAAGTCTTCTCTTCCGATTGTCCTTGAGTATATTGTTTGCGCGAAATGAAATTTAACTAATAATAACGCTATATTTTTTCTCATTAATATAATGAACTTTGCTATATTTTATGAATAAACACTGTTCAATATTATTATAGAGAATACCACAGACACAGCACACGCACACACACACATATATATATATAAAACA
>CM042146.1:87632961-87662961 GCA_023376005.1 Doryteuthis pealeii | reverse complement strand
CACTTTTTTTCACCCGGAAGCTTGCATGAAGCCTATGCGCAGAAAACTTGTTTTGTTCATTTCGTTTAAAGCGACAGTCGGGTCAACATCCGTTAGATATTACATTTCTTAATAACTTAAATTCTGTTCTGAAATGTTTTGTTTTTAATTTGTTTTGTTGTTGAGTGGGTGTATTGAGTTAGTAAAATTTGTGAATCAAGGAAGATATCTATTTCTGTTATAACACACGCAAATATATATATATATATATATATATATATATATATATATATATATATATATATATATATATCAGTTTCGATTAACCAGTTTCGTTCATCTTCTGACAACCGACACTAAACCACAGTAATGACAAACAGAAGATTTTATATAAAAATAATATAGCGTGTGTAAGTTTGCTTAAAAGATTTCTGCCTGAGTAAAGCCGATGAAATGAGAAGAAAATAAACATGACTCAAAGAAAAGACAAATTCCTCGTATTTAGCATGGTGTATAGAAATGCCTCGAGGCATCTTCTCTTGGCAAATATAAAGAAGCGACAGCACAAGAACAATGAATATGTCGGACATTGTTATTGCATATTCGTAAACATCATTCAAGAATTGCAGTGATTATTCGAAGGGAATAGTCAATAATATAATCGAGCGTCTCTCTTTAACAATCTATGACAAATATTTGGATTTTTTTTCAGAAATGTGTTCTATTTGTCATTATGTGTTAATAGTTTAATCATGAATGACAGCAGGTCTTCACAATCTACGTCTCTTAACAGGCTTTTTCAATTCAACCATTCCATGGTTTAGTTTTTATTAGTGAACTCAAGTTGTACTCGTAGAAAAAAACAACGGAATACATGCATGATAATAAATCTGCCGAGGCGATAAAAGTGTTTCACTAGTGTTTCACTGTGTCTGCTGAAGTCCCGGTTTTCGATTTCTGTCGGAGGGAAATCGTTAGATAATACCGCTGATGAGACTTAATAAAGTCGAAACAGTCTGTACGGTATTCTACACATCGAGCCATCCTTTACTGGGATTACACTTGTCAAGTTCATTTTCTATAAGGAAAAGTATCGAATTTTATGCGATACATGCGTTGTAAGTGCCTTCAAGTAAAAATTTAATATATACTTTATTCAGCAACGTTTCTAAAATAAACAAACATCCAAAAATCTTATTCACTTCGCCGAAGGGCATTCGGTATGTTTGTTGTTATTATTCTCTCAATAACGCCCCCTTACCTATTATGGTAGAGGCGTGTAGTATCGCTTTGACAAGCTTAATTTCGCTAGGATGGTCAGCTGTGTACTGTGGCCGAGGCGATAAAAGTGTTTCACTAGTGTTTCACTGTGTCTGCTGAGTACCGGTTTCGATTTCTGTCGGAGGGAAATCGTTAGTATATACCGCTGATGAGACTTAATAAAGTCGAAAGTCTGTACGGTATTCTACACATCG
Source organism: Doryteuthis pealeii (assembly GCA_023376005.1). NCBI lineage: Eukaryota > Metazoa > Mollusca > Cephalopoda > Myopsida > Loliginidae > Doryteuthis > Doryteuthis pealeii. The sequence goes on along the minus strand of CM042146.1, from coordinate 87,661,507 downwards.
AGCATCCTTTACTGGGATTACACTTGTCAAGTTCATTTTCTATAAGAAAAAGTATCGAATTTTATGCGATACATGCGTTGTAAGTGCCTTCAAGTAAATTTAATATATATATATATTATATATATATATATATATATATATAATCAAAAGTCCAGATAAGAAATCTTCCTTACGACACAAGAGTTTTATTTAACAAAACCAAGTCGCAGGTTGAGAGCTCAATGTGGGCTCTTAGACTAGATTTAGACTATTTGTCTCAGTTCCCTGAAATAGACTATAACGCTAAGTCTTTTGTTATTTCTTTACTCATATATATATATATATATATATATATATATATATATATATATATATATGGGTGGTATATTCATAAGTAAACAGTGGTCAATATCATTGATGGAACATTTATATCTAAGTTAAGGGAGTGTGTACATAGAGTCAAATGCGCCTGGTTACTGACAGTTTCTCACCCCCTTGGCCTGAAGATCACATATGCGAGAAACTGTCAGTAACCAGGTGTATTTGACTCCATGTACACGTTCTCATAATGGTCTTGTAATATTGAATCTAAATAATATTTAGCGGTATCTAATATATATATATATATATATATATATATATATATATATATATATATATATAGAGAGAGAGAGAGAGAGAGAGAGATACCACTAATTATTACTTAGATATAATATCACAAGACCATTTGTCAGTCTATATTATTTCAATATCTCTTATTATTTTCATTGTTTTCACGCTATTTATTTTTATTTAAATTTTTATATTTACTAAATACTTCAAACACATATAAGCACATTTTTCCTTTAATTAATAATAATTTTCAAATCATATTTTAATTTTGATTTACATTGATTTTAAATATTTTTTACATGTCAAATTCTAAAATTCTAAAATGATTTCTAATCACATGGGTTTTTCAGACAGGATATGACATTTCAACATTATAGATTTCATTTCTTACTGTCATTTTCAAAAATAAGATCCAGACAAGTAATGTGGGTAAAATGTATTCTTAAGATTCTTTGAAAAATCCAGTACATTTATTTTCTATATCCTTGTCAGGCAATATTTGAAGCATTCGTGAAATTATCTCTCTCTTTCTCTCTCACTCTCTCTCTCTCTTTCTCTCTCCCTCTCTCTCTCTCTCTCTCTCTCTCTCTCTCTATATATATATATATATATATATATATATATATATATATATATATATATAACGATTAATTCTATGAAGCATTTTATGATACGTCGGAATGCTGTAATTATTATGGTTCAATTCATCTTTTACATATTCTCCAAGTCACAACTGTTTTCTTAATCTAAACATTCCCTATCGAACCTTAAGGTGTAGTACATTTCCTATCATTAATTGATTCGCTTAATAGCTTCTAATCGTTGTCCCTTCAGCTGTATGATCTACATGAGACGTACATTAACTTCCCCCTTACGGACTTCTAGGTAATAAGCTGTGTACATGAATCCAATTACATACCTAAAATACGATCCATCTATAGTGTTTGATACATAACATCGAAGGCTTATTTTAACGGCGGGCATGACTTTTCAGCCTGGAGACATAGCAGAGCATTAAAGAAAGAAATTGTATCCATTACTTCTTTGCTTTGTTTGGTCAATTGATATAGCTTACTAACATACCTAAAAAGTAGTGTAAAGTATAAGATTCGCTATCTTAAATGGGAAATAAATCGAGATGAAAGATATTGTGATTGGAGTGCATATCTGGGATTCTCGATTTCCCTAGGGGTAGAGGGAAACATCTGCTTGGATTATTCCTTTTATTAGTGGGAGAGAGCTCGGACGCATTTGATTATATGTTTCACTGACTCGATACATTTTAAATGATGACACCTGCAATGCTCTCTAAGATCTGCTAAAATCTCTTTACCTGACCATAAGTTTGTGCTTGACCAACGTACCTGTAAGTTAATTTTAAATAAAGTTCATTCGATTTAAAACAATAGGTCGGTAATTTTCCATAAACATTGGGGTTATGATTGACATTTTAGATGACCACAACTGACTTCTCAAGAGACGTGAGAATAGTTAGTTAAAGAGATTCGACCTGATTTTGATGGAGTGCAGATTGGGATTGTCGTAATCCCCGCGGCGTAATCAATTAGGAACACTTGGTGAACACGTATGATGTTGAAAGATGAAGGCGCGTGACATAATGGTTAGAGACGTAGGATATGGACTCGTTGACTCGTTTCACATTGCATTAATACACTTGGGAAAGGTACGAATCCAACTACTCTCCCTCCAGCTATGGGTGAATTGTAGCACAGACTGAGTTCTTCAACCTTGGCTACGTAACCTGTCTAGGAGAAGGAAAACTCTGATTTCAAACCTGTTAACCTCCTGTTGGGGTGTTTACTAATAGAATTGGCTCAGTTCTAATAAGTGATCTATTTCACTAATTAAAAAAATCAAATTAAAAATCAAACATGATGTGGTGTACACTTAGGTTACACAGTATGTAATCTAAGCAAACAGATGCTTGTGCCCCAGTCAAGGCATTTTTAAAAAATGAGATGCTTGATTGCCAGTAATTTCTGTTGTATATCGACATATTTTTATTATGTACAAACACAATGTTGCAAATATTCTATTATTAGTATTTGCTTGTTACACTTTATGGGATTACCCACTACTTTGTATGTTCTAACATTAGAAAAAACTCTGCATAGAACATATAAAATATTAATACGATATCTACCAAGGAGAATAAAGTATAGGAGCCGCATCCTGCTCGTGTGGTGGGGTTCGTAAATATATATATATATAATATTGAAAGACCCAAAACGTATACTAATCCTTGGATCATATCATATATATAGTGCGGTGGATCATTCAGATGCATTTCTCGATATGTCATTAATGTGTAAGTCTATTAAAACAAGTACATTCGTATGCACATTACAGGTTGGAGAGCAGAGAGAAAATATCGTACTATTGCTTCCAGGCATTTCGATTCCGCCAGACACTTATTTTCTGATAATTACAGACGCTGAAAAATGCTAGGAAACAGCTATCGGAAAAGAAATTCCTCATGTAATTTATTTTAAATTTGTGTTCGATATATGCATTTGAAATTCTATTCCGACTTGATTTATCGTTCTATCTAATTTTAAATCGTTTTTAAAAATCAAATGTAGGTTACTAGCGACAGACGAGAAATACGGAATAATAGTAAGAAGTATAAACAAATAATTCAATCAATGTGCTCGTGGCTTTTATGAATTTATCTGTTTTCTTTTACAGAGTTTAAATAATTGTAGATGTTATCATTAACACCAGGATTCAGTACATAAGTATTTATAGATGTTTGTTTAAAACCGTAAAGATAGCGCGTATATAAGCCTACACATAATCAGAATAAGTGCATCTTTAAAGTTGAACCGCGTCAAAACATAATATTCACATGCTTATTTCAGATTTAATGAACGATATTAATAAATTGATTGACTAATTTTCACGGCATGTAAACCCGTATAGGGTTATTTTATGTTTGTATATAATTACCAACCACTCTACACGAGTAAGATGCGACACAGGTTCAATTTCTTAAGCGTAGTTTAACAGGTTAGGATTAAGTTTTCTTTTTCCAAGACTGGTTGCCTAACCAAAATTAAAGACACCAGTCTGCCCTACTATTTACCCATAGCTGAAGGTAGAATCGTTGGATGCATGCCTTTCTCAATTGTATTAGCGCTATTTTTAATTGCAAAATCCTCGTCCAGGATTTCAACTCCAAGATGAAAAACACAAGTCTGCCCCACTATTTACCCATAAAGAGAAGGTAAAATAGTTGAATGCATACCTTTGCCAATTGTATTAGCGCTATTTTTAAATGCAAAAATCTACGTCCAGGATTTGAACTCGTCTCGCCAAGTCCATTTTCAACGATGATAGCGATAACTTCACGTACCTTTACATAATTTATGCTTATAGGTTAGAGAATTGTGTACTCTTATTATCATTTATTATTAGTAGGTTGTACGTGCCTTCTTTAAGTCTTTTAACTTTCTCAACTTCGTCGATGGACTTGCTGGAATCTCTTCGGGGTTCTCCTTCATCGCATCAAGTCGGCTCGAGTATTGGATACCTCTTCGCATCCATGTTCGTTAATTCTTCTTAAAATCGAGAATATGGAAACATAGATTGCTTTTTATGTATACATCTTTATTACACGATTCTAAACTTTAACACGTGCGCGAGGAATAGCACCGACGCCATTATGCGTTTAGTCGGAAGACTCTAATCAACTAAACGACCTCTCCAACAGTTGCTCAGGCATGATACCTTCTCGACCAGTGAGAATCGCCACTCACAGGTCAACTTGGTTTTAACGCCTGCCTGTCATACTGAATGATTCTTACTGTATTTTCCATGGTTTGACGCTAACCGTTGAATTTTAAAGTATTTTACACTACATTACAAAATGAAATAAGAGCAAACAAAAGTTAAAATTTGGAAGAGTAAACATACAATGGGGTACCAGTAACTTGACCGAGGAATGACCCCGGAAAGGGATTTAAAAGTAAAAACGGAAGTTCCGGGTGTTGACAAGAAGAAAATCGTTCTCTTTTCCTTTCGGCGCTGGTGGGAGTCAGACTTGCCTCATGGGTCCCCGGACGGGTCTGACATAGCAGTAGTGGATATGATTTACAACAGTAATTTAGCCGTACCTTCTCTCTCTCTTTCTCTCTGTCTTTCCTTTTCTCTCTGAGGAATAGCACACAAGCCCAGCAATAAATACTTGTGACTACACAACTGCGTGCGTTGTTTCTCTACTAACGACGACTACTACTAAAACTTGAGTTGGCCCATACTACATATATCGTTCCGGAGTTTGCCACAAATACACTTTGGTACTGTGACCATACCGTTATACTACACCATGATATAATGAGCGCTTTATGATATTAGATAAATGAGGATTTGGCAAACTGAATAAGGATTAACGTTGTAGTCTCGCAAAACATTATAGTCTTATGTTTCAAATGTGCTATAGATGCGGTTCGAGTCTAAAAACAATTCAAGAAAGAACTTGATAAGCAAGATGTTGCTTTTATATTGATGTGTTTTATATTGCAGTCATCCTAACTGTTTCTATCGTGGGTATGACGTTAGACTGCATCTAATGTTGAAGTTCCCATTCTGGAACTCTGGTGAGTGTGGAGTACCCCTTTTATTGCCACTACCCCAAGATATACCCTGACCCTTAGTTGTAGTACATGTTAGGATCTCCTCTATGAGATAAATAGAAATAAAAACGAGTTTTAAATATGTTTTAAAATGAGTTTTTAAAAATTCAATACAACCAAGCATGAATATAACAAAACGTCTTTGGCATAAAATAACACAACTTGAGTTAACATGTAAAATGCAACAAACAAACCAATCAAAGCTAATTGTTTCTGAAGATTCCAACCGTACTTGCACAATAGGTAACATTAAAAAAAACGAGATACATATTTTCCTCGAATTTAACATCAAAGCATACGGTAAGCAATATCATCCATTTGTAAAAAAGTTAATAGCCAAAAGGTTGACGAAATTACTTTTTTTGTAATATGCTGATTCTTAAAGGCAAGAGCTCAGGTGATAGCTTTTGTTACTTTTGGATGCTCTCAGTTCTAATCGCCGATCGTCATATACGTAATGTTAAAAGGGTTTTATTTGTAAACTGGTACAATGCATGTATATGTCATTAGTACTACCATTATGTTATATTTTATACTGTTCTCCTATCTTCTTTTTTTTCTCCTGAATAGAATGTGAATATATAAAGATATTTACCAAAACCTCTGCCCGAGCAGGATGTGACACGTCAATATCTTAAGTGGAGTTTAATAAGCATTGCTTCATCTACTCTGGTTACATTGCCAATTTTAAAGAGCCCAGTCTGTCATACTATTTACCCATATCTGGAGGGAGAGTAGTTGGATGCATACCTGTCCCAAGGGTATTAGTGCTATGTGAAATACAAACAGCCCCGTCGAGGATTTGAAATCGTGTCGACGTGTCCATTACCCACGACAGTGACCATTAAATCACGCGCCCCTTTGCATTGTGAATATGTGTATGCAATTTAAGATTTCTGATAATTATTCCATTCTAAATATATTTATTTGAGAAAAGTTTATTTTTCAAAAAAGAGGGTGGAAATAGATCGAGAAATTCTTCATAGTTTGCTCGACCATTTAACATAGCAGCTAAAGATAAACTGGAAAATGACATTTTCAAAAAAATTATCAAATAATTTTCCACCTAATAAAATGCTGTTTAATTATTTAACAGAAGTGCTTAATTAATACATTTGTTTAGTTTGGTTTATTTACCTAACGGTATGTCAACCTTTTATGGGTTATCAAATGTCACAATTTGATTTATTCGTAAAAGATTTATTATAATCACAGGTTTATTAAAATTTCTAATGTTCTATTGCAATCATTCTTTTTTTAAATCATATTTAATTTCATTTGTCTATAATAATCATTTCCTTTCAGTTTTATTGTATTATGTATTCTTATCTAATACAAATAATTTGTAATTATGGTTGTCCGTCTTTTTATCCGAAACTAATAATTTTCTAACGGATCTAAGTGACCCATACACGAGACCTTACTTCGGGTCAGAGTGGACCTTAGGTTAATGGCAATGAAGGTGTACTCTACAGTCAACTGATATTCAGTACATTAGCCTCACCATCAAATGCTGTTTATTAACATACCCAAGGCAATATACTTCTTATATAATCAAGGAATACATAAAAATAAATAAACTACAACTAATTAGAAATATAATTAACTTATGAAATTTGTCGTATAAGTTGGGCACTTATAAGACATGAGTCATCATCTCTTTAAGGTCCTAATTAATTGTAGTTAATTGATTCGGCTCGTATGTATCTGTGTTTTTGTAGAAGAGTTTGTCGTATAGTAAAACAATAGTTAAACAACACGGAGCACTCTTTCTTCATTTTTTGTATTTGTATTTTTCCAGTCGTCTGGCGATCCTTTTGGTGTTTGGATCCAATTGATATAGAAAATTTCCCATACAGTTATCCTGAGCGCTTTCGACTGTTTCGCCAGTCGTCATCATGGGGTATATAAGTTTTTTAGTTCTTTTATCTATGTTTTTATTAAATTTGGAGAGTATTATTTTTTAAGAAGTGGGTGTAGGTTAAGTGTGTTAGTTATTAAAGATATTTAATCGTAGTCTATAGATTCACTTGAATGAGATGATTGTTTGAGACGTATTTTTCCAATGTTCTTCCCTAATTATTATCGTAACCTCATCCCATAAGGGCAGATTGTTTCTACTTTCATTCCATATAAGACAGCCATACCCGACCTTTCTATTTCCCTTCGTACTACTACTTCCTCTAGTCTTACTTTTTGCGGATGGCTTGTTTCGCCTTTGTATACTTTTGCCAGAGCTGCATGGGATGGAATATACACAATTCTTGGCCATGTATTCTGGGGCCTTGACTCAAATGAGATGTTTACGAAGCGTCGATTCCCTCCTAAATGTCTTGATGTAATATGGATTACAATTTTTTAAAATCTTTTCAGCCAACCCTTTGAGATAGAGCAAACATACGGTGGTAAGTTTTCGGTTATCGTATTCTGTCCTGCTATCTAGTTTCTAGCTGATGGTAAGCATTCAAGGTAATTGTTGTTATTATTATATTTCCCCTAAAGTTCTTATATTTGGATAAACTTTAACTTTAAGTCTTCATCGATTGTTATTTATTCATATTACAATCAGCTTCTGCCACATTAGTCCACACTTAATGTACAAGAAGGAGCTGGAAGTAATTTCATATTTGCCTCAAAAACAGTTAATCTAATAACACTAAATGGATTCTTTACTTTCTTGGAAATAAATCAATATATAATATTTTATTTAAAAATGAATGCCAATTTAAAATATGTTATTGCTTACGAAAAACTATAAAAATATCAAACGTAAATCAATGTCGGCAATTTCCAATTCAACAAATAGATACGCTTTCATTTAAGTACAAAGCAACACGATACTGATATATTTGCACAGAGGACATTTTATCGTTTTTTAAAACATTATTCCAACAATTGAATATCCCTTTTGAAAATGTTCACTTATCAAATAAATTGGGCATAAAATAGCGATGTAAGACCTCGAAAAATATTCCGCATATTCGAATGGAATTATAAAAATATATTACCGATTTGATACGAGATTGTATGAATGTTAAAATAATAAAAAAGATAGAAAACGATATTTATCAAGTGTGCTGTTATCATTATTATTAGATATGGAAAATGAAATTATAAAGGCTTTACACGCATACACATACACACATCCACACCCACATATACAAACACTCACAAATACACAAACACACACACACACATACACACACACACACACACACACACACACACACACACACACACATATATATATATATATATATATATATATATATATATATAATCCAAAAGTCCAGAGAAGAAAACTTCCTTATGACACAAGAGTTTTATTTAAAAACCTGTCGCAGTTTAAGAGCTCAATGTGTGCTCTTAATGTTAGAGTTACAGAGCAAATATATAAGTAAAGAAATAACAAAAGACTTTTGCGAATCTTCGCATCTGATGAGTCGGGAGAGTTAGACACTTTGTCTAAGCTCCCTGAAATAGACTATTATGCTAAATCTCTAAGTCTCACTTTATATATATATATATATATATATATATATATATATATATATATATATATATATATACTGTAGTGTGAGATGGTCACTATTTCAGCTTTTGCTGGAATGGTGTACCAAAGACAGTATTAATAGAGTGCTCAATATAAAATAGAGCTGTTATATAATATAATAAGATAAATATATAGGTTTTACATATCTATTTATTGGGTGACAAAGGAACATTCACAACCATATTGGTTTCATGCGATGCATTCATCAGGTGAAGATGTTTAAAGGCGTCGGGGTAACCTAAAGTCGGTATCAGCCAGATACCGAGGGATTCTATCGCCTTTCCACTGGCTCTAGACCAAGGAGTTTGTTTTTACGTCTTCGGTGGAGTGCCACACCGATTATCAGCTCCTTACATTACCGCAGACACCGGTGCTACTTATACGCTGCTTTGGCCTGGTTCATAGTCGGATGCTCTATCGACTGAACTAAATCAGCCAGAGAGAGATACATTTGGGAAAATAATATAGGTATGTTTTGTCTGCATATTTTGTTTTTAATCCGTTCAAACCACCGAATGGACGTTAAAATGTAAGCCCGAAATTGGCTAATAAAGGTGACATGACTGATATGTTCCCAAGTAGTTTCAGTCCCATAATGGACCATTACCGAGGGATTTTTATTTATTTATAAGCCTTGTATTTGTGAGATGTGATATGTAATAGCTATTGTTCTCTTTAAATTGAGTTCTATAAACAACATTTGCTAAAAACAATTGGTTACATAAGCATTGGATTCGATATGCTGTTATTTCTGGGATTTTTACTTTTAAAGTGTAGGGCTTCGAGAATATGTACTCTCTATTTGTTAGATGTTGTGATATCTACTATGTATAAGAATTTTGTGAAATAAGGACAGCTATTTCAGATGTTGGGCTTCTGAGCTTGTGTCGAAATGAAAAAAAAAGATATATAAAAAAGAAAAAATGCTGCCAAAATAGACTATATATATATATGTATATATATAATATATATATATATATATATATATATATATATATATATATAGAGAGAGAGAGAGAGAGAGAGAGAGAGCGAGAGGGAGAGTGAAGTGGGTAGGTAGGGAGGGAGGGATAGATAGATACATAGAGAGATCGATATTTAAACAAACACTGTTGAAAACAACGGAATCCAAGTTGTTTTGAAGTTTTTTTGTCAATCATTCTAACAATTTTCTTAATATTGTCATCTCGATGTTGTCGATGAGTATATCAAGAACATTATCAACAGTTGGATGGTCAACTAAATCGTTCAGACTCGCGAGGGTCAATCTGAGAACATCGGTCTCTGTCAACTTGAAAATTTTGCTGACAATAACACGATAATTACTATGGTTTTTCTTCCGATGTATTTCATTCACAACACGTGTTTTCTAGACGAAAATCTGCCATTTCATCTGACTCTATATTGAACCTCAACCGATCATCTAAGAATTTGCATCTACATGCCAACCAGTTGTTGTTGTAAGAAATAGACACAGTGACACAAGTTCAAATCCTAGACGAGACTGTTTGCCATTCACAACTCTTGGAAAGGTATTAATCCAAATATTTTCTCTCCAGCTATGGATGAATAATGGGACAGACTAAGGTCTTTTACCATGGTATGGCAACTTATCTAAAAGAAGGAAAGCTATGAATACAGACTTGATAAGCACCGCTGAGTAATTAACCTTGTGTCAGGGGTTGGTAAATGCATACAAGCCAAACAGATGCTCGTCTAAAACACAAAACTTGAGGTCTTATTTTGGTTTCGTAACCCACAACGTAACACACCATTTAAAATTTACACATTTAAAATCTATTTAACACTTGGTTTTGCTTTCAATAGGATTTATCGAGATTCTGTGAATTCGGGGTGTTAAAATCGTATCCACTGAAATAGTCCGTTGGGCATTTAGGGTGGGGTGCCAGTGAGTCGCATCTCCGGAACCATTTTGTAGTTACAAGGAGAACTGTTTATAGGTGCCACTAAACTTGACGCTTAATTCCTATTCCCTTTGTCTTTACTCTTTCTTTGTACATTCAGTTCTGGGCAGTAATGTGTGCGCACGTATTTATGCATTATATCCCAAATTAAGTGTTGTGTTCTTATTTTTTATTAACAATATGTGTTTGGTAACCCCTTTGATACCAATATGGGGTCATTATTTTTAACCATACCCAAAAGCCTTAAAAGCTAATCATAGAATGCAACAAGATCTGAGGTCCGACTTAAAAGTCGTGTAAGAATTCTATATGTGTTGCCTGTCTATTTGATTATCTAAAAAACACAATAAAGTTTAAACCTACCATCGGCCGTTGAAGAATCAGAAGAGTGAGAAACATCGAAATATATCAAATGTAGGCTATTACATAATGTTCGGATAAGAAAAATAAATAATAAACAAAATGACTTTGATATAAGCCAATAAGGTATGAAAAAATCTAAAATGTCTCTGATAGAGTGTATATCTACCATCGCCCATTGGACAATCAGAAGAGTTGGGAATATCGAAAGATATCACATGTAGACTATTACATAATGTTCGGATAAGAACAATTGATAATAAACAAAATGACTTTGATATAAACCAATAAGATATGAAAAAACCTCAAATAATCTCTGATAGTGTGTAAACCTACCACCGGCTTTTATACAATCAGAAGACTTAGAAAAATCGTAAGATATCCCATGCAGACTATTACATAATGTGCTGATAAGAATGATAGATAATAAACAAAATGACTTTGATATAAACCAATTAAGTATGAAAAACCTCATATAAGCTCTGATAGATTTGGACAATTGACCAGATATATTTAAGCTAAAGATAACATTTGATCCCTTGTTGACATTACTAAATATTTGAAGAAGTTACTGTATTCAGTTTATTTGGCCGAACTCTCTTCTGCGGTTTGTAATTTTCACAAGCCTCTAATTCCCTCCCTTATAGACTAGACGTTATTTAGTCTGAATTGGAATTACACAAGACTCGCTGAATTAATCGGTTATTTGAATAAGAAATATTTTACGTTGGGAATTGATGACCTATTGCCAAAAGCGAATAAATGTTTAGCGGTCAGAGACAGTATTTTGCCTGAATAAATATAATTCCTGTGATATTTTCATGTCTTATAATGAAATCAACAATGTCATATTGAACGGCATGGAATAGAAATAATAGAGAGAGAAAGAAGAGAGAGAGAGAGGGAAGGGGCATGTGTTGACAGAGAGAGAGAGAGAGAGAGAGAGAGAGAGAGAGAGAGAGAGAGAGAGAGAGAGAGAGAGAGAGAGAGAGAGAGAATGCTACTGCACCATCAAAATATATTTAACAAACATAAATCAACATGTGATAAACACGTATAAACAAACAATCACATATACACAAGAACATACGCACACATACACACACACACACAAACACCACACACACACACACAAATATATATATATGTATATAGTTTTGTCTCTTTTTCTTTCCATATTCATATTGAAAATTGTTTGGAGGTTACACCATCACATAATTGTATATGTATATACGCACATACACAGACTAACTACCAGCATAAACACAAATATATAAACACGTTAAATATCATACTAGCTAGAAAATGATTTTAAAAATCCGACCATGTATTACTCCCAATAAAAAACCCTTTTGCGGACCTTTTTAATAATAAAATATTTACTTTTTACTAATAATATTTACTTACTAATCTTGGTGCTTGAGTAGTCCATGACATGCAACACTCCACTTAGGTAATTACTTGGGCTATAAAAGCGGGAAGAGAAGTCTCCCCGATCAATTGGCTTGTCACGTCAAGCCCTAGCACCTATATGATTGTCCCAACCCTATGGGAACCTCACCACCAGTTGCAGTTTAACGTCATATTCACGACACTAAATTCCTCAGCCACCACCTGGGACATATTTGATAAAAAGGGTTAGGGGTTTGCTATGTAAGTAATACGGTCTGGACAACCGTATAAATTCTGGCGCATGACGTGATTGAAGGGGGCCACCCGGACAGCTCTTTTAGCCTAAGTAAGGTCCAAAGTTTTGCATGTCATGGACAGTCCAACCACGATGATTCCGTTCTAAATTATCACGAGTTACCATCCTCGGCAAAAATGTGGCATTATTTTTTTTGGTAGAACACCCAGCTGCAGAGGTGCAGTCGGTGTTTTCTTAAGCACCAGACGATGGGTCGTTGTTACATTGTGCCCTTAGTTGCGTTAAGTCTTCATTCAACAAATTAAATACTTTTGTATGAACAAGGTGTTAATATATTGAGAAAGACGCCAATCGCCGTGCCAGTACTACAAAAGCTCAGTTAGTCGACAGAATTAAGGTAGGTTTTGAAACCCTTCCCAGGGAAACTATAACATCAGCTTGTGTACCGTTGTGCCTTTTTTTCCGGGCACTAAAACGATATCTGTAACGTTGTCGTATATCTGGTCACAATACCCAAAGCGATATACATAACGGAGCGGTGGTGGTGGCGGCGATATATTCACGGTACTAAAAATGACTTGTTGATAAAAATTACAACGCGAGAAATATGTAGTCACAACTGCTAGCCTTTATTTCCAGGGTAGGCTCGTCTCGTGGGCTGTATCGAAGAGGAGGAAAGGCAGAGAGAAAGAGAGAACTATTAAACTACCGTCATCCCACACGGGACCAAGGGCATGTCTTAACCCTACGTTGTCCCAAATCGAAAAAGAGATCGGTATTTTTATCGGTTGACACTCAATTCTCCGTTCGGGGTCACGCTACGGTCAAACCATCGTTCATCCTGTTTTGCTCATCACTATTTTTTAAACCTTTATCATCTCTCACTTATTTCCTTCTTCCTCCTTTTCTAACATAGTAGTTCTAGCTCACAAAAGTCATGACCTTCCATTATCTCGTTACACTTGCTTCAAGTTCCGGAGCAGGATTGAAACTGTGATCGACGCTAATGGCGGTTATTTTAAGTGAAATTTGTTGACATTAGTGTAATTTCCGTGCGTGTCAAATTGGTTTACAATCCATTAAATTTTGTAGTTACCAAGCACTTTTCCATTTTCCTTATGAAACTGTCAAATTTATCCCGAACACCCTATAAAATCTGTCTTCAGCATGAAAAGTTGTTTTCCAATAAAACAAGCATTTGCTTATTTGTGAGAAGCTGACAGTGAGAATAACATTTTTCCAGTGTTCTTCCTACTTTTGCAGCACTTTTAACAGACTTTCGGTTTCGCTGCTTTGGAGACTCATGAAATAACATATCCACTAAAGAAAATAAGTCTGACATAACAAAGCTTTCTACAGTTTCGTTGTCAGTGTTGTTACATTTCAGGTGACCAACTGGAAGGGGAATTGTCAACATTCTGTATAAACCAGGAGTATATTGCTAAATGTTTTCTTTACTTTCACACACATTCCGACTTGTTTTTCTTTGGTTCGTACGTCCTACTCGAAAGTTTTTCATATTTTTGTCCGCACACACACACACCACAGACACAGACACACACATACACGCGCGCGCGCACACACACAAACATATATATATATATATATATATATATATATATATATTATGTGTGTGTGTGTATAACCTTTTTTGACGATTCCGTCATACCTTAAATTATGTTCTTATATATATATATATATATATATATATATTATATATATGTATATATATATATAATATATGCATATATATACGTTTATATACCTATATACATGTGTATATGGATTTATACATACGTATATACGAATATAAATATATTAATATATAAGCAGATATAATGAATAAGCATGTATATGTATATATATGTATATATATACGTATATATATAACTTAATATGTGTATATATATGTATATATATGTATATATATATACTAATATAAATATGCATATATATATATTTATATATATATGAATATATGTATATATATATGTATACATATGTATGAATATATGTATATATGCATGTATATATAGGCATATATATATATATATATATATATATATATATACGTTTATATACCTATATGTGTTTATAGGTGTATACATATGTATATATACGAATATAAATATATATAGGCGTATATATAAGCATACATATGTATATATATATATATATATATATATATATATATATACATATACATATGTATGTTATATATACGTATATATATCTATATATGTGAATATAGATATAGATATATATATGTATATATATACGAATTCCCGCCTAATTCATTATTAATTGATTAATTTTCAAAATTAGGTACGACTCCAATTAAGCACTTATTCTCCAAAAAATTATCGGCAAAAAGCCATTCTAAACAAACCTTGTTTACAATTTATCACACCGTCGTGTAATAAAAGTCACTAGAAGAGGAATGTTAACCTACTCTAAACAAATCATAAAATCTAAGAAGTTCGTTTGGTGTTGGGGTTATGGGATCGGCCTGTCAGCTTGACGGTCCGGTTTTCAAATCACGCACAGGGCGGTCTTCCGATCTATAGCTCTGCTGATGAGGCCTAATAGCCGAATGTACATACAGAGATTGATTTTTCTCGATTTGTTTAGCCATACATTTAATAGGTATTCCCGCCTAATTCATTATTAATTGATTAATTTTCAAAATTAGGTACGACTCCAATTAAGCACTTATTCTCCATATATATATATATATATATATATGTGAATATAGATGTATATATATATGTATATATATACGAATATAAATATGTCTATATTATATATACATATGTTATATATATATATATATATAATATATATATATATATGTATACATATGTATGAACATATATATATATAATATATATATATCATCTTCTTCTTACTTTACGACACCGTAAAATCTTATATTATTTTCTAATTGTTTTCATACATCGCTTTCTTATTTGGATTTGTGAAAGCTGCGCAGAAAATACAGTATGCACACCGATTCCAAATACCAGATGTGGCTACACTTGTTTACATAGAACTAACACGATTTTCCCCTGCATTATATCTTACTCCCAGATATCTGGACAAAATGTCGAAAATGACATGCTACAATGTTTATGAACAGTAGGAGGTTAACAGAAATATTCGACTCAGTCTTTATATTGTTTATTGACTTTAAAACAAGTGAAGTTTTCTAATGAAAACTTTTCCCCGGCATATTTGGATTCGATATTTCCTTCTGTAAATTTACTATAATTCTTCCTTTCTTTCTTCTCCTTAATCTTTTCTTTCTTTCTTTCTTTCTTCTTCTTTAATTCTACTTTCTTGCTTTCTTCTCTTTAATCTTTCTTTCTTCTTTCTTTCTTAATTCTTTCTTTCTTTCTTTTTTTCTTCTCCTTAATTCTTCCTTTCTTCTCTTCTTAATTCTTTCTTTTCTTTCTTTCTTCTTCTTAATTTCTTTCTTCTTCTTAATTTCTACTTTCATTCTTCTCTTTAATCTTTCTTTCTTTCTTCTTCTTAATTCTTTCTTTCTTCTTTCTTTCTTTCTTCTTCTCCTTAATTCTTCCTTTCTTTTCTTCTCCTTAATTCTTTCTTTCTTTCTTTCTTTCTTCTTCTTAATTCCTACTTTCTTTCTTTCTCGCTTTAATTCTTTCTTTCTTTCTTTCTTCTTCTTAATTCTTTTCTTTCTTTTCTTCTTCTTCTTCTTCTCCTTAATTCTTCCTTCTTTCTTCTCCTTAATTCTTTCTTTCTTCTTTCTTCTTTCTTAATTTCTTTCTTCTTCTTAATTTATTTCTTCTTCTAATTCTACTTTCTTCTTCTCTTTAATTCTTTCTTTCTTCTCTTTTCTTCTTTCTTTCTTTCTTTCTTTCTTCTTTCTTTCTTCTCCTTAATTCTTCCTTTCTTTCTTCTCCTTAATTCTTTCTTTCTTTCTTTCTTTCTTTCTTCTTTCTTCTTCTTAATTCCACTTTCTTTCTTTCTTCGCTTTAATCTTTCTTTTTTCTTCTTCTTAATTCTTTCTTTCTTCTTCTTTCTTCTCCTTAATTCTTCCTTTCTTTCTTCTCCTTAATTCTTTCTTTCTTTCTTTCTTTCTCTCCTTAATTCTTTCCTTCTTCTTCTTCTTAATTCCTACTTTCTTTCTTTTCTTCTCTTTAATTTATTAAATTAATAATTAATAATTAATAATGTAAAACAAAGATTATTCGGAACAAGTAGTGGTTGGCAACCTTCCGTCTATTTTAGACGATAGCGTAGTTTTTTTTTTGTTTTTTTTCTCTCTCTCACTTACAGCTACTGTTACATAATCATTAGATACCTAATGATTATGACAATAGTGTAGAAATCATTATGGCGATCAGTATAGCTGATGGCCTTGAGAGTGAGTGACAATGCTTGACCTCACTCTGACCTTGCCTTGAGGGAATGGACCGTCAGAATCGGAAGGCAATAGAAAGCCCCCTTCCGGTTTAAGGTGTAAGCAACTCAGTCAGTAGAGTTAGGACTTAGAAGCGAAGCTAGCAAGATGTAAGGATCCGCGCACATTGTCTGTTCTGGGGTTCTAGGAATAAAGTAACATCATCGTAAATCGAAGTCTTGTTGTTATTACTAAAAGCTAACAATAGCACAAGGCTTCTGACAAGGAATGATCCCTAGCAACAGAAACCAGACCCGGAATCCCAAGAAGACCAGACCTTAGAAGATATGCCGGCCAGAAGAATAGACCAGAGTAAGAAGTAAGAGAAGCTATATAACATATAGATAGTTAGTGCCGGTAAAGAGGCACTACGTAATACTACGTGAGTGGCTTAACAGACCGATCCTCGAATGGCAGTCTCTGGTGCAATGGCTGCAAACAAAAGGTGATGCTTTCTGTAGGTGTTGGGGTGCTGCTGTTTCTCCTTTCTTTTAGCTCTCTTTTCTGTGGCAGCTTTTTTCCTCTCTTCTTCACTTCTTTTTGTTCCTTGTTTGACGAGAGGCGTCAGGTTTCACGGTCTTCTGCACAAGCCTCCCACGTGTCTATGTCGATGCAACAAGTCTTCAGGTCTCTCTTGCAGACATCTTTGAAGCGTAGGCGTGGTCTTCCTGCCGGTCGGTGCCCTCCACTAGTTCACCATACAGTAGGTCTTTGGGGATGCGGCCTTTGTACATCCTCCTGACATGGTGATGCCAGCGCAGGCGTCTCTCAATTGTAAGATCCAACATTTGTAATGGTCGCATTGACAGAACGGATATCCATGGGACTCTCGCTCTAACCGTCTCTGTCTATCATCACCCCAGTTATGTTCTCTTTGCAGCATCCAGAATCCGCACTGATCTGATTGATGCAGGTTCATGCTGATCAGTCCTCCCTGGTCTATTCATGTGTACGTGACTATAAGGGAACGTCCTTATGAGTTCATCCATGCTTCTCCAGCTGTGTCCAAAAGTCTTGCTCTTTACTCGGATGGTTTGTGTCATAAGATTATGTGGACCCACATTACACAAGAGGATGCGGTGTTATAAGAGTATGTGTAGCTACACTACACACGGATTCATTGTGAGCTTACAGCTACTTTCGGGCGTATTTGTTCACGATAGCACACAACATACTTGTGTAGCTCTCTCTCTCTCTCTCTCTCTTCTCTCTCTCTCTCTCTCTCTCACACACACACACACACACACACACACTATATATATATATATATATATATATATATATATAATATACCGCAGAATTCTAAACAGAAAACACTCGCACACTACATAAAGAAAAGAACAAACAAAAACTTCAAATAATCGAAGCTCTATATATCAAACAAAAAAAATCTACCCTAAACAAAATAAACTTTGAATCAAGTCAACATGTTCTGAGATGCCTATAATTTCCCGCCTATCCTCCTTCCAGTATTCCCCTCAACTTCTCACTCGTACCTTCCTCCCATATATAGGTGATAAACTGAAAGCCACCATGCGCCAATGACTGTACAAAAATTGGATATATATGGATAGGGAGATGAGTGAGTGATAGTACAAAATCAATATATGCATACGGTTATATATGTGTATATATGTTTTTGTGTGGCTATGTAAGTATTATAAATAGTAAAATGAAAGTTTTAAAGAAAACTGTTCGCTGTAGACTGTAATTTTTTAAATAAAGTCTGCTTCTTGTGGCTTCACAGCTGCATCAATCTATAAATACCAGAACTCTTTAGTGATGAATTCTTTGCATATAATGAAGTATATTGAAAACCTCTTCCACAGCGAAGAGACTGCATCAGTTTTACTGTAAGAAGCATATCATAAGTCATACCATTGAAAAGGGTGCCATTGACTAAATAATATAATGCACTTCAGTTGAGAGATTCAGACATCTTATGGTGACTTCCGTTGAATAGCTCACTGTTGACAATGAAACATACCAGACGACGCTAGAGCCTACCGATTGTAGAAAAGTTTGTTGGGATTTTATTGCAAAGGAAATCTCTGAGAGAAATATGTGAGGATGCTTTCAAAGTTTTTTTTTTTATTTGAACGGTAAACGGATTCAACGAATTGTCGAGGAGAAATCAGTGGTGGGTAAATATTTTACCGTTGATAATGGTAGGAGATACACTGTATGCTCTGGTGTTTCTAGGGGAACGGTTATCGTCCTAGGAAATGGACTCAGCGAACCGAGATCTAATCCTGAATCAAGGCTGTATGCATTTCCGATCGTTCTCGTACCTTTTAGAAAAGTATGAATCCAACTTTTCTCCCACCATGTATGTGAAAACAATAGTTCAGACTGCTATTTAACTTTATGATGGTAAATCGTCGAGGAGATGGAAAATTGAATTCAAAGCAGTTGTATACTATTTAAAATTCAATCGAGTATTGCATACTGTTCGTGTTGGAGAGGTTAAGTAGACATATATCGTATTTTCCGGCATATGAGTCGCTCTCTATTTTTTGTTCATATTAAAGTAGTGTAGAGTAAGGATAGTTTAGTAAGATGTACTGGTAGTCTACAGAGACTGGGTAATCGTTAGCCTACCGTATATGTTAACTTCACACATAAGACTGTGATATAATTTTGAGCTATTTTGGAGAGTATCGGGTTTTACGGAATATATTTGATTGTGATTATATGTTAGTTGGGTGCTTGTTTGGTTGGATTTTACGGCATGTCAACCCTTGTTGAGTTATTTTATTCCATTATTTATTCTTTCTTGTTGCCTATTCAATTTTTTAAAACTAATTTAAAAAAAAATTGTTTATCTATCTAATCCAAAGATGGGACCCTAACAGCTACTACTACTCCGGGCCAGAGTGGACCTGTGAGTAATGTCAAGGAAGGGGTACTCCACATTTCTCAGATCTCCAGAATTGGAACTTCACCACTTGATCTAGTTTAACGTCATACCCAGGACACCTCAAAACCCTCAGCCACACCCTTTCAGCCACACCCTTCTAGCATATATATGATAAAAGGATTGGGGCTATGGCATAAAAGCAACGCGAGCGAGACAATCACATTGCCGCTAGGACTTGATATAACCAGCAAATTGATTGAGGGGATCTCTCCGACTGCTTGTCTAGCCCAAGTATGGCCAAAGTGGAATGTTTCATGTCATGGATTGCTCGGACACCAGGATTCCATCCTTAAGTATTACGCGTCGCTACCCATGACCAACAAGTTGCGTCATTGGGGAATTTCCCCCTTTGCAGAAGTGCAGTTTCCGTATTCTACAACACTATACGTCAGCCCTATTCTCGGAAAAGCTACCTCAACAATATGTTTAAATGACATTTTATATAATGTTTACATTGCTCCTCTATAAAAAGGTGTTTTTTTAAAGATTCTATTTCCACTATATTTGTATAAACACTCTACCACGAACAGGAAATGACACAAGGTCAGTTTTTAAGCGCAGCCAAGATGGTTTGATTTCAGAGTCTTCCTTCTACACTAGTTGCCAGATCAAAACTAAAGAACCCATTCTGCACTAATATTTTCCCAGGTGGGGGGAATAGATTCCTGCTTTTCCCCAAGATTTTTAGCACAAAGTCAAACACAAACAGCCTAGGCCAGGGTTTGAACTCGGGTTACCAATTTAATTTCCTACGACAACCCTTAGACTAAACAAATCTCTTAAATAGTATTAGTGAATATATGTCATGGAGTGACCACGGCACTTGCTCCTACAAAGAGTCCACAAGAGTTTTCAGCACCATGACCTTCATCACCCGATGTTTCAACCATCATCACCAACAAGATTACTCCAACGTGTGTGTATGATTTTGTTTGCCTGTCTATGTGCATGATATACACATCTACCATACTCGGAGCATATAATGGATATATATATATATATAGAGAGAGAGAGAGAGAGAGAGACAGAGACAGACAGACAGACAGACAGACATACAGACAGAGACAGAGAGACAGAGAGACAGACATATATATTTGAGGACAATAGTTGATTGTCTTATTTGCTACACCTCTGCTTCTTCGTCTGCACGTCTGGACGCCATGTTTTCTGGTTGGGCTTACTATTTAAGGGTTGATTCTTCTTCTGTTCTTCTTTGTGCAGGACTGGACATTGCTTGTTTTAATATTTGATTAACACAACAAGACTTGTTTGTTCTTCATCAAGATTTTATTATCAACCCTGCCCATTTTTACGCTGCATCTGACTAACTAAACTAAAATCTATTCCATTCGCCCAATCGCAGGCCTTCAAGGGGTCAAGTAAAAGGTCACTAACCGTCCATAACCGACGAGTAACTTTCCATAGGACCCCGTTATTTAAAGTCTACGGACCCTATTCAAAATTCTAACTACAAGTACGCTCATGGTTTATGGCTGGTCATGAATTATGTATCACGTGCTCTTGTCTGCATTCGTGTGCATGTGTGTGTGCGTGAGAGAGAGAGAGAGAGAGAGAGAGAGAGAGAGAGAGAGAGAGAGAGAGATTGAAACAAAGATTTGCTCTACAAAGAGTCTACAAGAGTTTCCACCACCACTAATATCCCGATACGTCAGTCACATCCACAACTGTTTTTGATTCTATGTATGCATATTTTAGCAGGTGACTGTGTTCGTATGCAAGTTCTACTTTAAGCTGTTCACAAGCTGATGGTTAGTTCATTGTAATTGGGTAGAAGAACTCAGATTACGATAATAATGGAACTTATTTTAATAGAACTAGGACAATAAGAAGCCTTCTTGTACATATATGATAAAATGGGCTGGGTTTCCCCTAAGGACAATAGGGTCGGGACAAATATATAGATGTTAGGGCAGGATATGACCAGCTGAGTGATCGGGGTGGCCCTCTCAAACCACCGTCTATCCTAATTCAGGGCTAAAATGGAGTATGAAAGTTATGGGCTGCCATCCGATTCCGTCCGTAATCATCACGAGTCACCAAACAGTGCTGGAAAACATTAAGATATATACGTCTGTACTACTTTGATAAGAAATATTCTGTTCTCTACACACTTTGATGCAATATTTTATAAAATACTATTAATTTCATACAATACTACGAGGTTTATTCAATAAAATAATACAAAATAAAAAACGGCCTCCGGGCGATGTAAAAATAATTTTTTGAAACATATTGCCTGAGGGGTGGGAGTAAAGAATTCAATTCAGCGAGTTAGTACCCTAAGTAAGTAAAATCATCAAATTCATTAAAGGTTAAAAAATAAAACAATTTGAAATGTAAACTTTAAATATGTATTAGAATAAAACAAATATATATAGATATATAATACCAGTCATTATTTATTAAAACTTGTTTTAAAAAACAATGAGGACTGTCTAATGTTGCATGTTCAAATTTTGAGTGTATTTATTCTATTTTATGACGATTTTGGGTAATGTACGTAAGCAGTGACGTAATTTTTGTTACAGTCAAAAACCGGAAGCGAATCTCCACTATTAATAGATATGTTCTGATATGGATAGATGGTGAACTTTTGAATAGTCAATGATACAGGTAAAGAAAATACCAAGATAATGCGTACAACTGTAGGGGGAATTTGTGAGTCAAAGTGTTAAAAAAGGGACATGAGTGAAATTCGTGTGCACGAGAGAGAGAGAGAGAGAGAGAGAGAGAGAGAGAGAGAGAGAGAGAGGGGGGAGTATTTAGAGATTAGCCAATTTAGCTCAGTCAATAGAGTGGTCGTCTAGGAATCACAAGGTTCTTGGTTCGATAGCCCTCGCCAACTCAGCGTATGAGTAGCACAGGGATATGTGCGGTAAAGTGAGGAGCTGATGGTAGGTGTGGCGCTCCACCTCAGATGCTAAAATAATCTCCTTGTCTAGCGCTATTGAAAAGGGGATAGACTCCCTCGCTGTCTGGCTGATACCGACATTAGGCCGCCCCGATGACTTTACTTATATATATATAATATATATAGAGAGAGAGAGAGACAGACAGACAGAGACAGAGAGACAGAGAGAGACAGACAAACAGACAGACATACATACAGACAGACAGACAGACAGGGGGAATATGTTAGACCAGGTGTAAACAATGTAATGCTCTGATAGTTAATACATGCCTCACTGAGTGTCCATTGTTGTGGAATATTGTCAGCCAAATGTAAAATTCACAGAAAAATCAAAGAAAATCAACAAAAAAAAAAATCTTTCGGAAAGTAGACGATTCGAAAACTCAATGTGCTAGAATTTTCACCGGATATTTAGTGAGTCCTTGTTGAAGAAGAGCTTCCGATTGTAGCAAATTGAACTCCACTTGGCAACAT
Organism: Doryteuthis pealeii; assembly: GCA_023376005.1. NCBI lineage: Eukaryota > Metazoa > Mollusca > Cephalopoda > Myopsida > Loliginidae > Doryteuthis > Doryteuthis pealeii. The sequence goes on along the minus strand of CM042146.1, from coordinate 87,638,023 downwards.
AATCCTATGTCCTTGTACCTGACAAAAAGGGTCACTGTAATAAAGAGCTCAGCAACGTTGCTGACGTGCATGAACATTTCCCACCGATTCTTATAATCGGATTTGCTGTCCACTTTAAAAGCCACTATTCCATATGAACATTTGCTCGTCAAGCATGCCTTCGCCACTTAAAAGACGAATCGTAATTTTATTACTACTGCTCTTTCTTCACATTTGGTCTCGTTTCGCTAAGAGTTAAGGTGAATAAATACGTATACATTTGCACATATCTCCCACTGTATGCTCATCAAAAACCATCCACCACGGGCAGGATTTGACATTAGGTCACATCTTTAAAAGGAATAACGCTGGTTTGAATTTAGATTTCCTTCTCTCGGACTGGTTACCTAACAAGGTATTGTGTAGTAGCCTAGCTTACCTTGCGAAGAGACTGAATGCGCTGGTTCAGGACTGCTTTTACACGAATGTCTGCAAACATCGGAGTGATTTGAATGAGCCTGCTTCTGAGCGCTTCGGCTTCTGGAGTGGCTAGGTAATAAAATTAACAGCGTCGATACCAGGGGGCTATCCCCCAGGCAATACCTACCCCCTTAAAGGGGCAGGGCTGGATTTATTGCCCAGTGCCTGAGGCGCCCTCTCTAGGCGGAATGCTGACGGCATCGACGCATGTTTTGCTTACCATCCATAAGCTTCGGCTTGTGGGTGGTCCCACGTTAATAGGGCCTTGTGACTAACCCATACAAGTGGGGTACGAAGTAAATATCCTGAGACTGCAAAGATTACAGAACCATTGCTCGAGCCGTCTACATCGAGGTTTTTAGCACTCTGTTCCGAGTTACTATATGTTTGGCGCACGTAGTTTGAATGTACCAGTATACTGAATACTGTATTATCTAGTATACAACACCAAGGCTAAAAATAGTCTGTCTTACTATTTCCTCAAAGCTGTGAGACAACGGAGGGTTGTATTTATTTCCCAAGGACATTAACCCGAAGTGAAAGGCAAAAAGCCTCGGAGATTATTTGAACTCGAGTCACATACGTCAATGACCTTTACGTTAAGCATAATTATAATATATATATATATATATATATATATATATATATATATATATATATATATTAGAGCTTTAAAAAGACCCGCTAATAGATTCATTATTTTTAAAAATGTATATATTTTACAATAGAAGGGAGAGTGAAAGGGAAAAAAAGGAGTAGTTACTTAACTAGTTTTGTTCCTCGCTCTACAGAGCTAAATATCGAGGAAAATCGATTAAAACGAGTAAATGGGACGTGTAAGAAAAATATAAAAAAATATTGTAAAATATATACATTTCTTTTTAATGTATATATATATATATGTGTGTGTGTGTGTGTGTATGTGTGTGTAAAGAATAAGGAAATGAATCCGACGGTATATGTATAGACAAAAGGGTATGAAAAACACACTTTGTTGTTAAAATGAATATATACGGACCTAATTATCAATATGTTCTGATGATAATTTTTACTAAATCCAAATATTGTCAATATCAGTAATGTTCAACGATATAAAAATATATTCATTATAACAACAAATTGTGTTTTTCATACCCTTTTATCTATCTCTCTCTCTCTCTCTCTCTATATATATATATATATATATATATATATATATATATATATGAGTGCGAGTGTGTGTTTATACGTTTTAGGATGATACTGAGTATATATATATATATTATATACACGTTTATGTAAGCAAAACCGGACAAGAAAAACAATTAAGACATACTGAATACTATTCACACAATACAAAAGTGACGGCATGGTGAAGAAATGATTTTCACTATTAGTATGTATATCAAGAATTGTTATTTTTGCACAGAATAATGATAGCGTTGATGTTGTTTTCAAACGTCTTTAAAATAATTTTCATTTAATTAAAAGAAAAAACGTATATATGTATGTATGAATATGTGATAAAGATATACGACGGAATGTGGAATCAAAGACAATACGGAAAAGTAAATTAATTTTTTTCCGTACATCTATTTTCACACACACATATATACACAGAGTAATATATATATATATATATATATATATATATATATATATATATATATATATATATATATATCAAATAAACTAACAACCTTTTCAAGGAAATCAATAGTGACATGTCCTTTCCTATTCATGAAACCTGTCAGCAGAACATTCTTTACTGACAAAACTTTTCATTTACCGGAGAGTCAGTATATTTGCATTCTACAGACTTTCTCTTTGACTCAGGTTCATAATGGCTAACCTGTTTTAGTCTTTAAACTTTTTTGTAAACTAAAATATGCTTCTTGGTACATTTCACTTTTTCCTGTGTAAATTTCACATGGTTTGCACTTCTCAGCCACCAAAGATTCGTTGATCTATTTCTACTGAAAAGCGGTGTTGATCCTCATTGGATTCCCCATATTTTCAATCTTGCGTCACTTCTTACTCATGTCAAACGGGCTGGGTAGACACCTACCACAGTTCAAGCCTGAGGGACTCTTTTTGATTTGGCACCATTTTGAATAGCATAAAAACAAATAGTTTTATCAGGTTAAAATATATTTTGAAGCAAACGAATTTTAAATAAGGAAGATTTTCTATTCATGGAAAAAATCTGCAAAAAAATGTTTTTTTTTTCTTTTCGAAAACATGTCTACATATCTATTAATAATGGAGATTCGCTTCCGGTTTTTGTCTGTAATAAAAATTACGTCACTGCTTACGTCACATTACCCAAAATCGTCATAACATAGAATAAATACACACAAAATTTGAACATGCAGCATTAGAAAGTCCTCATTGTTTTTTAAAACAAGTATTAATAAATACATGACTGGTATTATATATCTATATATAGTTTGTTTTATTTTAATACTTATTTAAAGTTTACATTTCAAATTGGTTTAATTTATAATCCTTTAATGAATGTGATGATTTTACTTAGTTAGGGTACAAACTCGTTGACATTGAATTATTTACTCCTACCCATCAGGTAATATGTTTCAAAAATCTATTTTTACATAGCCCGGAGGGTGTTTTTATTTTGTACTAGTATATATAATTTTTTTTATTTTGTACTAGTTTATTGAATAAACCTCGTATTATTGTATGAAATTAATAATATTTATAAGATATTGCATCAAAGTGTGTAGAGAACAACAATATTTCCTTATCAAAGTAGTACAGACGTATACATCTTAATGTTTTCCAGCACTGTCTGGCGACTCGTGATGATTACGGACGGAATCGGATGGCAGCCCATAACTTTCAATACTCCACTTTAGCACTGAATTAGGATAGACGGTGGTTTGAGAAGGCCACTCCGATCAGTCAGCTGGTCATGTCCTGCCCTAGCATCTATATATTTGTCCCGACCCTATTGTCCTTAGGGGAAACCCAGCCCATTTTATGATATATGTGCAAGAAGGCGTCTTATTGTCCTGGCTATGAAGTTAAAATGTATATAAAGGTGAGGTTCCGATTCTGGAGCACTGGGGATTGTGAAGTACATTTCATTGCAATAACTCCTAGGTCCCCCCTGACCCGGTGTGTCAATACCTGTTAGCCTCCCATCTATGGGTAAAAATAGATAAAAAAGATGAGTTAGAAACGTGAATACCCAATAAGAATGAATAAAACTTAGTCTTTTTAGGTTAGTCTTTTTAGGTTTTATACGCCATAAAATACAACCTAGTGCCTATTGAAATTGGTAAATAAACACCTCTGATTTATTACTGTGTATAGTATATTTTTATAGCAAATATTTTACGTTGCGTAATCCAGTCACGTAATGTATGCACTGCATGACCCCTGTAAGCCAGACATCAATATATTTTTGTAATAAAACAATAAAAAATTTGTAATAAAAAGTCATATGTAGAATTCTTCATTTTAATACATTTTAATACATTACAATGTGTTTGTCATTGTGTTGAATAAGAAAAAAACTAAATTGAATTGATGGTTATTTTCTTTACAAGAAGAATAAATTAATTGATTTAATGTCTCTTGATATATATATATATATATATATATATATATATATATATAATATATATGTGTGTGTGTGTGTGTGTGTGTGTGTGTGTGTGGGTGTGCGTTTGTGTGTATATGTAAATATATGTTTGTGTGTATACAGGTATAGATGCTTTGGACCGTGGGCAGTGGAGAAGAGCTTTAGAGGAGGTCACAAAAAAATTTGAGATTAACCGTATACAGCATGAGTAATTGAAACGAGATATTCGCAAGAATAAAAAAGTAGACAACCAAGGGTTTCAAATCGGTCTACTATGTAACCAGTGTGGAAGGCTATGTATGAGCAAGGCTGGCCGGATCAGTCACCAATCTGTGCATCGGCAGGATGGACTAATAAAATACCCTAAAAAATAAATGTGGGAAGATGTGCAAGACTTTGGCAGGACTAAAGAGCCACTTTCGTGCAGTTCATTGTTGATCTTTTTGAAGCTCATCGTTATATTCTTTGAACTGTTGAACTTTTCTTTTTTTTTTATATCAAGCAATGGCAATACTTGAACACGAGTTTTCTGCCATCACACACACACACACACACACACACACACATATATATATATATATATATATATATATATACTTATATAAATCTGCATATATAAAATAATATAATATACCTATATATATATATATATATATATATCTATATCTTATAATAATGGAGATTGTGTGTTTGTCTGTCTGTAACCGAAACTATATCCCTACTCAAGTCACAATTCCCTTTGTTATTTACATCACATTCTCCATGATTTTATTTATATTTAAACTTCAATTATTAATAAAATTGTTTTACATTACTTACACTGTTGACCATATCTACATACTAATAACATGCAATTGTATTTATATATACAACAAAATAGAGGTTTACAGTGTGAATGGGAAGGCTAATTTGCATATTGATCTTAAAAAATTGATTTTGATAAATATATGCTTAGTATTATTGATTTCTAATTGTTTGGTTTTATCTTATTGAATATGAGCAAAAATCTCTTCAATA
>CM042146.1:87612961-87627961 GCA_023376005.1 Doryteuthis pealeii | reverse complement strand
TGTTCAAAGGGCAATTTAACACAATCCTTACTCCACATGAGAAACATAATAGTCCACTTATTCCTAGTGACAGACGACATCTTATATCACACACGTTCATCGATCTTGAACTAACTATATGGCAATTATAAAGGCGCGTGGCATAATGGTTAGAGTCGTAGGAAATGGACCTATTGGCTTGAGTTCAAATCCTTGACAAAGCTGTTTGTATTTCACATAGCGCTAATACCCTTGGGAATAGTATGAATCTATATATTCCCCATCCAGCTATGGGTAAAATAGTAGGGCAGACAGATCTTTAACCTTTGATTGGTAATCAGTCTAGGAGAGGGAAAACTTTAAATTTGTAAAACCTGAGGTCAGTCGTTGATTGGATTTGTGGCATTCCTTGTTCACCAATACTTTCCTATAGACTGTGCCAAAAAAGTGTGGATGGTCCAACATAAGCCTTCAACACAATAAACAAAACAGTAGTTTGTTCATTGGATGATCCCTCATGCATCGAAATCGACGAGCTAGTCCATATGGTAATTATAAAAAGGTTTTCGATGTGAAAATATCTAAACAGCCTTTCTTAAAAAAACAAAAATTCAGTTATTTTCTCCTTGTTACATAATTTATAGACAGCTTATGAATCATGCACGTACCTGTAGTAAGAATGTTTTTGAATAAAATTTTGTTAGACTTAAAATCGGAGTGGGGAATTTCAATATCCGATAGGAATAGCATTGATTGATGATAAACACATCTTGAACCCTCCAATAGCGCACAATTTTAGTCAGATGCGACCAGATATACATGACTAGTGAACTCTAAAGTTCTTTGCTCTGAGAGTCCCTCTCAATCTCCCGCGGCATTTGAAGATGGGCTGGGTTGTTGAAATAAAGATTTCTAAGAAAATAACCATGTTTTTCTTGAATTAATTTAAAAAAGAAATGACAAACCCGAAGAAATAAAGAAGAATCAACCTGTGAAAACAGCCACTGGAATCAACTGAATATGGCAGACAGATTAGCAGCAAACAGTGAGCGGCAGACGAAATAGAAGTGTAACAAGTAAGAACCCTTATCTCATCACTCCTACTCTGTCGGGCCCTCTCTCCATTATATATAACCAATGTGTTATTAGAGGTATATAACAAATTCATGTTATGTAATATTTGTTTGCGGACAGGGAAGCCATTCTTTCCATTTGAGTACATGGTGTCCTTATCATTAAAATCAACAGGCAAATATAAATAGTTTTCAAAACACTATCACGTATTTTTCTTTCTTAAGTAAAGGTATTTTATTCATATTTTGAAATTTCAAAGATTTCTCTTTGTATCGTAACCAGAGAATTAACAGAAAATTACCAAAAATTGCACGAGAGCGAGCAGCTAGAGATAGATCAAATAATAAAAATGGGAACGAATGCTCTTTGAAATCTAAGAGTATTTTTTTTTCTTTCAAAAGGAAAGACGAGTAAGACCTCCGGCAATCCATTTATTAAATAACACATTTTGATAGAAAAGGCAGAGAAAGGTATTGATAAATGGTAATATTAAGACGCCATATTTAAATGAATGGAAATGTAAAAGTTATTAAAGCAAAAAAAAAGGTGGAAGTAATACGGGATTGGTGTAAGTAAATGTGTTGGAAAATCATTATATATTTGTGCTTCACGTTGTTTCTTTTAATCTATTTTAAAATGAAATATTATACACTTTACTCTCTTGCTATCGCTCTCTATTATACTGTCTCTCACTGTCTCTCTGTCTCTCTTAATATATATATATATATATATATATATATATATATATATATATATATATATATATATATATACGATAGTGTAATATATTTTAGTAACGGTTTTCATGTATGTTTATAGCAGGAATCAAATACACCATTTACAAGGCATATAAAGCCTCGGAAGGTTTTTTTTTCACGTTAAACTATTTAAATGAAATTGAACAACATTATATTTCTGTGCATTTAGAAAATGTTAAACAAGAAAATAACCAGGATTTTTACAGCCTTAATTCAATACAGTTATATAAAACAAAGCGACACATCATAAATCGAAGTCAACCCTGACCAATTTAACATGGAAAAAAGTATTTTATGAGGCATTGTGGATAGCACATTGTTATGAATTACATTTCTCTGAGGAAGTAGAATGTCTGGCAAGAATTACGTTCAATTCAAAATTTGAAATCGTACAATTCACGGACGTTCAGCAGCGATTAGCTGATCCAGGAATTGTTCAGTCGGTAAAACGTCCGGCTTGGAATCACAAGGTTCCAGGTTCGATACCGGCCCTCGCCAGCGTATGAGTAGTACAGAGATCTGTGCGGTAAAGTGAGGAGCTGGTGGTAGGTGTGGCGCTCCACCTCAGAAGCCAAAAATAATCACCTTGGTCTAGCTCTAGTGGAAAGGGGATAGATTCCCTCGCTGTATGCCTCATGTCCACATTAGGCCACCCATACGACTTTAGTTAGTACAAGTTAAAAGTGCGATAAAGGTAATCTGAAGCTGGACTTGTTTAGAATTATTTTTCCAAAGCAAGTATCATTGGGGATCAAGAAATGTATTAAACTACAATTTGATTTTGTAATTAGATTTTTATTTTCTCATTCCTCATTGATAAATTCAGGGAAAAATAAGTTTTAGAATGTTCGGTTTCGGTGTATCCTTACTTCAAATATCCTTACTTGACGTTTAACCTAGTGTAAACATTAGGCATTTACCCAAATCGTCACCACGCTTAGGATGGAACACAAGATCACAAATATGGAACATCCAGTGTGGATCGAACTCGCTATTCAGTAGTAACGGATCTGCAAGACTAGCTTGATAACCATTACACCATTATGAGACACCCTTAAATACCCAAACCGTTCAACATGGGTATAATGTGACACATAATTGCAAGTATGGGGCAGCCAATGAGGATCAAACTCGCTTTTCAGTTGAAAGGGATCTGCGAAACTAGCTTGCTAACCATCGCGTGGTCTAATGGTCAGATTCGTAGGAAATGGACTCGTCGACCCGAGTTCAGATCCTAGATGAAGCTAAAGTTACCATAGCGCTAATACCCTTGGGAAAGGTACGAATCCAACTAATCTCCCTCCAGATATGGGTAGCCTGGGCTTTAACCTTGTTAGGCAACAAGTCTAGGAGAAGGAAAACTCTGAATTCAAACCTGTTAAACTCTGCCTGGGTGTTCACTACTAGAATTGGCTCAGTCCTAATTAGTGATCTATTTCACTAATTAAAAAAATCAATTAAAAATCAAACCATGATGAGATACACACCTGGTTTACACTGTATGTAATGTAAGTAAACAGATGATTGTGTTCCAGTCAAAGCATTTTTATTAAATGAGAAGTTTGATTGCCAGTAATCACTATTGTATACCAACATATTTTTTTATTATGTACAAATGCAAGGTTGCAAGTATTCTATTATTATTATTTGTTTGTTACACTTTATGGGATATACCCACTACTTTGTATGTTCTCACATTAGAAAAAAATATGATAATATTTGCATAGAACATCTAAAATATTAATACGATATTTACAAGGGAGAATAATGTATAGTAGGTGCCCGTGGCGTAATGGTTGCCCTCGAAGGAAAGGGACACGGCGATACGAGTTTAAATCATAGACACGCTGGTTGCATTTCATATGGCACTAATAACCTTGGTAAAGGTATGAATCAAATTATTCTCCCTACAACTATGGATAAATAGTAGAGCGCACCAGGCTATTCAACCTTGATACAACAACTGGTCTAGGAGAAGGAAAACTCTGAATTCAAACATGGTAAACTCCTCTAGAAAATTGACCTTGTGACACATCCTGCGCGTGTGGAGGAGTTGCTAAATATATACAAGGGAGAATAAGAATACCCGCACATTCGCCATTACATATCTTTATTATTGTCACACTGCGTTCTGCACATTCGTGATTGTAGTTGACAATGTTGTGTTAACGTCATGGAAGTTTAAACCTTACTGTGCCAATTTGATTGCTGTCTTTACAGTGTAAACATGGCCGTTCCACAAGTATTATGTCTTAAGGAAGTGACCCGACTTCTCTGGGCGGAAAAAGTGTCAGGGGCTGAAATTCATCGGAGACTTTTAGGACAAAACGGAGCAAGTACACTACTACGTAGAAATCTGTATGAGTGAATAGAGAAGTTTGAAAGTAGTCGTACAAGCCTGACGCACGAAGAAGGGACAGGGGCTATAGGTTAAACGTGAAGTAAGGATACGTGAAGTAAGGACACACCGAAACCGAACATTTTAAAACTATTTTTTCCTGAATCTACTAATGAGAAGATTCAGATAGCTGGAGAGATGGTATGATGAACCAATGAGTTATTATCGATGAGACACCTTATTTTCTGTAGACTAACCATGGTTCTCTCTATCAAATCATCCACGATAATAAACATTAACAAATAGATACAGATATAGATAGATACACTATGTAACAACATTTTAATTTTTGGCAGGAAGTGTTATTTCCCAATTACTTGTATAGTAAATGGAAATTATTCATTTTTCCTTAAAGCAAGAATGCGGAATTTTAAAAAAATATCCCTCATATATACCGATGAAATTATGTTAAGTAGTTAATCCGATAGTTCCAAAAATGCCCTTTTACATTCATTTTCTTATCATTACTTCCCAAATCATACAATTCAATTTAATTTTCATACACTATTGCTATTTTTGATCTGATTAGGCAATTCATTCCAAAAATATATTACTTTATTAGACGAAGGCTTCAATAGGTTAATAGACTTAGTTTTTGAAATCTGTCTTGACTGTAAATTTCTAGTTCGAAGAGAAATTTTATCACAAAGAATGTCTACCATAATTAGAATAAACTATTATCAGTACTCGAGAGGACCTTGTCATGATAAGATCATAAGAATGCTGGTCACGCATATCAAACACAACTGAGTATTGATTTCAATTTTAATAAGAAGAAAGTATCTGTACCCATGAAAATCTATTTGAATTTATGTAATTTTAATGAAAGGACGAAGAAAAATATAATGTCGTGATGGATAATGAAGTGGCACTTATAAGTGATTTCTTCGGACACCTCACGAGGTATAATGGTTAGCAAGATAGATTCGCAGACTATTGTTAATGAGTTCGTTTCTCATTGGCCTTGTGACATATCTAAGCTAAGCTTAGCAATAACTATAAGTGATTACTTTATAGAGAGATATCATAGCAAATCGGAAATAAAAGTAGTTAGGGAAGCGAGAAAGAAAAGTACATTCATTCGTTTCGGTGACTTCTCTGTAGCAACTTGGTAGCAGTAGTTTCACTGTTTGGCTACTTTAAGCTGCCAGAGCGGCTCTCCTACTACACCCACGCAAAGTACACAAACTGATTGTTAGTTCATTATAGATGAACAGAAAAACTCAGATTACAATAATAATGGAACTTTATTTTAATAGAATCTGCTCTGAGATGAATGGATAGTGAACTTTAAAATAGCCCATCATACAAGTAAAGAAAATACCAATAAAGTGTGGTACAACTGTAGGAGAAATTTGTTAGGCAAAAAGTTAAAAAGGGACGTATGAGAAATTCGTGAGAGACTTGGACAGACTGGAGATTTGCGAATAAGCAGAGAAAGGGAAATATTATTCAGAAGTGTTTCAAGCAACCTCACTTATATTGCATTGATTCACTCTGGTGTTATTTTTATTTCTTTAAAATTTAAACCTCAATGTATTTACAAAAAAATAAAACATTTCACTGGAGTCTGAGTGTATTATTATTATGTCAGTTTTTCACACCAACGTTAGCTGATGGTTTTTCGCTGGAGTCTGAGAGAAACAAAGTCTCCTCAGGTTTCCAGGACTCTTCCGAGTATTCTAGCCGATTGCAGCAATGCTGTTTTCTGGATGGTTTCAATACTTCCTCTGATTTCCAGTTCCTCAAGTCTTTTTCCAAGCTTTTTGGGACCGTTCCCAGTGCACCAATGACAATTTCTATGACTTTGACCCTCATATTACACGGCCTTTTAAATTCTCTGAGAAGTACCAGGTATTTCATATTTTCGTTTGCTTTCATCTTCACCCTGTGATGTGCCGGAACCGTCCACCAGTTGACAAGTTATCTTTCTTTTATTAATCAATACTAGGTCTGGTCTCCTGGCTGTGATAGGGTGATCCGAATTTATATGAAAGTCCCATTTTTATTGTTGTTGTTATTATTATTATTATTATTATTATTATTATTATTATTATTATTATTATTATTATTATTATTATTATTTCCTTGAAACCATAAAATTGTTTTAATTACTTGATATCCTATAAGTGTATGCTGTTTGAAATTATTAGTATTAGATAAGAATACTTGAAACAAGTGAACCAGATAAGGACACTTAATCCTAAAACTCCTATTCATAGTGTAGTAAAAGTAAATCCAATTTAATAAATTAAATGATACAACATATTTTACATTATTATTAGCGTTAAAAATAATTCGTTTTTATTCAGAAAAAATGGCAAAAATATGAAAAAGATATGATTAAATTCTCCTTTATTTTTTTTACATTCATTTAATTTAGCTTTTATTAAAACTGTATTCATTAAAACTATCTATATATTAATACTCTTGTTCCTTAATCTTTTTCTGGTCGCTATCATCTTGCGACATCCTCTGCTTAAAAATGAGACCGTCCAAATTTTCAAAGATGAAATGCAAAAATATAGATCCTGATCATCTGGTGTCACTTAATCACCGGATTCTTATTTCTTATGGGTGTCGTCATCTTATCTAAATAATGGACCATTCCGTTTTTGTTATATAGAAAGGGAAGAAATAGGACATACTAAACTGAAAAAAATATAATGAAAATATTAAATTAATGAAATATTGAATATCAAATATTGTACGTTTTGCCCCACTTGATTTCTATTTTAATACATATATTAGTGGCCGTATTCAAATCGGTCACTGGGCGATTGAAAAAGATAATATAAATCTGACGTCTTAATTCTGATATCTAAATACCAGCTAAGGTTTTGATATCTATTATATCCAAGGGAATAATATGTTGACCGAATAATTCATGAGATATTTTCAATGTTTCTCGTATATGTTTCTGCAAACGAACTTGTGTGTTGACCCAGCATATAATTCAACCATAAGTTTCCTGGGTTTGATTCATGTTTGTATCAATATTCCACAGATGAGATTTAAAACTCTGTATACGGATCAACTTGTTACGTTGCAGTTATCGTTGTATGTATCGGACGGCTACCCAACTTCAAATACTGAACGAGGCTATTTGCATTTCACATAGCGGTAATACACTTGGGAATTGTATGAATCCAGTTATTTTGCACCCAGCTATGTGAACGCTATGGGTATGGCAGATTGAGCTTGTTAACCTTTGTATAGCAATCAGTTTGGAGAAAGTACATTTTGAATAGTACAAGTAGATCTGGAGAGGGATGGGCTCATCCTAATTATTCCTGCACACCCGAAAGGTTTGGCAGACCCAACGACCAAACCAGCTTACGGGTTAATGCCCCCCTCTCTCTGTCTCTTACACTCAAACACACACATACACACATACACACACACACACACACACACACACACACACAAACACTCACGCACACACACACACACTCACACACACAAACAAACATATACATAAGGGGTACGTCCCAAAACATTAATGTTTTCTTTTACAATTTAGAATTTCAAAAATCATAATCGGATCATGTGATCTTTAGGCACCCGTTTTTGTTTTCGATTAAGAAAGGACATGTTTTTCATTTACACCGTCAATATCCGGTTGTTTTAACAGACGATTTTTTGATATTTTTTTAAAATTTTAATAAAACTAACCCCTAACCCTAACCCTAACCTCTAACCCTAACCCCTAACCTTAACCCCTAACAAACAAGCGGATATTAACGGTGTACATGAAAAAACATGTCATTTCTTAATCGAGATCAAAAAGCGGGGCCTCAAGGTAATATGGTCCCCATAATCTATGATTATAGATTTTGACATTGAATAAACCACAGGTAACCTATGTAAAATAGGGATGGTGACTAGACATTTACTACTTAGTGTCCCCATTTGTGACTCGGGTGCTGAACTCCAGTCGCGCTATTACGTTCACCCAATACTACTGGAAAATGTATGAACCAACTCATCCCCCAGATATGGGTTAAATTGTAGCACTACTATTCTTCTACAAGTATGACTTTGGCAGAAGATTGGTGTCCCACTAAATAAAGCAACCAAACAAATCGGCTCACATATTCTATTTTCAACAACGCAACAATTACGCTACGCCGATATCCCATTCAAGATGTGAATCGGGAGAATGTGGAGCACTCCTTTATCACCATTGCTCCCTGACCCGGAGTGGTAGTACCTCTAAGTGACCCATCTTTGGGTTAAATAGAAAAACATGTTTATGAAAAAAAAATGTCGGCAGTAAATGACCCGGCGAGGTTGATATGCCATAAAACAAACCAAACCAAACCAAACCCAATAAGTCAACTTATACCCCTTTACCAACCACTCCGCGTGAGCAGGATGTTATACGTTCACAAAGGGTTAATTCAGATTTGATTTTATATACGACTGATGATTTCTTAATATCATACATATATATATATTTACCAACCCCTCCGCACGAGCAGGATGCGACACAAGGTCAGTTTCTTAATCGGAGTTTATCAGGTTTGAATTAAAAGTTTTCCTTCTCCTAGACCGGTTGCCTAACCATGGTTAAAGAGCCCAGTCTGCCCTACTATATACCCATAGCTGGATGGAGAGTAGGATTCATACCTTTCCCAAGGGTATTAGCGTTAAGTGAAATGCAATTAGCACATATTATATCATCCATATATTATTTTATATCTTTATCCGACATATGCACTTGCGGTCGAGTCACGTTGAAAACATCAGTTCCCACAAAGTCACCGAAGTTAAGCAGCCATGAGCCTGTTTAGTAGTTAGATGGGTAACCATTTCAGCAACAGCAGGTACTGTAAATAAACCGAATATAAAAGTGACGTAATTCAGCATTAAATGACCCGAAAAGAGTTGATATGCCGTAAAAAGACAACCAACTAACCGACATTAAACAGTAAAGTCGTCGAGGTGGGCTAAAGTGTGTATCAGCCAGACAGCGAGGGAGTCTATCCCTTTTTCACTAGCGCTAGACCAAGGAGACTGATTTGGCGTCTGGTGCAGAACGACACATCTACCATCAGCTCCTTCTTTAACGCTCATACCTAGTACTCTGAGTTGGCGAGCGCTGGTATTGAATCAGGAACATTGTGGTTCCTAGTCGGGCTCTCTACTGATTGGTTTGTTGGGTGGTTTGTTGGTTGGATTTTACGGCATATCAACCCTTAGGTCATTTCATGTAGAAGAGGTTTTTGTTTAATTGATTCTTGTTGGGTATTCATTTTAAACACATTTTTTAAAAGTCACTTTTGATCTATATAACTCATAGACACTAACAGGTACTACCACTCAGAGTGTAGCAAAGAGTAATGAAAATGAGGGGGGACTCCACATTCCCCAGAACCCCAAAATAGGAACCTTATTACTACATGCAGTTTAGTGTGATACCTAATTTAGTGTATTTATTGTTTTATTTTTGTTTTGTTTTTGTTATTGATTTCTAAGAAGGAACTGTTATAAGCCTTAAAATCCTGAATAATATGGAAACTTCCAATCAAGTTCTTGAAGTCTATTGACTTACTTTTAATGCAGAGTTACTTCTCAAATTGTTAAAAAAAAAACTAAATTTCCTGAGAGATTTTCTAAACTAATTTTCAACTTTTGTTTTGTATCATTGGCAGGAGGACCCTAAAGCTAATTTTTCCCGCCTGAATCCTTCATTGTTTCTCTCACCTGGAGGTTACAGATTCCAGTTGTTCTTATTCCAACTATCCAAATACGTCATGTTGATATCTCTAAAAAGAGATTGTGGTGAGTTTTTTTTAGATATCTTGAACAGGACAGAATTTTATGATGAGTAAGTAAGGTCTCCAAAGAGCTAGAGATGCAGAGAGGGTGATTCTAAAAGTAAGGTCTCCAATTCACTTGGGATGCAGGGAGGGTGATTCTAAAAGTAAGGTCTCCAATTCACTTGGGATGCAGGGAGGGTGATTCTAAAAGTAAGGTCTCCAATTAACTTGGGATGCAGGGAGGGTGATTCAAAAAGTAAGGTCTCCAAAGAGCTGGGGGTGCAGGGAGGGTGATTCTAAAAGTAAGGTGTTCAAAGAGCTGGGGATATATGGAGGGTGATTCTAAAAGTAAGATGTCTAAAGAGCTGGGGATGCAGGGAGGGTGATTCTAAAAGTAAGGTGTCAGCCACTGGTTTCTAGCATGTATATGATAACAAGTTTTTAGGTTTGTCGAAAGAGCAATTGAGGAATACATTTCGGGACAATCATAAAGGTAATTGGTCAGTGGGGGGCCTCTATGACCACCCTTCTAGCGCCTGTAAGGGTTAACGTGGGGTGTTGCAAGTCATGCATTGTTCAGCCAGAAGGAATCCGTCCTTAATCATCACGAATCGCTATTTACGGTCAATAGGTAGCTCCATTGGGAGGGGTGACTTACCATTCTGCAGAGGTGCAGTCGACGAATTCTGCAGTCTCAGCCAACAGGGCAGTTTAATATTCGGTTCATTTGATACGGATTTTATTTTATTTCACTTATCCCCAGTTATATCAGATTACGCAGATCTGGAGATTTGATAGACTGGAATCCTCCATTTTTATCTTCTTTCCGAATGCTTTGAACGTCATTTTCTAGACAGCAGCCAGGACAGTAATTCATTAAAAAATCGCTGAATAGAAAAATTCTAGAAATCTAATAGAAACGAGTAAACGAACAGCGAAGAAAAATGAAGGTCACCTAATTTGGCTGAGAAATCGATTTTCACGTATATAAACATGATAGTGTTGACAGAAATTGTCTCATCTTGTAGAATTATTTTTTCAGTTACATTGACACAGTGAACATTCGAATGTAACCAATACGAACAATATAAAAAAAGGTGAACAAATGACTATATAAAGATATAGGAATGTTCATCGAAGCTGAAAAAACAAAAACAAAAAACAAAAAAACAAATGAAAAACATATTAAATTTTTTTTTAAACTTGCATAAAAAAGTATTTAGCAATAATGCCTACAACAGGTATGTGAAGGAAAATTGAATTTAGACCAAACTATACTTAAACGCTTAAAAAGACCCTAGTAAATACATACAAGAAACACTGTTGTGTAAATGAAGCTTATATATATATATATATATATTATATATATATATATATAATATATATATATAGAAAGAGAGAGAGAGAGAGGGAGGGAGAGGGGGAGAGAGAGAGGGAAAGAGAGAGAGAGAAAGAGAGAGAGAGGGAGGAGAGAGAGAGAGAGGGGGGTGAGAGAGCGTGCGAAAGAAGTTTTGGCTGTCTGTATGAGTGCCTTCCTCTCTTTGTTTCTGTCTTTCTCTCTCATACCCTCTTTATCTTTTTCTTTAATTATCTTTGTGTCCTGTGTATGACGTTAAACTGCATCTAATGGTTAACTCCCTCTGTGGAGTGGAGCGTACCCTTTCATCGCCATTACCCTGACCCAGAGTGGTAGTTAGGCTTCCATGGGTTAAATAAAAAAATGAATTCGAAAATTGTTTAAAATAAAAATTGATTTTAAACAAAATAGAAATTTTAATACCCATCAAGGATGCACAAAAGAAGACATCTCTTGCATAAAATGACCCAACAAGAGTTGACATGCCATAAAAACCAACCAACCAACCAACCAACCAGCCAGCCAACCTAAGTATCTTCCACTTCCTGTTTCCCTCGGTTCGATACCGGTCCCCGGCAACTCTGCGCATGAATAGCACATATTGGGTAATCTGAACTGTGCGATAAAATGAGTTGATGGTAGGAGTGGCGATCCGCCTCAGTAAAACAATATATCTGGTCTAGCGCTAGTGAAAAGGGGATAGACTCCCTCGCTGTTGATACCGACAATAGGCTACTCCGTCAACAACTTATTTTCGCAAGCTCTATTCCTTAAATAGTCGATCAGTTTTCAATTGTTTTATTTGTGTGTGTGTGTGTATGTGTGTGTATGTGTGTGCGCGCGTGCACGCATGTGTGTGCGTGTGTGCGTGCACGCGTATGTTTGTGTGTGTGTGTGCGTACACGCGTGTGTGAGTGGGCTTGGTAGAAATGTATGAGTATGTGGGAGTAGTCTATAGGGTATTGCACACACATCAGGTTTAGCAAAAAGTAACCAAAATACATGAAAACAACACCAATATATTTTTGCCTAGGTCAGTCACTTTCATCTTTATATACTTCGTAAACAGTACAGATAAAACCATGAATATATAGATTTATATATTGTTAGCAAGTTGAATTGATATATAAAGATTTTACAAAAGGCAAAAAGATAGATAGATAGATAGATAGATAGATACGCTGAACTATCATTTCCGAAAGAAAAATCTGGCCTATATATTTTCCAATAACCTACGGCAAAACAGTTTCTCATAATCTTCCTTTCATCTTGCTTCAGCCAGCAGAAAAGCGTTGTCCGTCGCATCTCCAGTTCTGCCATCGCATGTACTCGACAGACAGGTCAAGGAATCCGGTAATGGCTTTTGGATTAGATAACTGCCAGTCACAGGCACTATTGACCAATCCTCGGCAGCCCATCCCGGTCATATTGGACCAAAGCCAAAGAGAATTCCCAACTTATAGTTACATCCTTTGAGTAGCTCAGCAGAATTTATCCGACGAGGCGAAGAATTTAATATAGATGGCCAGGGTTGTGGACATTCGTTCTGTCCAGGTTATGCACTATGGAAAAACTCCAAGGTCCATCATTTTTCGGAGAAAGGAAAGTTAATTTAAAATGTGAACCGGAAATATTACTTCTATTAGATTATGAAAAGAAAAGTCAGCACAAAGTCATTTAGTAACCTGAATAGTGTCACTCGCGAAATACTATATGCATTCAAAACTATGAGTAACTAGAAGGTGACACAAATACACACCCACGCATACTCTCACACACACACGCGTACGTATGCACACCTCCTTATATATATATATATATATATATATATATATATATATATATATATAGGAGGTGTGTATGCGTTTATTAAAACGCATATATATATATATATATATATATATATATATATATATATATATATATATATATGGTTTTTTCCGTAGTTAGGGTCTTTCCATGTGTGGTTTAACCAAGCTGATGCAGGTAGACCATAAGGAGAGCTCAATGTGCCTAATACCAGTGAGTAAAAGGACAGAGCAAGAAATTTAGTAAATGAAGAAAAACTCTAAACTTGCTTCATTACAATAATTTATTTCAACCGTATTAATACGGCATCTTCAGGTAATCACAAGACCATGAATCTTACTGAAAATTTCCCAAAGTAACATCTCTTTTATATCTATCAATTTAGGGGAGGGAGGGTTAGTGTCTTATTTTGGAATGGGTAGGGTTAGTTTCTTTGGATGAGGCGGGGAGGTCTATGTTTTGGATGAGGTGTGGCTTAGCTTGAGGCAGATTCCTTGGGGAAATAGTTGTAAGAGTGTATATACAAAATGAGCAGAATTTAAAGGCTAAAAATAATAAAAAGAAAAAAAGAAAGAGAAAAATAAAGATAACAAAATAATATAGAAATAAAAGTAAAGAAATAAAACTAAAACTAACAAAAATAATAATAATAATAATAATAATAATAATAATAATAATAATAATATAATAATAATAACAATAAAGTAAAGGAATAAAATATAATAATTAAAATTAATAAAATATCATAAAATAAAATAAAATAAAAAAATAAAATAAAAAATAAAATTAATATAAATAAAATTAAAATTAAAATAAGAAGCAGATAAGGGGTGGGAGGTAGCTTGTGAAGGTAAATTGTTAGAGAATAAACTAAGGATAAAGAATAAACTTAAGATTAATATAAGATAAGAATTTAGTTTTAGGACTATTTGGATGATATAGGGTAGACTAGAACAAATTTGAATACAGTAAGCGGTAGTGGTATATTACTCAATAAATAACATAAAAGTTAAAGTATGAAATAATAAAGTAACGTTACAGAATAAAATTAAAATTTAACAAATGGGGTCTAAAGGTGAAAAATAACGTATGAAGTATAAAATATAAGAAGTGAAAGATCGAATTTAATAATTAAAGATTGTAGAGACTCACCATAGAAGTAAGGTTATAATTAAATCAAAGGTAGAACATCTAAAAGATAATAATTAATATTAGTAAAATTAATAATGATGATAATGCTAGTAATAATAATAATAATAATAATCATATTAATAATAGTAATTATAGTGATGATAATGATAGTGATAAGACAATAAAAAAAAATCACAGTAATCAAATTAATAACACTATATCATAACTTTAGTAATGGTGGTACTGATAATAATAATAATAATAATAATAATAATAATAATAATAATAATAATAATAATAATAATAATAATAATAATAACTGCACTGCTGCAATCTTCCAGAATACTCAGAAGAGTCCTGGAGACCTGAGGAGACTTGCTGTGAATCAGACTCCAGTGAAAAATCAGCTAATGCTGATGAAAACTAATAATATAATAATAATAATAATAATAATAATAATAAAATAATAATAATGAGATATATAATAATAATAATAATAATAATAATAATAATAATAATAATAATAATAATATGATATGATGAATAATAATACTAAGGGACTAGAAAAAAAGTTGTGAATTCACTAAAAAGGTTAAAAAGTAAAATAATAATAAGAATTTAAAATTAAGGGATTAAGGATTGAAGCAAACCTAATAATAAATATCGAATGGAATTGGAAATCAGAAGTAAGGAATAAAGTAGAATAAGAGAAGTAAAAAACTAAAATAG
>CM042146.1:87600461-87602961 GCA_023376005.1 Doryteuthis pealeii | reverse complement strand
CTTCTTCCTTAATATTTATTAATAGTTCTAGACTGACCGTAATCCTAAGAGGGTATTATGGTTTAAAGAAATGGTGTCATGGTTTAAAGAAATAATGTCATGTAAAGGAGTTAATAAGTATGTCAATATTGTTAAATTAATCGTGATTAATTTTTTTATATTTCTCTATTATCTTCTTTTCCTTCTCAATCATCCATCACTATATATATATATATATATATATATATATATATATATATATATATATATATATATATATATATATATATACTTAATTTCAATTTAAAAAAAAATTTAAAAAATTCTTTTTCTTTCATATTGTGAGTGCATGAAATGTTGAGAATCAATGGTATGTCTTAATAGATATCTATTATAGATGTATTACATAATTCAAATATGCAAACAGTTGATAGTTCGTAGGTTTTAAAATTTGCGATAGGGAAAATACATATTTAATAAAGGAGTTAATAAGTATGTCAAAATTGTTAAATTAATCGTAATTAATTTTTTTTTTATATTTCTCTATTATCTTTTTTTTATATTCTCAATCATTTCATCACTATATATATATATATATATATTTCATTTCAATTAAAAAAAAAACAAAAAACTTCTTTTCCTTTCATATTGTGAGTGCATGAAATGTTGAGAATCAATGGTATGTCTTAATAGATATCTATTATAGATGTATTACATAATTCAAATATGCAAACAGTTGATAGTTCGTAGGTTTAAAATTTGCGATAGGGAAAATACATATTTATGTGGAAATATGTATACTAAAAAAAATAAATAAAAAAAGGCTATATATGAAACGTCTAATTTAGTTAACCGTGTATTCTGAGTTTAATTCTAATCTATTGATAGTTGGTAGGTATAAAATTTATGATAGGGAAAATTATATATATATGTGAGATCATGTGTACTAAATAAACTAAAACCTATATATGGAACGTGTAAATTTAGTTAATTATGTATTCTGTGTTTATTGAAGCAAAACATTATGCCTTTTGTAATTCAAATATTTGATTTATAATATTTAATCTATTTGAAATTTAAAAGGAGAATGGTTTGTTTTATTGTTTTGAATTTTGCATCAATCCTAATATGTAATTATTATATGATATTTTAATATATAATTAATATAATATTTAATCTATTTAAGTTTAAAAGAAAAAGATAAAAAAGTACTCATAATTTTTTTTTTTCTAGTATACATATTTCCACATAAATATGTATTTTCCCTATCGCAAATTTTAAACCTACGAACTATCAACTGTTTGCATATTTGAATTATGTAATACATCTATAATAGATATCTATTAAGACATACCATTGATTCTCAACATTTCATGCACTCACAATATGAAAGAAAAAAGAATTTTTTTAATTTTTTTTTTTAAATTGAAATTAAGTATATATATATATATATTATATATATATATATATATATATATATATATATAGTGATGGGATGATTGAGAAGGAAAAGAAGATAATAGAGAATATAAAAAAAATTAATCACGATTAATTTAACAATATTGACATACTTATTAACTCCTTTACATGACATTATTCTTTAAACCATGACACCCATTTCTTTAAACCATAATACCCTCTTAGGATTACGGTCAGTCTAGAACTATTAATAAATATTTAAGGAAGAAGGAGGGAAAAAAATAAGAATAAATAATAACAGCAAAAAGAATGAAAAAAATAGTTAAATAAAATATATAATTGAAGCAAAACATTATGCCTTTTGTAATTCAAATATTTGATTTATGATATTTAATCTATTTGAAATTTAAGGGGAGAATGGTTTGTTTTATTTTTATTGTTTTGAATTTTGCATCAATCCTAATATGTAATTATTATATGATATTTTAATATATAATTAATATAATATTTTAATCTATTTAAGTTTAAAAGAAAAGAGAAAAAAGTACTCATAAAAGATATTTTCTTAAAAAAAAAATAATAAAAAGAATTATTTATTTTTTCTATCAATACTAATACATAATTTAAGATAATCTTTTATTTACTTATTTACTATAAAAAAATAATTTAAATTAGAGAACAAAGGGGATAAAAAGAAAAAAAGAAAAAGAAGAGAAATAACACAAAAAAAAAGAAAGAGAGGGAGAAAGAATAAGAAATGAAAGGTGAAAGCGAAACAAAAGCTAAGTAAGTAAAAAAAAATTTTTCTATTAACGGTTTTTATTTATTTGTTCATTTTTGTTTTTGAAATTATGACATGCTCACACGGTCGCAACACATTGCAACATCTTACCGGATGTCAGCCTTGTTCTCAAAAAACTTTTAAGAAAGAAAAAAAGAAAGAGAGAAATAAGAAATTACAGTTATTTGCCCATTCATAAAGGAGGAGAAGAAGAAAGAGAGGAAAAGAAAGGAGAGGAAAAGGAAATAAGAAGAGAAATTATAACCACACAAATAAAAAAAAATAAGCACGTCATTTCTGAAATTAAACTCTGATGATAAA
>CM042146.1:87577961-87595461 GCA_023376005.1 Doryteuthis pealeii | reverse complement strand
AACCGCAAAATTGGTTGACATGCCATTAAAATCCATCAATCAACTATTAAAAAAAGTATAAGGTTCCTTGCTGTTACTTGATCCCTAGTAAAGGCCACCGTTAAGTAATTTGATTTAAACAGAAGTTTCGCACAAATGAAGAAATTCTGCCCGGCAGCCCTACATAGAAATTGTATTAGTAAAATCATCATCATCCCTAGCAGCCGTAGCAGCAGAAGCAGCAGCAAAATAATAAGAATAAGAATAAGAATAAGAATAAGAATAAGAATAAGAAGTATAAGAATAAGAATAAGAATAATAATAATAATAATAATAATAATAATAATAATAATAATAATAATAATAATAATAATAATAAGAAGAAGAAGAAGAAGAAGAAGAAGTATATCTGTAGAAGACAATCACCGACGCCGTCTCGTGTTATTTAGAGAAAAAAACATCTCCATTGCAAGAATACTGCAACTATGTACCATCACGGGGGGTGGGGGTAACAATCCTAGAGGAATACGAGATCCAGACAGAAATAAATTAGGAAGGTCACTCAAAAAACGTCGTAGTCAGAAACGCGGAATTATTTCCCTTGTGGGGCTCAATTCTCCTCAGTGACAGAAAGTAGATGCAGACTAATACTCTACATAATGTCATGAAGTCTAAAGCCACACACACACACACACACACACACACACACACATATATATATATATATATATATATATATATATATATATATACATTGACATCTACACGGACACGTAGATTGACGGATGTGATATATTTAATGGAAAAATCCACGTCTGAATAAAAGTGACTTGGAAAATAAGACAAAGGAATAATATTGTAGATTTATGTGAAGGGAACTCGTCGATAAAGTCTTTAAACTTTAAATAAGCATAATACTGTGAATCTAATTTTGTACCATAATGTTGCTGATATCACTTATTTTCTATATAAAGTTCTGTAAGAAAAAAATCAAATATATTAAACTTAGCAGGGTCATTGTTTTCTGTTTATACCTACATTGTTGAAAATCTTGTAAGTAACCGAATGAACATACATATAAATGGTATAAAACGTTTAATGTTTCAGCACAGCAATTTTGAAATATCATTCCTTAAATCCGATGTCAAGCATATTTTGATAAATGTTATTCATTCAAATCGTCATCGCATCCTGTCAGCTGGAGCAGTGGATTACACCGACTGCACCTCTGCAGAGGAGTAAATCTCCACACTAGGAAAATCTGTTGGCCAGGTGTATTGACCAGTGATACCTAAGTACTGAATCCTGGTGGTTGAGTAGTCCATGCCATGCGGTCGGCGAAGCCCCTCCCACCAACCAATCGCCTGGTCATTTCTAACTCTAGTATCTATATATATATATATATATATTTACCAACCCCTCTACACGTGCAGGATGCGACACATGGTCAATTTCTCAAGCGGAGTTCAACAGGTTTGAATTCAGAGTTTTCCTTCTCCTAGACCGGTTGCCTAACTGAGGTTAAAGAGCCCAGTCTGCCCTACTATTTACCCATAGCTGGAGGGAGAGTAGGATTCATACATTACCCATGGATATTAGCGCTAAATGTAATGCAATTACCACATCTAGGATTTGAACTCGGGGCGACGAGTCCATTTCCCATGACTTTAACCATTACACCATGTGCTTCCTACAAAGTAGTATCTATATAGCTAAAACTGTTTTTTTTCTTTTATTATTATAGATTTTTTACTTTTGTCCATATATTTATTTTTATATGCACAATGTTTCACTCGGAACTTCAAACCGAAACTTTTATTTAATCCTTTGGAGTAGATTGCTCTCATTCAATTAATCACGAACTGGTTTATGTGTTACGCTAAATTAAGTAGTCTATGTTATTTTCTCAAGTTTGATAAGAAACACTTGAAGACGAGGGCAAATCGGCCAAAACGTTGTGTATATGAAAATAAAGATGTGGTAACCAATAAAAAAAATCTAAATAATACAAATTATCAAGTCTTATCTGAAAAATTCAAGCAAATATGCCTGTTTTATAGCCCTGTCGGACGGGGTTTTAAAATACACCGACTGCACCTCTGCATAGTGGTAAGAAACCCCAATGGAGCCACCTGTTGTCCGTGGGTGGCAAGCAGAATCTTGGTGCATGCAACACCCCACTTAGACACTTACTTACTCTAGACGGGTGGTCGGAGAGGCCCCATCTGATCAATCAGCTGGTCATGTCAAGCCCTAGCACCTATGTGATTACCCCAACCCTATTGCCCTTATGGCAAGTCCAAACACATTTTATCATATATGTGCTAGAGGGCGGTCTTGAGGGACTTCATGTTCTGGAAATGACGCTAAAATCTATATGATGGTGAGGTTCCAGTTCTGGATGTTTTGGGAATGTGGTGCATTCATCACCATTGCTCCATGGTCCACTCTGACCCGGAGTGGTATTACCTGTTAGGGTCCCATCTATGGGTTAAATATCCATTAAGAATGAATTTATTTAAAAAGTTTATCGGCATTAAATGACCCACTGGGGTTGATATGCCGTAAAACAAACCAAACGAAACTAAACCTATTTTGCATTCACAATCGGGCAGTTTTGTTTTGTACAGAAATCATGAAATGTATTTTTGTCATGCGCTTTGTTTTGCAATAACAGTAATTTGCAGAAAATAATTTTCAATCTTTTCCCCAAACAAAATTCCATACAATCTCGTGTGGAATTTGTAGTTTGTGACGTTATCTGTTTACGGATTTCTGTTGGATAAGGAGATACATTCCGGGAAAATGTTTTTATTGTTATCTTTTTTAAATCTTTTCCCCTGAGACACTTATTTTGGCACAAACATCCTGGGATTTAAATTTATATGTTTTACCAATTATATACGGATTATCTAGCTCGCGGTGATTCTACAAAAAGTATTTTAAAAATATCATTGTAAGAGAATAGGATAATTGATTTTGCTTCATTCACTATCATACAAATCCAATTCAAGGAATTAATTTTTGCAACATCATTGAAAACATGACACCTGCTTCTATGAATGTCCTATTAAGGAACATTAAGTCTTTCTCTGGAAAATGATTCCGCAAACTCTCTCTCTCTCTCTCTCTCTCTCTCTCTCTCTCTCTCTCTCTCTCACACACACACACACACACACACATACACACACACGCACACACACACACACGCACACATACATATATATATATATATGTATATATAAATATATATATATATATTATTATTAAATCTCAAAGCGTACTCTGGATTGCTAAAATTTTGAAGGTTCTCTTCGTAAAACACAGGATCGTGGGTATTTTTATTTCTGATCATTTGATATTGTGATATTTTCTGTAAACTTAACATACATTCATCCACATTTCATGCATTTAGTACTATCATCGATTTCCTGATGTTCCTTAACCTTTCTATCTTACCAAACGAAGAGTGTCGTAATCACACACACACACACACACACACACATATATATATATATATATATATATATATATATATATATAGTAAATGAAGAAAAACTCTAAACTTACTTCATTACAATAATTTATTTCAACCGTATTAATACGGCATCTTCAGGTAATCGCAAGAACATGACTCTTACTGAGAATTTCCCAAAGTAACATCTCTTTTATATCTATCAATTTAGGGGAGGGAGGGTTGGTGTCTTATTTTGGAATGGGTAGGGTTAGTTTCTTTGGATAAGGCGGGGAGGTCTATGTTTTGGATGAGGTGTGGCTTAGCTTGAGGCAGATTCCTTGGGGAAATATTTGTAAGTGTGTATATACAAAATGAGCAGAATTTAAAGGCTAAAAATAATAAAAAGAAAAAAAGAAGAAAAGGAGAAAGAGAAAAATAAAGATAACAAAATAATATAGAAATAAAAGTATAAAAATAAAAATAAAAATTAAAATAATCCAGTTTCCACTACATCCCGTGTTTGTCTATCTTTCTCCATATATATATATATATATATATATATATATATATATATATATGGAGAAAGATAGACAAACACGGGATGTTGTTGAAACTGGATGTTTATTGTCAACGATGCAACGTTTCGGTCTATTAGATCATCTTCAGGACTTGGATATAGTTCTTGCTTCAATGAAGTACATTCTCAAAATGCTGAAACAGAAGGTCGTCAGTAGGGGTAGGGTGGTTGGGGGGGTGGTTAGTGGATTTTCTTCTCTCTTCTATCCAAGTCCTGAAGATGGTCTAATAGACCGAAACGTTGCCTCGTCGACAATAAAGATCCAGTTTCCATGACATCCCGTGTTTGTCTACCTTTCTCCACATACTGTCGGATTAACCTCCTCACATTTCTCCCATATATATATATATATATATATATATATATATATGTGTGTGTGTGTGTGTGTGTGTGTGTGTGTGTGTGTGTGTGTGCTTGTGTGGGGGTGTTGAATAGTCAAATTGTCCAAAAACATAGGGTAGGTATTTACCAACCACCCTACATGGCTAGGATATGACATAATACCAAATTTTATGTGGAGTTTAACGGGTTTTAATTCAGACTTTTCCTTCTTCTATATCGTTTGCCAGACCAAGTTTAAAGAAACCCGCAATCCATACTATTTATGCGATTGCTGGAGCGAGAGTTGGTTGCATTACTTTCCCATTACTTATTAGAGCTATGTAAAATGCAAACAGCTTCGTCCAGGATTTCCATCGACTCACCGTGCATATTTCCTATGACGATAACCATTACGTGCTGAACCTCCTCATCCTCCAGCTATTAGTTTAATAGAACTACTATTGTACTTCTATTTGGCATTAGATAACCCACGAAGATTGATATGCTATTAAACAAAAGACCAAACCTGCCAACTCACACAGACACACAGACACATACACAGACACCCAGGCACACACAGACACCCAGGCACACACACACATATATATATATATATATATATATATGTGTGTGTGTGTGTGCTTGCGTGTGTGTGTCCACATACATGTATAGACCGGACAGACACACACTGCAAGTTATATATATTTATTGAAACACTCATAAAAAAATGAAATATTACAATAATAAACAACAGAAAACAACAACAAAAAACGTAAATATTATGCCTAATGAGCTTTACCCAAATGAACTGAACAATAACCCCCTCCCCAAAAGCAATACATTTTAACTCCCAATCAATCACACTCCCCTTATTCAATAACATTTATATTGAAATATTAATATGTTGAAATATTCATCAACTTTTATAGATTGATTTTCCTACTTAAGAAGATCTTCACCAACAAAAATAAGATAAATAAAATATAAAATAAAATGATAAAGAATGAATAAATAATATATAGTCATCCATCACGTATGAGTTGAACTAGGCTTGATACATCGTTTCCATCTAGGATATGTGTTTGTGGAAATTCTCACTAACATAAGACTTGTGACACCGATATCTATTGAAAAACATTCAATAAATATTTCAGCGTTAGCGTAAAAATGTAAGGACCTCTATTATTTATGGATTTGATCTGTCTTGTGAACATATCATATATATACATATGTATGTAGTCATCAGTTAAAACTCCGCTTCTTACTGGCATCTGATGTCGGCCGAGGCGTTAAGTAATCGGACTGATGAAAAATCAGTCAGGTTTTGGTCCCGGCTAGAAGTAGTTGGTAATTTTAGTCATACTGAAGAGACGTGAAAACAAGGTGTCTATGGATGACTATATATATATATATATATATATATATATTATATATATATATATATATGAGGAAAATGGGATTGGAATGAATCCGACAGAATGTGATAAAATAAGGAATGAAATAACAAAACTCAGACAAAAATGTGTAGTATATTTTGCTGGAACGAGGAAGGCTTGAGGAAGCGAAACTTAAAGTTCCAGCGAAATATACTACACATTTTTGTCTGAGTTTTGTTCTTTCATTGCTTATTTTACCACACACACACACTCACACACACTCACACACACATATATATATATATATATATATGAATGTATTCTTGCGTGTGTACTTTCTTGCGTGCCTTTTAAATCTATAAAAATATACACGCACACAAATGCACACACACACACACACACACACATACACACACACACACACGTATATATATATATATATATATATATATATATATATATATATCCGTGTTTGCGTGTGTAAGTGTGCATGTGTGCTCGTGTGCGCAATTGAATGTAATTCTTTATATATTTAAAAGTTACACAAGGAAACATGCATATATATATATATATATATATATATATATATATATTATATATTATTATATATATATATATATATATATATCTGTGTGTGTATGTGTGTGCGTGTATGCGTGTGTCCGCGTATGTGTGTGTATTCTTCTGTAGATTAATTCACATCTATGTCCTCTTTCCTGTCATGTTTATCTTCGTTGGAAATTGACAAGGCGACACGTGTTCAAATTCTAGTCGAGATTGCATTCCAAATAGCGCTAATATGTTTCTTCCGCTTGAAACACATGGAATGAAACAGAGAAAAAGTGCCGCTGTAAAAACAGAAAATGAAATATTTGAACAAGTTATAACATCAATAACTGAATTTAAATGTCTTTTATTCTTAAATAGTTTAAAGAAATATACCTCTGTATGTAACCTCAACCGTCCAACATGCAGCTGTAGAACAAACGAATTTAAAGCATAGGCTTTCGAATCTCCTGGAAGCAAAGTAACAGATGTTTTGATTAATATTCAAAATGCGTTTTCCATAAAATACTTTCTTCATATGTTTTTTGCTTGTTTAATGAGGTGTTGATGGCACGTGATAATTGTGTCAATTTATTTGTATCGATAAGTGAGAAACAAAATAAGAAAAAAAAACGGAACGTGACTCACGTTTTTGATTCTACAAGTGGAAACACAGAACTATATATATATATATATATATATATATATATATATATATATATATATATATATATACACACACACATAAACCCAAATGGATAAATACATAAATTATATATGCATAAACATATGCACACATATATACATATAAGCGTACATAAATAAATACACAATTATATGAACACAAAAATAGATAGAGAGATACATACGTATATATAAATGCATACATACATGGATACATACAAATAAATGCAGGCTTACAGAAGAATTCGCATTACCCACACATGTATTGATAGATAATTATATAGATATATAGATATGGACATCAATTAATAGACAGATCGATAGATAGATATGGGTAAAAATGATAAATGCCTAGTTAGAAAATACCCCCCATATATATATATATATATATATATATATATATATATATTACAATTTTTTTTAGAAATATAGATACATACATGCATACGAATAAATTCATACACATGTATAGATATGAACACAAAATGATATATAGATTCATACTACATACATGTGTACATACAAATAAATACATTTAGGCAGAAAAACTCTTACCCCCTTGCATGTATAGATAGATAGATAGATAGATAGATAGATATGAACACAAAAATGATAGACCGATAGATGGATAGATAGTTATACGTGTAGTGAATAATTGATATAATCCCATACATCTAAAAATCCATGTATATAAGAGTCCATATACGCGTAGAAATTATTCAGCTTACGTTTTTATAATAGCTACTAATACTTTTTTTGTGTATGTGTATTTTTGTCATATGAAACTTGATTCTTAAGATCAAATAATAATTCGCTAACAAAGAAAAGATGAAAGTAAAATGAATAATAAAAAAAGTATAGAAGGAGAGGCTTTTTTTAATGGAATTGAAAATATAAAAATGGTGGAAGAAATAAAACTACAATCTAAGAAGAAAATGAAAAGGGAAAATCAAAAACATATGAGAAAGGAAGCAAGAATATCATTAAAAAAAGGATCATATGTATGTACTCAACAACCTTTCCGCACAAGTAGGATGTGAATAAGGTATATTTTAAGCAGAGTTTAATAGGTTTGAATTAAGAGTTTTCCTTCGCCCCGACCGGTTGCCATGCCAAGATTAAAGATCTCAGACTGTCCTAATATTTACTCGTAACTGGAGCGGGAATAACTGGATTCATACGTTTTCTAAGAGTATCAGCGTTATGTAAATTGTCTCGTTGAGGCAAACTCGTAGCGCCATGTCCACTTCCGAATACGATAAACAAATTGAATTTATGCATAAATTAAAGGCATTAGGAACGAAATAAATAGATAAATAAATACTTAAAGATGGAGCTGGAAGCAGACATTTCTTAGGTATAAATTAGCCCGATTAATCTATTTAACTCGTAGATAGGATCGAAATAGGTACTACCACTCCGGGTTAGAGAGAACCTGGGAATAATGGTGATGAAGTGGTTCTTCACATTGCCCACAGCTGCAGAATTGGAACCTAACCATAATATCGTTTAACCTCATACTCAAGAGATTAAGACCCACAGCCACCGCCTTCAAGCAAATATATGATAAAAAGGTTAGGAGCTTACCATAAGAGCAATAGTGTTGGGCCAATCATATAGTTGATAGGGTCAGGCGTGACCAAATTGGTTCAGATTGGTCGGAATTGGCCTTTCGGCCCAACCGTGTAACCTAATTGAGGGCCAAAGTTGAGGATTGCATGTCATGGACTGCTCTGCCACTGGGATTCCGTCCTTAAGCATCACAGGTTGCCACCCGTGGCCAACTGATGACCTCATTAGAAGGGGATTTTACCCATTTGCAGAGGTAGAGTTAATGTATTCTAAAGTCCTAGCCGACAGGACTATATCGTGTTAATTGTAGCGCTCTAACGTTAGTAAGAATCAAACTCGGTAACAACAGTTCTATAGTTTTACTTACTAACCAGGTGAGTAACTCTAAAATAGCTACTTAATAACGTTTATTCATATCCGAAAGCTAGTAAAGCTCTAAGAGAGAAGGAATAGCCATTCATTCAGCTTAACTTTGTTCGGCACAATGTCAGAAGTATGGTCCACCAATGCGATTCTAGATAATTAACAAGTATCTACTATTATTGATTGCTAACCCTTAGACTATGACACATGCGTAATTGATCCGGAAGTAGAAGAGAACATACAAGGATATAACGATAAATAGATATCCTAGATGTGATAATTAATATATATATATATATATATATATATATATATATATATATATATATATATATATATATGGGGAAATCAATCCTACAGTATGAGGAGAAATGTAGACAAACATGAGATGTTACGACGGATTGAAGTTTGACATCATCACCAGTAATATACTTTCATCCATTGTAATATCCCGTATTTGTCTACACTTCTCCATATGAATATGTCTCTCCCTCTCTCTCTCTCTCTCTCTCTCTCTCTCTCTTCTCTCTATATATATTTATATATATATATATATAATATATAGAATGGAAAAAAGTACAAATAAATGCAGATGACAAATTAGACCAAGGGAATGTAAGAATTTGACAATAATGAAAAAAGAATAAATAATCGAAATGAGGGAAGACAGAAAAGAAGGAGGTAAAGAAAAAAAAAAGAAATAAAGAAGAAAGAAAACAAAACATACATCAATAAAATAATCTAACTATTGACAAAGAAGGAACAAAGAATGCAATGATAAAAGAAAAAGAATATATATATATATATATATATATATATATATATATAAATACATTTAATGTCTACAATTCTCAAACAAAAATACGCACAAACAAAAATACGCACACACGCGCGTGGACACAATCATATAATTGCAGCCTTCACGCATTTCCACGCGCACGCGCATGACATCATACACATACACACAAAAAAAAAGAGCATTCGATATCACCTAAACACGTTAACATGCAACACGAGAATACAGTTAAAAACGCACGCATTTAATCATTTACACCATTTCTGTCATTTTAAAAAAAAAACTATTTCGTTTACCTGATGAATGCTTTTAGCAGGAAACCATTGGTAGTAATATCGTTCCCAAATAAATGATAAAAGCTAAAACTTTTATTTGTCACTTCATTCAATTATATATATATTTGTATATATATTTGTATATACGACTATGTAAATATATATATATATATATATATATATATATATATATATATATATATATATATATATATATATATATATATATATATATACAGAAATAAATTGATAACGAAATAGATACTTAATTTGATGTGTATAAATGATAAGCTAGAATAAAGAAAGAAAGTAAAAAAAAATGAAAAATAAGGAAAACAGATGGAAATAAAACGAAGGAAAAGATCGTAAAAAAAGAAAGTCAGAAAGAAAGAAAAAAATAAATGAATAAGAATGGAATAAAATACAATTGTATCTAATAGCATCAATGTCTAATAATCAAATACATTGGGGGTATTGAGTAAGAAACAAATAAATATAACAAATATATAAATATATGATGCAGTAACCTCAGTGGGTAGAGCGTTCGGCTAGAAACCACAAGGTTCCTAGTTCGATACCGTCCCTCGCCAACTCAGCATATGAGTAGCACAGGGATATGTGCGGTAAAGTAAGGAGGTGATGGTAGATGTGGCGCTCCACCTCAGAGGCAAAAACAATCTCCGTGGTCTAGTGCTAGTAAAAAGGGGATAGACTCCATCGCTTATTGGCTGATACAGACTTTAGGCAACCCCGATGACTTTAATTTTATGTTTGAAATGCGCTAAACTTAGCGCAGGATGGCGTCGTCAGTTATGTTATTGGCTGGCTTCATAGCGGGGTCTCGGATCTTCCAACATAATACCCCCCTCAGACAGCCAGATCCCGTTGGAGACGATCAAACTCCAACACGCCACCCTTGTGCAACGCCAACAAAAAAACTTTGACTACGTCAACGCGATCCTCGGACTCTTTATATCTGAATGGCCAATTCCACAGCCAATCATTGATAAGAGCAGTTGTTATAAACAGGATCACGCGACTCAGACATTTACTGATAGAAACATATACAAACTTTACTATATTTTTTATTACATACGAATTGCACAATATATATATATATAAAAGGGTTTTGTAATTTGCTTGAAGCATTGTGTATATATTGGTTTGTTGGTTGGTTTTGAAGGCTGTCACAATGCGAGTGTAAAGAAAATGCGAGTGTAAATATATATATATATATATATATATATATATATATATATATATATACTCAAAATAGGACATCGAAAGACACTAGTTAACCTTAACAGGTGTTATAGGTGATATAGCCTATGGACATAAATGGAATGCGCCGACGGCTACTATAAGTAATAGGAACAATTGTGGCTTGTCGCGAAGCAAATGCGAGTCAGCTCGTAACTGTATTGGTCGAACTCAATCTCAACTTTCTTTGCTGTAAATTTCTACTCATTTTGTTCAATACATTTGTATACATTGTTACCAGTTGTTTGTCTTATTTTGTACCCTTAAAACCCCACAACAACAGGGAAGGGATTGCTAATAGAAAAAGAAAAAAAAGAAAAAGCAATATTCACGAAGATATCAAGAGACGGATACAAAATGGAGGCAAAATCATGGACGTCACTTCCTAGAAAAAAAAAACAATGAAAAGAGAAAAGTATAGAGAATGATAAGTGCACTAGAACTAATTATTTCAAATAAAATAGACATAATAGACACAAAACAAAGACGTGGATTCGTAGGAAGAAAGGAAATGCTAAAGTACATCATAAGTGAATCTAGCAACCTTGATTAAAAATTCCGGAAAAAAAAACGAACAAAAAAGAAAACAAATAAAACCTTAAAAAATAAACAGACAGAACATAGTCAAGATAGTGATGTATTGGAAATAGTTCAAAGGACTTGAGTTGGACTATGTAAATAAACGGTACGATCTAACCTCTATAATTTTAATATACGAAAATCTAATAAAGTAAGAAAGAAAAGAAACGATTAAGCTTCCTTTTCTTCTTTCTTGTCAATTCCATTCGTGCAGCTATTTTGAGGTCGAATATCAACAACAATTTGTGCGAGAATCAAGACATTTCATCTTTTCTACTGAATCAACCGTCGAGTATATTCTTTTAATAAATACTCCAAATCTGTCAATTTGTCGCGTTTTTGTAGCTTTGCAAAAGTAAGTATCTTTCGATGTCCTATTTTCGGTACACACACACACACACACACACACACAATATATATATATATATATATATATATATATATATATATATATATATATATATATTGGACAGATTATTTTAATCCGACCACATATGCGTGTGTGTATGTACGATTTACTTATTTTAGTCAGTTTGGTTTTATAAATATTTAACGCGTCGTGCCGCATCTATCGTATTTTTCTTTTAGTATTAAAAAAGAATTTTCTACTTACTGTAAGATCCATTCATGCCAATGTATCTATGCCTCAGGTACCTGTTTATAACACCTACTTTGAACGCCGATTGGCTCCTGCATTAGCCAGCCAGATGTACAGAAGCGGCAGTCTGCGTTGGCAAACCACTATTTAAAGCCAATTCATCTGCTAGTGTTGAACAAGATGGGTGACGCACTAGAGCTTGATCGTCTCTAGTTGTGGTCTCCCTGGCAAGGTAGGTATTATCCTGAAAAAAAAAACAGAACACACCTACTGAAACAGTTATAACATAATTGGCGACGCCACCCAGCGCAGTTTAATATTACAGTCGTACCACAAACATATATACATATATGTATATATATAATGAACTATCATAATCAGAAAAATGCCAGATAAGAGACTAGATGATGAAATTTTATACAAATTATAAAATAGAACAGCATGTTTGCAAATCATTGCTCTTAGATACGGATGCTTGAAATTATATAACTCTATGAAAAAATAACTTAAAGAACAACATCCAATGTAACATACTCTTACAATTTCGGCATTTCACTATACTTTTGGCACAAAATAAGCCTAGATGGCTTTACATGCTGTTAATATATATATATATATATATATATATATATATATAGGCTTTAATAAACTTTCGCCACCAGCATAACGCAATGATCATCTGTTTATATATTTGATCTCTCTGGTGATCGTAAAGTATATACACAGATGTATGTATTTAAAACAGTTAAAACACCGCTCCTTAAACAGCAGCTGGCCATGGTAGGGAGGTTAACGGATCGGACAGGCGTAAAATCAGTCGGGGTTAGCTTCTAGCTGGAGTTAAATGTTGGACCTGGCTACATGGAAGTGGCATGAAACGCCGAAACACGTGTATGTGGATGAGTCTCTCTCTCTCTCTCTCTCTCTCTCTCTCTCTCTATATATATATATATATATATATATATATATATATATATATATATTAAAGTTTTACTGAAAATCTTTTTTGGTGAACCTGAGTAGTTAGCTATTGTTACTGATTCGGTTTTATAAACCAGTTCTAAGTAGATATTGAGTACTTATTCAATATGTATTATTTTGCGAGTCATTTGCTTCTTTTTTTCGTATAAGACATTTTCTACTAAACATGTATATAAAAAAACAAATAATATATGCATATGCTTTTTGTTTATTTATTTATAGACATTGTGTACTGTTGGTACATACTAATCAAACCGTAGAATTTCCGCAGGTCCTGCTGGTAATAATACAAAATAAAATAAAAGCGGATTATGTAATATAATGTGAATAGCAAAAGAGAATTGTGAAATACGACGAAAGAGAAGAAATTGGATTAAAAAGTCGAAAACTTATGAAAAATAATGTACATGTTAAAAATCAGTGAAGGTAAAGAAAAGATATATCAAATATCGATGAACGAAAAAGTATATATAAAAAAAAAAATTTTTATAACGTCGGAGACGATTGGGGAAACATTTTGGACGCCTACTGTGACACGCTCACCACACTGAGTTTACGTTAAAACAGCGAGTTCTTATATTGGTAGGAATGCCTCTTCACGTTGCTTTCTGACAAACTACGCTCTGTGCGATCTTCGCCGTGGGGGCAACATTTTGCGACTTTGTTTAGCGTTCATTCCTACCAAATCGTGTGAATGGAAGTTCTTTTGACTGATTCTGATTTCCAGACTAAACTTAGGTGTATTGGCATCGTCGGCTAATGATTATCTATAAGTTCACTGAGTCTATGTTAGTTCAATCTTCACCTTATGCCATACTGTTATATAACCGTATATATCCTTCTGACATACTCAGATATATGATAGAGATAGATAGATAGACAGACAGACAGACAGACCGATTATTACAGATAGGGATGGTAGATCTGACGTGCTTGTTTAATTTCTGATTGTTGACTGATTCCTACTAACTGTCTTAACATTCATTTAATTGATTAAAACAAGACTTGGTTTTACTGTTACATAATCTATGCAGTTGCATAAGATTATTGTCAATCCCCTGTATTTCTAAAAGGATGGCCCTTTTCATATCACGGGCGGGACTTTCCATGGAATAGTATAGAAAGCCCGCGAAATACGTGAAGTCACGTGGGACCTGGTTGGGTCCTCAGTTTTTCAGTTTAGACCTCAGACAGAGAAGATGTCCTGCCTTAACTGGAACTCACTGCATACGCGCGCTATGTTAGTCAGATGTTAGTTACATGAAATGTTTAGTTAAGTAAAATAATAAGTAAATAAAAGCTTAAAGAAAATAACCCGGTTTTGAGGTTGGTGAATGTCTTGGTAACAAGACTGATCTAGAAGAAGAAATAAGTTAAGTACGACTGACCACCAAGACGCTAGAAGAGATATTAGAAGAAGACGTAAGATAGAAAAGACGTCAGAAGAAGAATAGAAGTAAGTAATGAAAAGGGTATACAGCATTACTTGATCAAGTTTTGTTAGCCCATATTGATTATTCATCCACGGATATGAGACTAAATCAGAAGAGACGACAATCACGTCTTCTCTCCTAAAAAATCGGATCAAATTTGAATAACTAACTAAACTATATCATGTGTCTGTCCTGGCAACCAAATGGCGCGCCTCAAAGGGGTCAAAGGTTATTAACAGTCACCAGTAATTTTCCATCGGCACTCCTGATTTCAAAGTTAACGAACCTTAAATTAAATATTTCTAACATACAGGTACGTTCACAATTCATGACTTCTCGTGAATTGTAACAATATACCCTTTATTTCATGCAAGATTAATGAAAGATTTTTTATTATCGGTTGACATTTTACCACGATTGTTTTGAAATCCTTTTCTGGTTGGTAATGAGTTCGATACCCACGCGGTCTCCGCTGATATTGGAATTTTTCTGCACTTAGTTAAGAAGGCACTTGCTGTGAAGTAAATTAGAAGGCACTTGCTGTCGGTTAGAAAATTGGATTAACAATCGATTCCTACAGGGTAGTGAGTTCAATCCTATCTAAGAATCCCTACCTGTAGCGTTCCCTCACGACAGAAGCACCTGCGACTAGTAAATAAAATTCATCATCAGGTCGCGCTGACAACACGGATTACCATGACTCTTTCCAGCAAACCCTCCTATTGGTGATTGTCCCATATAGGTATTTTGAATAGCATCTAGAATCCGCCATAGTTAATTTAGGCTTTGGTATACCTATGGAAAAATATTATTCAAATAACGAAATATAACTAGTAATATATCTACAAAATTAGTATTAGGTAAATTAATATATAAATGTATGAATGAAAACGGCAAGTATCTAGGATAGTTGACATAAGGTCAATTTTTTAAATGGAGTTTAAGAGTCCAGTTTGTTCCCACTGTCGATTGAGCTGCATCTTGAAGTAAAATCTCCCGATTGTGCCACCTGTTCGCTGTGGGTGGCAACTCGTGATGCTTAAGGACGGAATCTTGGTGCCTAAGTTGTCCATGACTTGCAACAATCCACTTTGGCTCTTATATAAGCTAGACGGCTGGTCATAATTAATCGGCTGGCCATATCAAGCGCTAGCATCTATATGATTATCTCAACCCTATACTCCTTATGCTAAAATCACAACCTTTTTATCTTTTTTATTTGGTAGAAGGTGGTGGTTAAAGGTCTTAGTGTCCTGGGTATGACGGTAAACTGTATATAATGGTGAAGTCACAATTCAAGCACCGGG
The DNA here is from genome assembly GCA_023376005.1 of Doryteuthis pealeii. NCBI lineage: Eukaryota > Metazoa > Mollusca > Cephalopoda > Myopsida > Loliginidae > Doryteuthis > Doryteuthis pealeii. The sequence goes on along the minus strand of CM042146.1, from coordinate 87,579,357 downwards.
GAAAGTGGAGTACCCACAGTGTCATCACTCCCAGATCCCCTCTAGCCCGGAGTGGGTCCCATTGAGTTAAATAGAAAGAATGAGTTTGAATAGCGTGTTTAAAATTGGGTTTAATAAATTGAATATCCGTTACGAATGAATAAAACAAAACGTGTTCGGTATAAAATAACCCAACAACGGTTGACATGCCTTACATTCCAAACGGCCAACTATGATTTTACTAATTTCCTTGAAGTTACTTAGTAATGTATCTTCATCAACCATTAAAAATCCCGTTCGATATCATCTTGGGTTTAAAGTTTTTCTATCATATTTATCTTCTCTGTATTTTTCCGTCACTCTTTAAGTTAAACGGTAAATTGAAATATTTTACAATACACTACAAAAATGATAGGTAATGTCTCTTTGTTATTTATTATTTAGCATAATTGAATGCACAAAAAACTTCGTCTAGGATTTGAATTCGAGTCAGCCGTTTCATTTTACTATGACGATAAATGTTTCAAAGCACTTCCAATGAATCAATATACCAAATGTAGACTGGGATTTTTCAGATCATCAACTGCAGGAATATCTTCGATGTCTTGAATAAGTATTACATGATTCATGGATATCCTATGAATTGTGTAAGTTGTGTAGATTTAATTTGAATTGAGTTCGTAAAAATTTTAAATCGGAGAGTTGGTGGAAAGTTACTGCCGACAGTTATGACTCACCGATGGTAACCTCTACTTGACCACTTCCGAAACGCTCCAGTAGAAGCACGTGAGAGTTGATAGTTTTAGTTAGTTGCAGCCTGTAACTCACTGAGAGAAGACGTTCTCTCAAGATGCCGCTTCTCATCACACGGTCTTGGGCTAGGGTTGTTTTAATAATGAAAATAGAAAAACAACAAGTGTGTTAATTAATCTACAAGAGATGTGAAAACTGCCCAGCTCGGAAAGAAGAAATCAACCCGGAGAAAACAGCTCAGAGAAGATGACGACTAACGAAGTAGACACAAAGAGAAAAGAAGTAGGAACACATCATCAACTCCTCCTCGCCTACCTGTCTGTCTGTTTCTCGTTAATTATATACCCGATGTTAAGGGGTATATAATATAAGGAATTCACTTATGACAACATTTCAGGGGTGGGGGAATGATAAGTAAAATCGTTAAGTAGTAAAAATATATATTTAACAACCCCTCCCGCACGAGCAGGATGTGACACAAGGTCAATTTTTAAGCGGAGTTCAACAGGTTTGAATTCAGAGTTTTCCTTTTTCTAGACAGGCTGCCTAACCAAGGTTAAAGAGCCCAGTCTGCCCTACTATTTATCCATAGCTGGAGGGAGAGTAGGTTTCATAACTTTCCAAAGGGTATAGCGCTAAGTGAAATGCAATTACACATCCAGGA
>CM042146.1:87497961-87575461 GCA_023376005.1 Doryteuthis pealeii | reverse complement strand
CAAAAATCACTTACCATCTACAGAATGATCACACGATCGATTTTCGCATCGTGAAACTGGCAGTTAAGCGGAAAGAATTGTGACGACCCTAGTGTTGAAGGTTTTTGAAAATGATTTTAAACTTTTTAAGACGGTATTTTACTCATCGGGATGGATTTCTTATATATATATATATATATATATATATATATATATATATATATATGTAAACACGGTTTGTTTGGTATGGCTTTTTGCCGACAATTTTTGGAGAAATAAGTGCTTAATTGGAGTCGTGCCTAATTTTGAAAATTAATTAATTAATAATGAATTAGGCGGGAATACCTATTTATGGCTAAATAAATCGAGAAAAATCAATCTCTGTATGTACATTTCGGCCTATTAGGCCTAATCAGCAGAGCTATAGATCGGAAGACCGCCCTGTGCGTGATTTGAAACAGGACTGCCAAGCTGACAGGCCGATCCCATAACCCCTACACCAAACGGACTTCTTAGATTTTACGATTCCGATCTATAGCTCTGCTGATGAGGCCTAATAGGCCGAAATGTACATACAGAGATTGATTTTTCTCGATTTGTTTAGCCATACATTTAAATAGGTATTCCCGCCTAATTCATTATTAATTAATTAATTTTCAAAATTAGGTACGACTCCAATTAAGCACTTATATATATATATATATATATATATATATTATATATATATATATACCGGCCCTCGCCAACTCAGCATATGAGTAGCACAGGTATATGTACGGTAAAGTAAGGAGCTGATGGTAGGTGTGGCGCTCCACCTCAGACGCTAAAATAATCTCCTTGGTCTAGCGCTAGTGAAAAGGGCATGTACTCCCTCGCTGTATGGCTGATACCGACATTAGGCCGCCCCGACGACTTATATATATATATATGTGTGTGTGTGTTTGTATGTGTGAGTGTTACCAACACACCAAAGACACAAACGCATGCGGTACACACATACACACACATGCACACGCACTCACACGCACACACACACACAAACACACACACACTTAAACAGCCATATATATATATATATATATATATATATATATATATATAAATATACAAATGAATATAATATATATTATATATATATAATATATTATATATATATAGTAATGTAACGCATCATCACACTCATTCTTATACATATATATGTAACACATATGTGTTGGAGTATTTTCATATAAGATGTGCTCTAATTCCCACCAAGATTTATAGACTGTCCAAGGTCGTGAGTTACTCCTGCAGCCAATCACTAACCATACTGCGTGGAAGTCACACTATTAACCCCCCACCTACTGTCATTATTACAATTACACTCACTGAGGACAGGACATAGGATTACCAGATCTTTATCAATACTCAGGAAGGACTTAACGATTACCAGAGAACCAAAGGATTCATTATCGACGACTCTTACAGGAACAGAGAATCTTTACCAGAGAACCCAGACTCTTTACCAAGGAACCAAAAGGATTCATTATCGAAGACTCTTTACCAGGAACAGAGAACTCTTACCAGAGGAACCAAAGGATTCATTATCGAAGGGACTCTTTACCAGGAACAGAGAACTCTTTACCAGAGGAACCAAAGGATTCATTATCGAAGGACTCTTTACCAAGAAACAGAGAACTCTTACAGAGGAAGACCAAAGGATTCATTATTCGAAGGACCTTACCAGGAACTAGAACTCTTACAGAGGAACCAAAGGATTCATTATCGAAGGACTCTTTAACAGGAACAGAGAAATTTTACCAGGAACAAAGGTGATTACGAAGGACTCTTACCTGAATGAGAACTCTTTACCAGAGAACCAAAGGATTCACTATCGAGGACTCTTTACCACGAACTAAGAACTATTACCAGAGAACCAAGGATTCATTATCGAAGGACTCTTTACCTGGAGCGAGAACTCTTACAGGAACCAAAGATTCATTATGAAGGACTCTTTACCAGGAACTGAGAACTATTTACCAGAGGAACCAAAGGATTCATTATCGAGACTCTTTACCAGAACTGGAACTCGTTTACAGAGAAAAGGATTCATTATCGAAGGACTCTTTACCAGAACGAGAATATTTACCAGAGAACAAAGATTCATTATCGAATGACTCTTTACCTGGAGCTGAGAACTCTTTACCAGAGGAACCAAATGTTCATTATCGAAGGACTCTTTACCAAGAACAGAACTCTTTACCAGAGGAACCAAAGGATTCATTATCGAAGACTCTTTACCAGGAACAAAGAACTCTTTACCAGAGAACAAAGGATTCATTATCGAAGGACTCTTTACCAGGAACAGAGAACTCTTTACCAGGAAACCAAAGGATTCATTATCTCTTTAGAACTCTTCCAGAGGGAACCAAAGGATTCACTATCGAAGACTCTTTACCAGGAAATGAGAACTCTTTACCAGAGGAACCAAAAGATCATTATCGAGGGACTCTTACACGAACTAAGAACTCTTTACCAGAGAACCAAAGGATTCATTATCGAAGGACTCTTTACCTGGGCTGAGAACTCTTTACCAGAGGAACCAAAGGATTCATTATCGAAGGACTCTTTACCAGAAATGAAACTCTTTACAGAGAACCAAAGGATTCCTTATCGAGGGACTCTTTACACGAACGAGAAACTATTTACCAGAGGAACCAAAGGATTCATTATCGAAGGACTCTTTACCAGGAACAGAAACTCTTTACCAGAGGAACAAAGGATTCATTATCGAAGGGACTCTTTACCAGGAACAGAGAACTCTTTACCAGAGAGGAACCAAAGGATTCATTATCGAAGGACTCTTTACCAAACCAGAGAACAGAGAACTCTTTACCAGAGAAAAGGATTCAATTATCGAAAGGACTCTTTACCTGAACTGAGAACTCTTACCAGAGGAACCAAAGGATTCACTATCGAGGGATTCTTTACACGAACTAAGAACTATTTACCAGAGGAACCAAAGGATTCATTATCGAAGGACTCTTTACCTGGAGCTGAGAACTCTTTACCAGAGAACCAAAGGATTCATTATCGAAGGACTCTTTACCAGGAACTGAGAACTATTTACCAGAGGAACCAAAGGATTCATTATCGAGGGACTCTTTACCAGGAACTGAGAACTCTTTACCAGAGAATCAAAGGATTTCATTATCGAAGGACTCTTTACAGGAACTGAAAACTATTTACCAGAGGAACCAAAGGATTCATTATCGAATGACTCTCTTACCTGGAGCTGAGAACTCTTTACCAGAGGAACCAAGGATTCATTATCGAGGGACTCTTTACCAGAACTGAGAAGTCTTTACCAGATAACCAAAGGATCATTATCGAAGGACTCTTACCAGGAACTGAGAACTCTTTACCAGAGGAACCAAAGCATTCATTATCGAAGACTCTTTACCAGGAACTGAGAATCTTTACCAGAAGTAACCAAAGGATTCATTATCGAAGGACTCTTTACCAGGGATCCAATCTACTGACATGCGCTCATGCTTTAAGGGGAAATAATCGCCCATAGACATTTAACAATATGTATATGGACAGACTGGCTCTTTAACCTTGGTATGGCAACTGTTATGGGAAAATGTAAACTCGGAATTCAACCTTGCTGAATATTACTTAATAACCTATCTTAGAGAGAGAGAGAGAGAGAGAGAGAGAGAGAGAGAGAGAGAGAGAGAGAGAGAGAGAGAGAGAGAGAGAGAGATGATCTAAATATATTACACCGTTCCTAGTATATTTATATCCGTTTAGGTAAATCTTACCCCTCTCTCCCTCTCTCCCTCTCTCTGTTCTCTGTCTCTGTCTCTCTCTAATTAAATTTATTTATTAAATTAATGAATACGTGTATTCATATTGGTAATTTTGTAATCAACAATAAAATAAAATAAAGTACGCTTACCGTTGGAGAAATGGAGTAATATTTGGTGACACAATATAATGTTTTACCATCATCAACTTCACCCCACTAAAATGTTTCTACACCTGCCTAAGCTACTTGACTCACTGAAAAACATGTGACAGCAAGTCTCTTGATATTTCCAGATTTCTTTTTACCCCTAACGAAAAATACTAACACACATTATTTTATTAAGACACAACATTTTTAACAATGACCACTAAGATTATATTAAAAACAAATAAATAATATATTAACAACATAAACTTAACCTTCTACTCTTGCAGAAGTCAATAATATTATTTACAGAATTTAAGATTCCTCTTTTTTTCAAATGTCACTCTTTACCGAATATTCTTTATTCTCTAACCGTAACTGTCACCAAATATTACTCCAACCGTAAGGGTCTAAAAAAATTTCACCTTTTGTCTCATCCTGGTAGTGTTGAGATGTTGATAAATATGTATACATTATATTTTACAAGTGTAAGCCTTGTTATCTTAGAGCCAGGGTTGAAAGTAGGAAATACCAAACAACCTTTTATTTTAAATATTTTTGATTATTCAGCTGCCCTTAATATGATAGAATGCTTGAGTGTGGGTAATTAATACTTTCGGGAATTAAAAGTCTGGTTCAGTCATGAGTCCATTATATATATATATATATATATATATATATATATATATATATATATATATATATATATAAAGCGATTTATCTGACGATAAGAATATAATGCTTTGAAATTGACGGTAATGAATCAGCCAATAAATGTATAAATAATAAGAATAATAATAACAATATATATATTATATATATATATATATATATATATATATATATATATATATACATGTGTATACTCACACACACACACGCACACATATATATATATATATATATATATACACACACACACACACACACACACATATATATATATATATATATATATATATATATATATATAATTGTGTTAATATATATATATACATTGCATGTGCCTTTGAGGTAATAGACGTTGAAATATAGTCGTACCTAGTGTTCATACCAGCATCATTATGAAAGTAAAACATAAGATATTTCATATTCTGTGTTTTAGTTATATCTAATCTGGTGTATATCTTGTCGGTCTCTATTAAGAAAAATCTTATTTTGATGTCTACACCATAGATAGATTAGTACATTTATATGATACACATGTTTACGATGCTTAGGTTGGTCTCAAATTAGACAAATAAATATTTTCATCAATTTACATATATATATATATATATATATATATATGTGTGTGTGTGTGTGTGTGTGTGTATGAATTGGCTAGTGCAGTCCGATGGTAATCTTGCTAATCTTGAGTAATCATATACTATTCAAGTTATTTTCAATCTTAAATTGATGAAAATATTTATTTGTCTAATTTGAGACCAACCTAAGCATCGCAAACATGTGTATCATATAAATGTACTAATCTATCTATGTTGTAGACATCAAAATAAGATTTTTCTTAATAGAGACCGACAAGATATACACCAGATTAGATATAACTAAAACACAGAATATGAAATATCTTATGTTTTACTTTCATAATGATGCTGGTATGAACACTAGGTACGACTATATTTCAACGTCTATTACCTCAAAGGCACATGCAATGTATATATATATATATATATTAACACAATTTCTAATATATATATATATATATATATATATATATATATATATATATATATATATATTATATATATATATTTGGTTTAAGTATAAAGATGAGAATGATATACAGATTTTAAATATGGAAGGGAAAAAGGAAGAACAGCAGTGCACCGGTTTCGAAGCTTTCCCACCCGGGCCCCCTTTCTTTAAAAATTCTCTCTTTCAAACCTTACTCCCCCTACAGTCTGTGTATATAGAAAACTCTAACTCATCAAGAAAGGTTACATAATACCGAACTGTTTTTCAAAGCAATGAAATAAAATTATCTCAGAAAATGAAAAAGAAAAACAACTTTACAACTGATTGTCAGAACGTCATATTTTAATAATCAAATGTTGATATATCCAGGTTAATGGATATATTATGAAGTTGGTATTTGGTATATTATCGCAGTAGTAGTTGGTGCGTCGAATAGCAGTACGTATTCCGAGCAGTCGTGGTGTTGTCTGGCAAGTAAGTTTAGGCTGGTAGGCTTAGGGGTATTTACATGTGTCCCACTTTCACACGATATGGCACAATGCCGTTTTATGTGGGCACCACCCACAAGCCGAGACTCATGGGTGGTAGGTAGAAAAATTGCGTCGATCCCGTTGGCATTGTCCCTCAAGGGGGCGCCTGGGATCGACACTATTAATTAAACACAACCTGTCCAGGGCCGAAGCTCACTGGACTGGTTGGCTCGGGTGCTTCTACTACAAAGTATCGAATATTTATACATGACACTGTCCAATCAGATTATGGTGAGGGGACACCAAGGTATTTACATATTCATTACATCAAACGTATATATATCAAAGATATATTTATGATGTACTATTTAAAATTAGGAGAACGATTATGATATTTGAAGACCCGAAACTTGTCATGATTCCAACAACATCACTGATGAGGGAGCATCCTTATAAATAAACCTCTCAGCTAAATGTTACAATTGTATTATTTCAATTTATTCTTTCCGTTTGCTTAAGTAACTTATGATATCTGAAAAATAATATTAGGCTTTTTTTTTCAGTATTATTTGGCCACCCTGTACATTATTCTTTCTTAAGTGGCCTTCTTAGTCAACATAAGTAAACATGTTGACAGTGTGACGTTCACTCTATCCCCTAGGTCAGAGTTTTTCAACCTTTTTCATCTCACTGCATAGTGCTGTGCATTAAATTGCTCGAGGTACACCATCAGTATATAAACATATAATCATTTAATCATTTTAATTTTAAAAGAAAAGAATAGTGAAAATGTGCTACAAGTGTAGCATAATTGAAACTAGAAGGAAAAAAAATAGAGGGGAAAAAATAGATATTTAAATCAACAGGTCTTTGTTGAGGGAGGGGGCGAAAAGAAGCGAGCCAAACGCCATCTCGCAGGCAAAAACACCGACTTCGTCGTCGTCGTCGTCACAATCCTTAGCAGCTAATGTCGCAACACTCATTTCTGCCGTCACCCCACTTCTACTTATACACCGTTTCCCCCTATCATCCGGGCGTCTGCGCTCACATACGGAACTGTGGCATCTCGACTCCGATGCCAGCGCCAATATGTCACCCTTTCGCATTCTGAATGACGCGGGTTCGATTCTTGATCGGTCCTACATGCTAGGCAAAGCCTAGACCGCTTCCTTCGAGAATACAACAAGCCTTCACGCCTGCCACTCACCTCGCGTTCTCTGTCACAAAAACAAAAATATTAAAGTAATAGAATAATAATATATATATATTTACCAACCCCTCCGCACGAGCAGGATGTGACACAAGGTCAATTTATTAAGCGTAGTTTAACAGGTTTGAATTCAGAGTTTTCCTTCTCCTAGACCGGTTGCCTAACCAAGGTTAAAGAGCCCAGTCTGCCCTACTATTTACCCATAGCTGGAGGGAGAGTAGGATTCATACCTTTCCAAGAGGTATTAGCGCTAAGTGAAATGCAATTACCACGTCCAAGATTTGAACTCGGGGCGACGAGTCCATTTCCCATGACTTTAACCATTACACCACGCGCTTCCTTAGAATAATAATATAGAATAATAATATAAGAGGATGATCAACCGTTCTCAACACTCACGGCGCACCCACGGAAGCCTCACACTACACTAGTGTGCCACGGCACAACGGTTGAACAACTCTGCCATAGGGAGACTGAATCCATACAACACCGTTACATAACGGAGTTTGAAGTGATTTTTCTTTTGTCCGAGTGAAAACTAACGTTAATGCAGCTTTGAGATTTACTTTTTGTTCAGTATTATTTAGAAAGAATATATTTTTACACAAAATGCCCGAGGGACGGATAAAATATGTTTATTCGACTGCTGGCCGGCTGGGAGGAGCATCATTTTTACCGGCTTTTTCCGCGATAAGTGTGATCTCGCAACCTCAGTGGTGTGTCAAAATATATCCTAAAATAGGACTGGTAATTTAAAGTTGTCTATGTATTAACATAAAAGAGTGATATGAATGGTGTATTTGAGCACAACCATATATGCTCTATATCTATATAATTTTACATGGTTGCTTCTTTGGGTTTTGTAGTGGATTTTACGGCATGTCAACCCTTGTTGGGTCATTTTATGCCGAAGTCATTTGGTTTATATATTTTGTGAGTATTCAATTTTTTAAACTCAATTTGTAACATTTTTAATGTTCATTTTTAAAAATCTATTCAACCCTTAGATGGGACCCTAACAGGTACCACCACTCCGGGTCAGGGTGGACCTGGGAGTTATGTCAATGAAAGGGTACTCCATATTCCCCAGATTTCTAGAATTGTAACTTCACCATGCACTTAATGTCATATCATTCGCTGAGTCATTTCAATCAACAGGGTTGACAGGATGCTTACAAAGAACATTACTCGCAACCTGGAGGTTGTGAGTTCAATTTCTGTACTGGGCAGTACAGTACATTCAACTCATCCTCGTGAGGTAATTCATTTAACCACTCGCAACATTTTTGTAGATATATAAATAAATTATTTTATTTCTACATCTAGATAATAAATGTTATACTTAAGTAATAAGTACCAGGTACTTTTTACAATATCACAATTTTTCCCTAAGAAACATCCTTTCGGCATATCCTGTACCTAAAATTGACCTTAGTGTTTTAAATATAGTAAACTATTGTTTTTGTCGGTAGTAAGAAAAGCTATTTTAAATTTATGGCACCGACAACAAATTCAAAAATTAGTTATTAGTGAAATAGATCACTGATTAGGACAGGTCCTATTTTAGTAATAACCGCACCAGGCGGAGTTTAACAGGTTTGAATTTAAAGTTTTTCCTCTCTTAGACTGGTCATCTAACCAAGGTTAAATTTCCCAGTCTCACCTACTATTTACCCATAGTTGGAGGGAGAGTAGTTGGATTCATACCTTTGCCAAGGGTATTAGCGCTATGTGATCTGTAGCTTCATCCAGGATTTGAACACTGGTCGACGAGTCCATTTCCAACGACTCTAATCTTTACACTACGCACCACCAACATGTAACCACTCGCAACAATTTTCTAGATATATAGATAAATTATTTCTATTATATCTACATCTAGATGATAAACGTTATAGTACCAGGTACTTTTTATAATATCACAATTTTCTTTTAAGGAACATTTTTGAGGTATACATATCCGGTACCTAAACTTTGACCCTTCGTGTTCCAAATATTGAAAACTATTGTTTTATTTGGTAGTAGGAAAAGGTATTTTAAATTTATAGAATGCACAACACTTTCAACACTACACAGGATGCCTCACGTATGAAATGTCTTCTTAAATTTAAAAATCTCATCAGATATAACGGCAACACGTGCTGAAAGTTCGTTTAAAATCGAGACAAAAACTGATCAGCTTTAGCTGTATGGACGGATTGACATTTGCTGAATTATCTAATACGAAATTCGTACGATTGGTTACAGTTCTTTCCGTATTTATTGTTGACTTTCTTTTTTCTAAATCGCTTACATAAATGATTTGAATGGTTAAAATTAGAGACAGGATGAAAAATCAAAAATAAAACAGCGTATCTGTTTCTAATCAGAGAAATACAAAATAAAAGGTAAAGAAAAAAAAGTCCCCTCCCCAAGAAAAAAAAAAGAGATAACAAAGAACGAGAAAAAAAATATAACACTCATTCAAAGAGTTTAGAAATAGTTACCGTTCAACTGATTTGATTTTTTCTAAAAACTTTCTTCAACAGACGTTACCTGGAATGATAAAAAAGGAGAAAATAAACGAAATAAAAATAAATAATTTTTGTTGCCGAAGTTCTTGACATTTTTATTGAAGTATCGCGTGCGTCTGTGAGCTCTTCTTGTTAAAACCCATTAAAGGTCACAGCTAAAAACAAGAGACATACTGCAAAGAATATGTTATATTCTTTATTCTAAGATATGTCTAGACTATAACGGCCAGATACCATCGTTTAAGATTAATTTATTTTTTCAAGTTATGTATAAATTGACATCTGTATCGCCCTGCCTGCCCTCTTTTCTTCTAATCATTTGGGAAAATAACATAAAATTATTTCGTGAATTCAAGTACAATGTATTATTAAAGTTAGTAAAATTTTGAAAATACAAATTTAAAAAATAAAAAAGATCGAAAGTTTCCGCTATGTTGAGTTTGCATGGAAATCAGTGCATTGTCTGTTATATTGTGATATTTTGAAATGTCTGTAATACTAGCTCGAGGCTCATTTAAATCTCAACGCAGCTGACTTGTTTAGTTTGTGAAAAATAATAAAAGAGTAGATAGTAAAGGTCTTAATACCAGATTCTAATATCTAATTTCACAGAGTTACCTCCCTTTGATTTTAATTTTAATTTTTTTTGTTGACATTGTTTCCTGTCGTGATTACATGAAAACATGGTGCATCCCAAAAGTATAAAACGCCCTGTCAATAAGATTTAGAATACGCTGATAATAACTGATAGGCGTTCCATCATATCGTAATGATTAGCAAAATAGTTCCACAGATCCATCACTATTAAATAGCGAGTTTCATCCTCTCTGAATACACCAGACTTGTAGCCTTGTTTTCTATCCCACGCAATGAGCAGGTTGAGTAAATACCATGGCATCCCATCGTGGTGTAATGGTTAACAAGGTAGTCTCGCAGATCCATTACTATTGAATAGCCTGTTCAATCCTCGCTGGATGCCCCAGACTTGCGACCTTTTCTTCCATCAAAACGGTGTGGAGTGGGTTGAGTAAATACCAGGGCGCGTCATCGTCATATAATGATTTACAAGTTATTCTCACAGATCTATTACTATTAAATAGCGAGTTCGAACCTCGCTGGATACACCATCCTTATTGATCTTGTGTCCAAACCAACTTTTGATTGGGTAAATACCAGGAGTGTACCATCGTGGTATAATCATTAGCAAGCTAGACTTGCAGATCCATAACTATTAAATAGCGAGTTCGATACTTGTTAGACGCTTTATACTTGTGACTGTGTCATATCCTACCTCGACTGTCTAACCACACCCTCAAAAACAGGTTCTTGGATTTGACGCTTAACTGCATCTGACGGTAAGCCTCTAGTTCTTGAGATATGGAGAGTGTGATGGCCTCTTCGTTGCCATTAGGTCTACTCTAACCCGGAGTGTTAGTAGCTGTTATGATCCCATTTATATGTAAAATAGATCTGTTTAAAAAGTATTCAATTGGACCGTGTACAAAAACATCTCAAGAAACAACTACAAAAAAAGTAATTACAAAATTACAATAAACGCGATTACCTAACCTCTTGGTATAAAATAAACCATTTCCGGTTTAGATATCGTTAAGATCCATCAATCAAGCAACCAGCCAACGAAAGGCATATAACCTTCTTTTTATATTATTACTTTCTTTAATGGCATGTCAACCTTCAAGGGTTATTTAATGCGAAAGCCATCATTTTAGAAGAACAGTAGTGGTACTATTTAATCCATACGTTGGGACGAGCTCTTAACATATCAGACCGTTAATAATATAGACCGAAAAGGAAAGCAATAGCGCGTCTGGAGTTCGAAGGGCCGGGTTAGCTCAGAGGGCCGGGTTAGCTCAGTCGGTAGAGCGTTCGGCTAGAAACCACAAGGTTCCTAGTTCGATACCGGCCCTCGCCAACTAAGCGTATGAGTAGCACAGGGGTCTGAGCGGTAAAGTAGGAGCTTATGGTAGGTATGGCGCTCCACTTCAGACGCCAAAACAATCTCCATGGTCTAGCGCTAGTGAAAAGGGGATATACTCACTCGCTGGTTGGCTGGTACCGACTTTAGGCCACCCCGACAACTTTACTTTTTTATTTACTACGCCACGGGGAATTTGTGGAAGTACTAAGAAAAGTATTTCCTAAACTAAATGTAAAGGACAATTCTTAATCAAGGGATGCATGGGAAGTAAAATGATTGCAGCAGTCTAAACAAAACTAGTTTCCTTTTTATAATACTAAATCTACATCCGGTGATGAGGCTCAAGTTCTTGTGGACTGGAGAATGATGATGTACCCCTCCGTTGCAATTACTCCCAAGATCCCTTTGACCTGGGGTGATAGTAACTGTCAATGCCCATTAATGTGTTAAGTAGATGTTCTTGAGATAATGAAATTTCATTCCTGTTTAAAATGTTTGTAAAATTACATTGTTTTACTGAGGGACCTATCGTGTTGAAACGGTTACCATCGTAGGAATGGATTCGGTAACTCGAGTTCAAATCCTGTTCTATTCTATTTGTATTCCCCATAGTTCTCATAAAACTTCTAAGTGTTTATAGGTAAGGCTTTTGGTTTGCTTTTTTAATAAACGCTAATACATAGCAAAGTGTTGTTGATATAGACGTGTTTCATTATTTTTTTACATACACAATTTGGCACTTATCAGATATAGTGGGATTGTATATTAGCATGTTATAAACATAATTTTCAAGTCTATTTTACTTGTTCTATGCGTTTAAAGTGCTAATACACTTTGTTGAAAACATGAATCCAACTATTCTTTTTCCAGATATGGATACATAGTAGGGAATAATCAAGAATTTAACTTAAATATGACAATCAGTTTTGAAGAAGGAAAATTATAAATTAAAGTCAGTTATATTTACATTACAATGATTGACACGTTGGGTCAGAGTGTTTGGGATCCCATCGTAGCGTAATGATTAAAAAGGTTGTCTCGCAGATCCATTACTATTGAATAATCAGTTCAGTCCTCGCTGGATGCCCAAGACTTGCAACCTTATTTCCGATCCAACCCGTATGAAGCGGTTAAGTAAATATAAGGTCATTCCCCTCGTTGTGTAATGATTAGCAAGCTAGTCTCACCGATCCATTACTTTTGAATAGCGAGTCCAATCCTCTCTGGATACACCATACTTGCGGTCTCATGTCCCATCCAAACCGTGGTGGGCGGGTCGGGTAAATACCAGTGCGTACCATCGTCATTTAATGATTTGAAAGCTATTCTTACTGATCTATTACTGCTGAATACTGAGTTCGATCCGTGCTGGATAGACATTGGAAACACCGAACCGACAAAAAATAATACAAGTATTATTCTGATTATTGTCCTCATCTTTATCGTTATCTGTACAACTTTTTGGACGATGTACCCTCCGGCCTTCTCAAACCCGGGAAAATTCATAGAAATAAAAATATAAGATTAGACAGGCCATGTAAGCAACAAACTAACCATACGGACTAAATAAAACTTAAATTTATAAAAAGAAAAGGTTTATTTAATCATCATAATATTAGCAAGGAAACATAATTGAAGAAAAAAATGATTTCAAATAATTATATCCAATAGAACCTGTAATATTTGTTTAAAAATAGTGTTCAAATTTGGTAAAAGCATGTGCCGTAAAAAAATGCATACACATTTTCAGGCTAAAAACAATTTACTTTTATGGAATATCTTCAAAAATCAATTATTATGAAACTTATTTATTCCAAGTCATTTTATATATTGTTGGTTGATAAAAGAATAAATTCTATAATCAATCGGCTGGTTACCTCACGCCCTTACACGGATATTATTGCCCCAACCCTGTTGCCATTATGGCAAACCTCAGCCCTTATTATCATATGGGTCCTAGACTACCAAGGCCGAGGGCGTTCATGTCCTGGGAAGGACGTTTAACTATCTGATGTTGAGATTCCAATTCTGGAGATTTGGGAAAGGTGGGGCATCATTTCATCACCATTGATCCCTGTTCCATTCTGACCCGGAGTGGTAGTACCTGTCGTGGTCCCACTAGGGGTTAAATAGAAAGATGAATTCATAAAAAATATGAGTATCCATTACGAATGAATCAATTTCAAATCTTTGTCGGCATTAAATGACTCACTGAGGTAAATATGCCGTAAAAAATAAAAAAAAAAAAACAAACAAATAAATTACTACCTGTATAAAATTACTTTATACTTTAAAATTGTTAAAATTAACCTTGAATTTTTATTAAGGTATTTTTTAATCAACTTATGTTTCTCGGTTGTAAGTTTACATATAAGGAACCAGCCTTATTAAAAAGTTATCACATTCTCTTTTCATTAAATTTTCAAAAATACCAATTTCGTTTTTATTAAAAGAGACTTTTTTTTACATTTCACACTTTTATAAGGTGCATTAGAAGATAACTGTAAAGTAAATCAGCTTGACCTTCAACTCAAGTCGATATAGAAAGAAAGTTTCTTTTTACTCATTTCCTACAAAAATAAATACTATTTTTAACGATCCCGTTAATGAAAATTACCACATTTTCTTAGAAGCAATTTCGCAGGTGGCCATTTAATTTTAGAAATGATTTAAAAAATCAAAAAAAATCATATAGTAAGATTGGGTTTCTTTTTGGCAAAGCAATCCACCATTGCGTAATCTACGTATCGAGTTGACAAAAATGAAAACTACTTAAAATCACTCGTTAATAAGTTTCATGTTCACAAATCTATTTTCCTTCATTTCAATATTAAACATATTTAAACCATAAGTAGAAATCAAATTGTAAAACTACAAAACTGCAAAATACATATTTGAATTTGTAATACTATTAAAAACGTAATGATATAGTCTATTAGGCGTGCATATCTCTTGTGGCGTACCTAGCGCAGAGAGTGAATGCGCTGGGCCAGGACTATTTATACACGACTGTCTGAGAACATCAAGATCATTACTGAGACTTGTAGAAAAAATAAATAGTTGAACACTGTGACCCAGGTGGAGCAAGCCGACGAGTCGGGGTTGCAAAAGGAATAATCTTTTGCGACCCACTCCTGCCTAGAGTCTGGTAACAAGTAGTAAACACTCCTTAAAAAAACTTCTATAACCGTAGTTGATCACGGGAGCGAAGAAGATGGTTGAACAGGGAAGGAAAGCCCATTATATAGGCGCTGCAATGTCTCCTCACCCCTCCAACTTCCGACAGGAAACTATATAATGCAATCCCTCTCTGGTCTCGTGTTCAATCACAACAGTCAGAACCTCCCTCAACCCTCAGCAGCTCCAGACGGTAAGTCACCAGTCCTACCCCTTTTTTCACAGACTGCAAGGATTACGGAACTATTATGTCAACGGTCTACCTCGAGATTTTAGCACTGTTGCGAGTTAGTATATGTCTGGCGCTCATGTGGTTTCTCACTTTTTTCTGGTGTTTTTAAGAGACAAGCGTTTAAATGAATTTGAAATACAAGATCGTTGGAAGAGGAAATTGTAATAAATAAACCTGATATCTGAATTTCATCTATTAGAAAACATGAAAAGGCAAAGGTATCCGAAAGAAATTTATTCAATTCTTACTGACCCTGACTAAGGCGTAAATTTGAATGCGTTGAGTGTTGTTGCGTATTCTTCTTCTTAAATTCGTCTAACATCTATACAAACTGTAAAAAAGCCCATGTGCCTTTCTGTAAGACCCCCCTAATGGAACCACCTGCAGGCCGAGCGTGGCGACTCTGGATACTTAAGGATAGAATTTGTTCATGACATGCAACACACCACTTGAAACCTTTACTTGGGTAAGACGGTCGGTTGGAGAAGCTCCCTCCGATAAATCGGCTTGTCACGTCAAACCCTAGCACCTATATGATCCCCCTGACCCTATTGTTCTTATGGCAAATCCCCGGCCCTTTTTATCATATGTGCTAGAAGGTGGTAAGTAGGACATTAAACTCTATCTAGTTGTGAGGTTCCAATTCGGTATTTACCTTACTCCCAACCACCAGGTCAGGATGCGTACAAGGTCAGGAAGCCACAGGCAAGCTTATGCGATGGCTAGTCTAAAGATTTGCATGGATCCCACCGGCATTCCTATTTTGGGGCTCCTCAGGCACTAGGCAATAAATCTAGCCCTTTTCCTTTTAATCGAGGAGGCAGGTTTTTGTCTGAGCGACGGCCTCTTTGGATCACGCTGTTAATTTGACCGTGGCCTGCTGAATTCTGATGAAAACGGTAAGTGATGTTCCAATTCTGAAGCTCTGGGAAATCTGGTGTACTCCTTCATCACCATTATTCTCAGGTCCACTCTTACCTGGAGTAGTAGTACCTGTTAGCGTCAGATTCTTGTATTAATTAGACCATCAAGAATGTATAAAATAAAAACTTCTTCAAAAGATATCCCAAGTGTTGATAATGCCTTAGAATACAACAAATCAAAACAACCAATCTAATATCTCTATCAAGTCGTATCGGGGTCTCTTTCGGATCAGACGTCTCCTTCACATTCTAAGAATGTCTCTCACTGTGTGGTTCCCATCTTGTTTTTGTTATAGTTTACCCGCAAGCACGTGGGGTGAACCGGAGATGGAAAAACACATCTCTCCAAAAATGCCGTTGTCCTCAACTCTCTAACTTTTAACTCTACTATACTAGAGTCATCTGGTTTCATGCTCCTCTAAGCTCCGTATAAAATGACGCTAAAGCGCAACTTTTCCAATAAAAAATTCAGTGATTTTTCTTTTTTTTTCAGTTATTTTAAACAACGCTACAGTACTTGCTAACATTGATAGGCTATAACTATACATTAGTTAACACTGTGTATATTATTCTTTACCAGATGTTGTGTTCTTTCACATTTGGAGATGGTTTGCTGTACCTTTCTTTTCCTCAATTATTTGTGACTGATGAATGCATACCAAACATAAATTAACGTAACTTCGTTATCTCCCAAAATAAACTGTGTTTACCTGAAATTCGCCTGAGAGCACACCTCGTATAAGTTTTCGAAAATTATTGCGCTGTGGAATTCCTGAATGGATAAAAAAAAATGACTAACGTCAAAACGTTCAAATTATTCTTGTTAGAAAAACTGAAAAGCTTATAAATATTTAAAGAAGAATATATCGGACGAAAAGAAAGGATTTTTTAAAAAAAGAAAAAAAGAAAGAAAATAAGTTAAATATATCATTGTGAATAATGCGTAGAATTATGTACTAAAAACAGATATCCAAAAGAGAGGTTTCTCTTGAAAACTTAGTTAAATTACTTCCCTTGACGGCTTTGTTAATCTCATAAACGCTGCAAGAGAAATGTCAACCGTGCCAGAGATGTTATTTCTGAAAACTTCATCATAGGGTGAATAGACAATCCATTCAATTGGAAAAATCGCTAGGCGTGCCGTTACCAGTGTCAGAATTGAAAACAAATAATATCAAGTGGGCTGTAGAGTGTTTGTGTGTGAAATTTGTCGTTCTTAGTTTTTGTTTCAAAGTCTATAATGATATTATTATTGGCAAAAGTGCAAACAATAAAAGTCTTTTTTTAAACAGTGAGAACAAAACATTTATTCCGTTTTGAATATACAGCTCGCACTTGGGTACTTTTGTGAAAGTGTTCATTCAAAAACTAAATACTCGACGGATCTGGTGGAACGATTTTTAAAAATGTCATTCGACCATGGAAAAGAAAGGAAATATAATTAGAAAGAATAGTGCTACCTTCTGAAAGGCGATATCTTATTATAATGGAGATTGTGTGTTTTTCTGTCTGTAACCGAAACTATATCACTACTGAAGTCATAATTCCATTAGTTATTTACATCACATTCTCCATGATTTTATTTATATTTAAACCTCAATTATTAATAAAATTGCTTCACCTTTTTATTAGTATTGTCCATATATACATACTAATAACAGGCTATTGTATTTATATATAAAAAATAGCGGTTTGCAGTGTGAACGGGAAGGCTAATTTGCATATTGATCTTAAAAATTTGATTTATTAAATATGTGCTTAGTATTGATTTCTAATTGTTTGTTTTATTTTAATGAATATAAACAAAAATCTCTCCAATAAATCTTAAATGAAATCCATTAACAAGAAAAAATAAGTGTAATTTTATTCTTTATTTCCTAATTTAACTAAATAGTTGAATAAGTAAAATTCAGCAATGAAAGACGGCAGTGATGGAAAAGTAATTTTCATTTCTATTTTTCTATTATACCCCCACTCTGTTTCAAATCTTTTTATCTGCATTCTTATTAGACTTTCTAATTTAATACGATATTTCAATACATTAAAACTTAAATACTTGCACCCGGAGGGTGCATATATTTGCTAGTATATATATATATATATATATATATATATATATATATATATATATACTAGCAAAAGTACCCGGTCGATGACCGGACGAAAACATTTTTAGGAACACTCAAAAATACAGGATTACATTAAAAAAATATGTCCAATGTTTTACATTAAAAAATGGATTACATTAAAAAAATATGTCCAATGTTTTAAAAAAAATTCCCCAAAATAAACACTGTAATACGTAAATTTTCGGTGATTTTTTAAAATCACCGAAAATTTACGTATTACAGTGTTTATTTTGGGGAATTTTTTTAAAACATTGGACATATTTTTTTAATGTAATCCTGTATTTTTGAGTGTTTGGAAATAATTTTATGTCATAATATTGACATTTTTTAGTAGAATTCAGAAATCATGTTTACTAAAAACAAAATCCCGTATAGAAACTTATAAAAATCTGATATAATTATTCAGACTATTATCTTTATAGAAAAAAAAATCGTTTTTCATCTGTTTATTTTCTTCATATTTCCTAAAATATAATAATCGTAAAAAATATTTCCCCTAACATATTCTAAGAAAAAAAACTATTTTAAACATATTTTCATTTTTCATAGAATTTGTTAAAAAAACGGTAGTCAGTTGATTTAATGGTACGAAAATATGAACAATAGTAAAGATTGTTTTCGTTCATAATTTTCATTATTTCCGTATTACAATATCTATTTTTGCTCAAACTCAAGATAGTATTTCAAAAACATATTGTTTAAAAAGTTTTCATTAGTTCTCTGAAAAATTAAGACTTTAAGATTGGACAAAAATAATTTGATTTTACGTTAAAATTTAGTCATAGATGTAGCGGACATTTTGAATGACTGGTAGCAACACGCACCTGATATTCTTTCTTCCTTCCTTCTTTCTTCTTCTGCTGAAATAAGCAGCAGCCAAGCTTCTACTGATACACCTATCAACAGGAGCAGCTTACGATACTTTCCGAAAATCGTTTGATTTTGTATGATTAATTAATTATATCCCTTAATCAGTAAAAATCAAAAAACAAATTAGCTGTATTTCTTAGGTAGAAGAATATTAATCTATATGTAAGATTTCGAATCAAAGTGACTCCTCATTTCTGAGTTATAGGTCGACACATACATACAAAAACCTTTCTTTTATATATATAGATGTTTAAAATAAGACGCAAACATCGGTTTTGCCTCACAAGACTTAGTGTGCTCTTGGCATGCAAATACATAACACATTCAGAATATTTTCAGTCATTTTCAGGAATTGAGCTCTGTAATGATTCTGTGGATTAAGAATGCTTTAACTTTAAATTCGAAACCCAATCATAATCATTATCATCATCATCAGTAGAAAGTTTTCATCTCTCTTGGCAAGTCCTCAGCCCGGCGTCCTCTGTCTGCACAGAACTAATCAGTTTAAGTTTTTGCTTTTCGACAAAAATTCTGCGTCAATGTGTAGGTATGCACATTAAAACGTTCTTACTTCACCAGTAGTTTCCCTCATGTCTTATTTGTCTAGTTGGATGGCTTGTATGATAGGTATGTGTCCGTACAGGTGTTTTTGCATGGTGCAATTTCCATGATTTGACCAAAGCACACAGAATCCATGTGTAGTTCCAATCTAGCTTTTCCCCAGCCTTTTGTTAAAATCCAAATGGTACAGCTATATAGTGGCACTTACACGGCTACAGTTTGGAAGAATTCTCGTTTTATCTTATCAATTTTAAGATTCCTCTATATGCAGGAAACAATGTTTAAATATTAAATGAAGAACATAGCACGCTGGTGTATAAATACAATTTATCGTGAAAGTTGAAAAGTTCTTAAAATGAGGAGGTTATATATATATATATATATATATATATATATATATATATATAGTAAGCGTGTTGGTAAATCCTTGCGGTGAGAAAAAACCAGCAAATAGTTTGATTGTAACTACCAAACATCAACCAGGGAGAAAAATTTAAAAAAAAAAAAGAAAAGACCAAGATATTCGTACCAACAAAAAATAATCTATTGGTACAGTATTTGGTCAAAAGAAAAACAATTTATATGTATATATATATATATATATATATATATAATATATATATTAGATTTTAGCCCTGAAGAGCTTTATGCGAAACTAATAGTAGGTTCGTCTGACTCATTAGATTATCTTTATATATATATATATATATATATATATGTGTGTGTGTGTGTGTGTGTGTGTGTGATACACAGACACGGTATTTCGACGTTTCCCGTCTCAGCAGTGTGGCTAGACACAGCAACAACCTCCGACCGGAAGCAAAAACCGACTGACTTTCCATCAGCCCGATTTTTAACCTCTCGGCCAGCGGCAGCTGCCATCAAAGAGTGGTGTTTTAACTGTTAAAAAAATACATCTGTGTATATATTTTACGATCAACAGAGAGATCAAATCTGTAAACAACAAACGATAATTTATGCTCTTGTACAAATTAATTGAAACAAAATGAATAATTCCGTTATCATTATAATATCCAGTATCGCTATGTAAGCCCTGCCAGCGTGTTTATAAATAGTTTCGCTTCCTTGGGATAACATCCATTGCAGACAATGACTGTAGGACAACTAATCAACAGTCGAGACAATACTGTCTGGGCACGATAAATATCTGAGGCAATCACGGATGATTCAATATTTTTCAAGACCATATAAATTATATCATACGTTATCGTCGTCGTCATGAGATTTTCAGACCCATACTTTCCTGAACTGTAAGTGATGGCAAGTTTCCACTGCTATCCATGAATATTTTTTATATGCTTGCAGATCTCAGAAGTGTTGCCTTCTTGATATTAATAATTCTTCCTCGAATTTCAAGTTGATACACGGCCTACTAATATTATACAGCCCCACATGAGACATTAAGAAGCAAAAAATACTAGGCCGATTGGCCTGATAGTCAATCTGTAGGTTTAGGCTGGAAAATGTTAAAAGTATACAAAAATACACAAACTGTTTTCTTTTTTTTTCTTCAGAAATGTAATATGAAAAGATTGCAATAAAAAGAATAAAAATCGTTATTAAAAAATTATGCAGTAATACAAAACAAATAATCGTAAAAAGAAACTCACCAATAATCTTTCATAAATCAATTTTCTTTTGACCTTTGTCTTTTTAAAAAGTAATTTACTGCTTGTTTTCGAATTTCATCAGATGCAAGCCTTTGTTTGTTGCTGTAAAATATATTTACAACAATTTTTATGCAAATTTAAGTCCTTTTTCACTGTGTTGTTCACACGTAAAAATATATTTTGGAGAATAAGTTTCCAAAATTATTTCAGCAGACTCTCTTATTGTGGATTCATTATGTTTTGCAATAAATTTATCAGCATAATCAAGTATAGCAAAACAAGTACTAACAAATTCTGCCATTTGGTTAGATGGTATCGTAAGTCCTCCTCGAGAAAGTAAATCGAAATATTGCTTCTCTATAGCATTATCCCTATCATTGCCTACCATGACCAGGGAACACATTTAACATTGAAAACGTTTAATTAATTTTTTGGAGATATAACCTGAAATTGTGTAAGCCACTTTTTTGCTGTCTGGTGACAAAGAGAGTTCTTGTATTTCTGATTCGTGCTGGACCAAAATATCAAGAAGTATTGAGTGGTCGTTTTTTAGAACTGGATTCAGGCCTTCCTCCCAAAAGTTAATGTTTTATTTTAAAAGAGACCGACATCTGGTTTGTGGGTCCGTCAAATTTTCGGTGGCTTCCTCAATTCTGTTGTTATCGGCAAAAGAGACGGTTTTCTTATTTTTTTCTGAATGGATTGTAGGAATTGGATGTAAATCCCACTTAAGTGTGTTTCGCTTTCCTTCCAAAATAAATTTATCTTCAAAATGTTTTATACAAAGAACTGAATTCTTCGTAGGTAACCAGTCATGTCGGTTAACAAATTTGATCCATTTCTCGAGAATTTCGGGTTTTCCAAGAGGAAAAGAAAATGTTGATAATTTTTCACTATCAGTATGATATCCACTAGTGCAGCCAAATGCAACACATTTGTTAACCATTTTTGTAAACAAATTATCGCGAAAAACTTTAAAAAATCAATATTTAAATGCAAAAAAATGATGCGTTAGTAATTTTACCAAAATAGCGTCTATAAGGCAAAACAGACCGTATACGTGATTGAAAAGCATAAAAACAAGGTAAATCACAGCCGTTTATAATTCGTAGATTAGTGAAAGACAAAGTATAAATAACGTATTTTAATTTTGAAAAGAATTAAAATTAAATTAGAATAATGACTAATAAATTCTAACGGTATTATTTTATTATTTTCTGTTAAATTTTTAAAGTTACCTCCCTTTCTGCGTCAAGTTTATAAGCGGCCCAGAATGAGTTAAAATGTAATTCGGCCTGTTATTTTTTGCCTCTTAATGTATCATGTAGGGCCGTATAATATTAGTAGGCCGTGGTTGATATTTATTGTTTTCTAGATTCGTGATTTTAACTCGGGGTTTACCATCTATGATTGGTATTACTGTCACCTTAATATTACCTAATCATTTCCTCTCTTGCATATTTTACTCAAAATATTTTCCTTAAATATTACACTTAATATAGATTTTATTTACTCACCGTCGTACTAGTTTCGTAAAGCAAATTTTTAAAATATGTAATTCCGTTTAGTGAAAAAAGAAAGTATCCCCCTTTACTGAATGACACTGGTATTAGTTTCTTAAAGAAAGTTTAAAAACTGTAAACAATGTAAAACATAAAAAATAACAAAAAACAAATGAACAAAACACAAAAACAAAAATAAGAAAGAAAACCACTTTTCCGTTTTGAAATTCTTAATATCCTTATTAGCATGAATCTTACTAGTCTAACAAATTTATATGCCATATTTAATATACATGTTTTATTCTTCCACACATGTGGCATTTATTTTATTTTATTTTTCTTTCTTTTTTTTTTTGCTTTATTTTATATTAAGTCTACTGGCTGACATGTTTGTTTTTTCTTGCTTAATAAGGCTCGACTAGCCTCCTGGTGCAATTGGTTGATCCGTTTGTATCTGAAAATCACAAAAAATGAGTACGTTACATTTTACTTGTTGCAAGTTTTAACACGCTTAAACCTGGTGGTTTTTCACTGAAGTCAACGTAAGAGCACGAGTCTTCAGATCTCCGGGACTTTACTAAACATTCTAGTTAATTCTAACAGTTTTGTGCTCTTGATGGTCTGGATTCTTTCTCTGGTCTCCATTTTACTTGACCTCTTTACTGGTATTCATTATTTATCTTCTTGCTTTATTTCATGTTCACTCTATGGTCCTATATATATATATATATATATATATATATATATATATATATATATATTTACCAACCCCTCCGCATGAGCAGAATGTGACACAAGGTCAATTTCTTAAGCGGAGTTCAACAGGTCTTGAATTCAGAGTTTTCCTTCTCCTAGACCGGTTGCCTAACCAAGGTTAAAGAGCCCAGTCTGCCCTACTATCTATCCATAGCTGGTGGGAGAGTAGGATCCATGCCTTTCCCAAGGGTATTAGCGCTAAGTGAAATGCAATTACCAAGTCCAGGATTTGAACTCGGGGTGACGAATCCATTTCCCATGACTTTAATCATTAGTCTATGGTCCTATAGAATGTCACAGTGGAATTAAGCTTTTCTGTTCTATTCTTTTGTTAAAACTATGTCTGGCCAGGATTCGATGATGTGCTTGTATCTAAAAAAACAGAGAAGAATATGCGTCTCATTTCCTATGGAAGATTCTATGGAAGATTCTGAATTTTTGTCTCTTGCGCCATTACCAATCAAATACATTTCGCATCAAGTCAAGCCTAGTCTTGTGTTCATTTAAGGCCCGTATGCTGTATTCGATTATTAGTGTTGTATAGCCCTTTCTTTCTGATCATATTGTATGTATCTTATTTTGTTTCCTTGACCAGCTCGTCTACCCGACGCTGTGATCTCTTCCAAGCTGATTGAGTCGGCTATCATTTATCTGGTTATCTGGACAAGTTCACCTTGTTTTTCTGGTCTGCTCCCTTTGGACTTCTAGAGAGTTCTTCAATTGTGTATTTGTTGTTGTTGTTAGTAATGAACACAAATATTTTAATATTTTTCACAGGTCTTTTTTAACCCAAGTTAACCATCACACACGGAAGAAATAGCCATCTTGGAGAGGCCCGCCTGCTTTCTCAAAAGCCCAATCTATGCCTCCCTAAATTTCAGCTCGACTTCAGATGATGGATAATTTCCTTAGGGGCCATACTGACCAACCAGAGAACAGACATGAGGTTTGGCTAAAACCAAAACAATGTGAATTCAGAATTAACGTTATTTTTTAATTTCTACTCTACCGTAATGTAACATTATTTAGTTATCATGTTTCATCACATAACATACGTTTACTATTCCTCTATATATTATTAATTTTTACTTTGATTTAATTGGTTCATATGTCATTAATTTGTAAAACGAATACTTAAAACGCGTATAAAGAAGTACCAAGCACGAACTGATTAAAAGGCAAGTGTGAACTACTTTTACAATATATCGTAGTACCGTTACCCTTTTTATTGTTTATGAAGTTAATCAATTCTTCATTGTTGTTTATAGCTGGCCATTTTCTTTTTATTAGTTTTCGCAAACACCATTTCCCATTACCACACTTTTATCGCATTTAGAATTTTGTTTAATTTTATTGTAACTTTGATATTCGAAAATGTTAGCTTCTGGTTTGTGCATGCGGTATGATAATTATTATTTCACCCTTGCGAGTTTTCCACACTAACTTTAGCTGGTGGTTATTCACTAAAGTCTGAGAGGCTGCAAGTCTCCTCGGGTCTCCATGGCTCTTCTGATATTCTCTCTGCCATATAGTACCTGAATGATGAGAATGCTATCGTTTTTTGTCATATAAATAATTTCTGACGAAACCTCGGAAAAAAGAAACAACGGGACTTGTTAATTCAACCAAGTAATTGTTAAGTTCGCTGTTCAGCTTGCATCTTTGATCATTCATCATCATGTTGAGCTAGCAGCAGGGATATCCATGACAATCTCTCGTCAGCCGTCCCTATCATTCATTGCTACCGGAAGATACTCTGCACGGTATCCGCGTAGAGTTGGTCTATATACGTCTCTGCTGGACGGCCTACTCTGGCGTGCCCATGTGATGGCTTCCACAGAAGAACGTCACGCCATCCTTGCTTCTTTAGCAGTGCCCAGCGTGTCTTGTTCGACTCACACGGATTATTTCTGTGATATGGGGCAGGTGGTCGTACAGCTGTTTTCTCGTGGAGTGTTGTTTCCACATCTTGTTTAAGATTGCACGCAACATTCTTGTGCAGCTCCCATCTAGCTTATTCTCCAGGCGCTCGTTTGGGTCCAAGTAGTGCAGCCGTACAGTAGCAATGATACAACTACGGCTTGGAAGAATCTTTGATTTAACTTATCAGTGAGATCGGATTTCCATAGCACTGACAATTTTCCGTATCCTTAATGCTCGTTGTGATTCTTCCTATTATTTCACTGCTAACTCTGATACCTGATCATTTTTAGCGAACAATTCTCCATCTGTTACCTAAGTGAAAAAAAGAAAGTCCCTGTGGAACAGATATCGGCTGTTCAGACGCCATTATCTCATGCCTATCAGTAGTGAAGAATATTATTTTACGTATGTGTCTAAGCTATCAATAAGGGAATCAACATTGTGTTATATGTTATATTTTGAACCGGGTTAAATAAATAGTGATAAAAAATTGCCCTAAACTGGCACTGCCCTAATAAAGTATCAGACTCTCAAAATATTTGAACAACCTAAGACTTGAGCATGGCAGATATATGTACATTTAGTATAATCTTTCACACAGAAATAAGGTGCATGTTTTCCACGCATATAGAATATGTTAGAATATATCTATCAATCTATCTATCTATCTATCTATCTCAAGATGCATGTAAGTAGGTGTCGGAGTGTGTACGATTTTTTTCTTTATATTCAAATATTAATCCTGAGCACAAAATTATAATCAAATATAAATTATCCTGCCCAACATCCTAATGCCATTCGATATTTTTATTCAAACGTATGCACGCACATTTGTGCATTGGTCTATTACACAGCTCTATCTAATCTACCTTTATATCCATATCTATCTATTTATCTCTCTCTCTCTCTCTCTCTCTCTCTCTCTCTCTCTCTCTCTCTCTCTCTCTCTCTCTCTCTCTCTCTATGTATATATATATATATATATATATGTATATATATATATATAAATATATATGTGAATATATATATATATATATATATTCATTTATTTATCTATTTATTTACTTATAGATATATTTATATATATATATGTATACGATGCATATAGTGCGTTCCTTTGGATGAGTATATAATTTGTTTTCTACATTGAAAAATGTTTTCTATGCAAATCATTATGTATAGGTAAAAATAGACAAATGGGTCCAGGAGCAAAAAATATGAATCTACAGGTACATACAACACAGAGAAATCTATCCATCAATTCCTCCTCTCACTCTCTCTCTCCCCCTCTCTCTCTCTCTCTCTCTCTCTCTCATATATATATATATATATATATATATATATATATATTAGTCACAATGATAAATATATAATTTATAATTTTGTTATACTGCTATGCGTGCGGGTATCCGAAGACACTATTTTTCTTGCCATTTTTTAAAATAGTTATTCTTATTATTGTAAGTATATATATATATATATATATATATATATATATATATATATATGTGTGTGTGTGTGTGTGTGTGTGTGTGTGTGTGTGTAATGACTCATCAGAAAGAGAAAGAAGAAAACCGACGGGTTCAAATTATTGTAGATATAAGGAAAAAGAAATGGAATAAATCGCATATGTAAAAGCATAATAAAAGGTGCTCAATACGTATGTAGGCCTGGTTTATAGGATCGAATCACTAACAGAGGTTAACTACACAGTTTTCATCCAGAAATATCTTTAGTAAAACAGTGACATACACATACACACACACATACACCCCCACGCACACAAATACTCACAGACGCGGCAACTCACACACACACACACACACACAAACATATATATATATATGTGTGTGTGTGTGTAAACTGGCTTGACGTATGGATTGGGCACCTTTGTATATTAGTTATTATTTTGACACACATATATATGCATTTACATATACATTCATATATTGACAGACATTAAATATACTAGCAAATATATGCACCCTCCGGGTGCAAGTATTTAAATTTTAATGAAAGAAAATATTGTATTAAATTAGAAATGCTAATGAAACTAAATAAGAATACAGATAAAAGATTTGAAACAGAGGAGATAAAAGATTTGAAACAGAGGGAGTATAATAAAAAATGGAACAACTGAAAACTTACTCTTCCATCACTCTCGTCTTTCATTGTTATTTTTCTTATTTAAGTATTTAGTTAAAAGAGGAAGTAAAGAATAAAATGACAGTTATTTTATCTTGTTAATGGATTTCATTTAAGATTCATTGAAGAGATTTTGCTTATATTCATTAAAATAAAACCAAACAGTTAGAAATCAATAATACTAAGCACATATTTATTAAATTCGATTTTTTAATATTAATATGCAAATTAGCCTTTCCGTTCACACTGTAAACCGCTATTTTGTTGTATATATAAATGTAATTGCATGTTGTCAGTATGTAGACATAGTTAACAGTATTAATAATGTAAGACAATTTTATTAATAATTGAGGTTTAGATAAAAAAAATAAAATCATGGAGTATGTGATGTCAATAACTAAGAGAATTGTGACTCGTGTAGGAATATAGTTTCGGTTACAGACTGAAAAACACACAATCTCCATTATAATAAGATATATATATATATAAAGATATATATATATATATAA
Organism: Doryteuthis pealeii; assembly: GCA_023376005.1. Lineage (NCBI taxonomy): Eukaryota > Metazoa > Mollusca > Cephalopoda > Myopsida > Loliginidae > Doryteuthis > Doryteuthis pealeii. The sequence goes on along the minus strand of CM042146.1, from coordinate 87,547,357 downwards.
TGTGTCATTTTTTTCTTAGTATATCTATAGTGTCTTTTATATACATGCATTCATTATAAGCCTACTTTCACACCGATTCTTTTATTTAAGGCCGCTATTAACACGTCATAAGCTGCAATTGTTTTTTGATATGACACCTGTAGACTTTGTAGCTTCTGTGTTGTAAAGGCATAAAAATGCAAGAAACACTTTCCGAGCCAAACTTTATAAAGATTCGAATAAAATTCCATGCTATTTCCAGACTGTAATATTTCCTTTGTTATTTCTCAATGCCATTTTCATGTGAATTTGATATTAAACGTCTGAAGAAATGAAAATTGAAAAGTGAGAAAACCCATAGAAATGTATTAGCCATTACGAGAATTCTCATTAGCACCCGTGTCGTAAAAATGTCAACCCACGTTTAGAGGAACATCGCTTTTCCCTTTTTCTGCAATTGTGCGTCGAAGAAGCAATTTCTTTATTTTTCACATCGATTGCATCGCACTGTAAATAACATTATTTTTTTTATTCCAAAATTTAAAGGCCACGATTACAATACAATTTATTTTACTAATTATACTAGTCAAAAGTATTGCGTTATTTTGTTACGTGAAACATTAGAATAAATCGCATGATCCAAGATGGCCGTCCCCAGGCATAATCAGCCTCCTTGTCAAAAGGTGTAGGGTCGGGTTATTGCCCGGTATCTGAGACGCCTCAAAAGGGGAATGCTGACGGGATCATGAAATTTTTGTACTGACCACTGCATGAGAAACCGGGTTGTGCTTGATGTTTCAATCGTTAAAATGTCCTTATGTCAATCCGGCCTGGTGGCCTACCCCTTCATCACCATACCTATTGTTTACGAGTTTCAGAAAAGTGTTTAACATGATTTTTTTAAACACATTTTTAAAACGCTTTATTTCTATTTAAGCAAGGACTCCAAAAGTGAAACTTCATCATTAGATGCAGTTTAACTTCAAACCAGGAAACCCACTTTAAAGAGCAATTTCTTAAGAGCTTAAATTCAGAGTTATACTTCTCCTAGAATATTTGCCTAACCAAGGTTAAAAAGCCCAGTCCTTACTATTATTCAGTCATAGTTGGAGGGAGAACTGCTGCACAAGGGTTAAAAGCTATGTGAAATGCAAACAGCTTCATCCAGGACTTGAAATCGTTTCACTGTTTCCATTTACAGTCACAGTCGAATGAAAATCGGTTGCTTTTTATGATATTCGGAAATACGTCAGAATTGGAAATAGGTCGATTGGAACACGGAAGAAATTAGTATAGCGGTTTTTAAACGACACCGAATCAAGAACGCGTCAAACAGAACGACAAAGTTTTCCTGTATTGTAAGAACATTAATGTACAATGACAGGACGTAAAAAGATAACCATTCACTCGTGGAAGGAAGCCGTCTATGAATTCAGAACAATTGAATGTTTTTCGTATTTGTCTACCTATCCATCATAGATCGAATAACTTTTAATAATGCTCTTTTCAGTCGGAGTTTTCAAACATGACCAATTTATATCAATAAATGCTGCTTTATAACTCTATACATTTTCTCTGTGATTCCAACCGTCTATGTGTGTGTATTTGGCGGGAGGGGGTTTCCTCTTGCTTTCTTTGTCACTGTCACATTTCTATACTTAAGTCTTTTCCCTTTCCTGCTTCATTTCAAATTATTTCCTCTATCGGTTTAATTTCTCATTCGTTCCAACTAATCATCCTTTCGCCGTTTTGTTTCTTTTGTATTTTTACAGGAGATTTCTCATTTCCCTTTAGTAAGAACAGCTGCACGACATCAGTCTCCCTCACTGACTACTATACCTCTATGTATTTCTCCTCGCGTCATTTTCTCTCACACATATACTCTCTCCTCTCTCTCTCTCTCTCTCTGTCTCTCTCTCTCTCTCTCTTTCTCTCTGTCTCTCTGTCTGTCTGTCTGTCTGTCTCTCTCTCTCTCTCTCTCTCTCTCTGTCTCTGTCTGTCTCTGTCTGTCTCTTGTCTCTCTCTGTCTCTGTCTCTCTCTCTCTGTCTCTCTCTCTCTCTCTCTCTGTATCTCGCTCGCTCTGTCTCTCTCTGTCTACACTTGACGGCAAGCCTCTTAAGTCAGTAGAAAAATTCACATACCTAGGTAGTAATATCTCATCCACAGAAAACGATGTTAACACTCGAACAGGAAAGGCATGGTTGGCCACCAACAAATTATCAGTCATATGGAAATTCGATCTACCCGACAAGCTAAAGAGACAATTCTTCCAGGTTGTGGTTGTGTCGGTACTGCTGTATGGCTGTTTCACCTGGACCCTAACGAAGCGCCTTGAGAATAAGCTAGATGGGAGATGAACGAGAATGCTGCGAGCGGTCCTGAATAAGTCGTGGAAGCAGCACCCCACAAAAAGCAACTGTATGGCCACCTTCCCCCCATCTCACAAACCATACGAGTAAGCAAGAACGAGATCGTAAACGACGTACTACTGCAGAAGCCAGCACATGGGTACGCTTATGTGGGCCGCCCAGCCAGGACCTATATTGACCAACTATGTAGGGATGCTGGCTGCTGCGCGGAGGAGCTCCCAGAATCGATGAATGTTAGGAAAGTTTGGCGAGAGATCGTCATGGATATCCGTGCAAATTGTGCAACATGATGATGATGATATATATATATACTTTTTGACAAACCTTATATATATATATATATATATATATATATATATATATATATATATATATATATATATATATATAAAATAATAAAATCTGAAGGTAATACAATGCGTATAAAAAATAAATAAAAAAGATGTCTTTTTTTTGTTTTTGTCTTTATTATTTTTGTCTTTATTATTTTTGTCTTTTATTATTTTTTTATACGCATTGTATTGCCTTCAAATTTTATTTTATAACATACTTAACAATGCTTCAAGCAAATTTCCAATTACTATTTATATATATATATATATATATATATATATATATATATATATATATATAAGGTTTGTCAAAAAGTATCGAGATTCTTTTGTACTTTTTGATACTCCTTGTATTCTGAAGAATTAACATTCTATTCATTGTTCATTTCTATCTTGGTAAATACAGCTTCAATATCGGTACTTTTATGACACACCTATATATATATATATATATATATATATATATATATACTAGGTATACCAAAAGTGAGGCTAAACTGCGTTTTTAACAAATTGACTTTACCCCCCCCCCTACAGAAAATAATTTACAAAAAATCAGGGAATTATCGGATTTTAATGAAATTTTCAGTGTTTATTTATCAATGAATGATATTTATAATGCATTATCTAATTTATTTCAAAACATTTACTCTTTTTTTTCAGGTCACTTAATTTTGACCCCCCCCCCACACACCACACACACTTATGTTGGGGGCGTAATATTTTTTCAAATTTGTCTCATAGTTTTCTAATTACAGTATAGATAAAGAGATAAAAGACCGAAGTTATGAATAGAAAAACATTTTTTTTACGGTGGCTTTTTTTTGAGAAGATAAGTACCGAAAAAAAAATAAAATGTACAAAAATAATAAATAAATAATTTTTTGGAGGTTTCTTTTTTACTCATTTCGATAATTATTTAATTGGCTATTATCTTATAAAAGAAAAAATTATACATCGATATTTTTCTGCTTAAAAACGGGATGGGGTACATTTTCAATCGAGTTTTTCTTCAAAAAGTATACTTTGATGTAATAAAATAAGGTTTGCGTTAAATAGATATTTATTTATAGAATCTAAAAATATAACATTTTAAACTTAACATCAGTCTTTTGATATTTTGAATGAATTTTATATATTAATTTTTCATAGCAAAAATACTAAATTAAAGTTTTGAAATAAAATAACTGATGCATTATAAAATTCATTAATTGATAAATCAATATTGAAAATTTCATTAAAATCGGATAATTACCTGATTTTTGGTCATTCCTTTGCAATCGCGAATGTTACATTAAAATTTAAAACAAGCTCTTAAAACCATTTAAAAAGAGACAGAATGGCGGATCGCGTCGAAATTTACCAAAACAAATCCCTTTAAATGTATTAAAAATAAACTGCATATGTAATGATATTTTTTTAAAAGATGGTCATTATGTTACAACTTATCGATTTAAACAAAAGTTTGACCTAAAATAATAGATTTAATTAATTATAATTCGTTTTTAAAATTTGTAGCAGACGACAAAAAGGGTATACCTAATATATACCGATGTGAAAATTAATTGAGACAAAGATTGTGTAGAATATGAATCTACCACGCTGACTAACGATTTAAACCGTTTTAGAGTCTACAATGTACAGCGATATTTTTCCACGATTATCATAGCTCTACTTTTAATGAAATATTGAGGAATTTCTGGTATGTTCCTACTCCAACGGAAAGGCTCTGGAAAACAAAAATACCAGGATTTCTACATCTTATCCGGTGAACATCGTGGTCTACAGTGCTGGGATTTTTGAACTTTTTGATACTTTCTTTTACATTTTTATACACATTTACATCAAACTCTTTTGAGTTTTCTTTGTGGACTATAATGCTTCTGATTTAATAAAATAAATAAAATTTATTTTATTTTATTTTAAAAACAGAATGCGCATTTTCTAAATTTAAATAAAAAAAAATAAAAAAAAATTGAACGGTCCACTTTCGCCGTTCTCTCTATCATACACAACTCGCTCTTGAGGAAGACCACTTCAAGGGTCGAAACAGAATTCTGTATCATGTGTTTATATATATATATATATATATATATATATATATATATATATATATATATACGTAATCCTTCATTACTATGAATAAATCATCTGTGTGGGTAGTCTAAGATTGTAGGTTTAACTGAACTGCTGTGTCCACATAGTTCGTAATCGAATATATATATATATATATATATATATATATATATATATATATATATATATATATATATATATAAATTTCTGGTACAAGCAAATTTAAATATATATATATATATATATATATATATATATATATATATATATATATATATATATGTATATGAGGTTAAGTAAACAAACAAATGTGTTTATTTTTATATGGCTTTAAGCCGACCATTTTTGGGGGATATGTGCCTAATTGAAGTCATACCTAATTTTGAAAATTAATTAGTTAATAATTAATGAATATATATATATATATATATATATATATATATATATATATATATATATTCGATTCCGAACTATGTGGACACGGCAGTACAGCTAAACCTACAATCTTAAAATGCCCACGCATATGATTTATTTATAGTAATGAAGGATTACGTAGAATCAGTCAGACTTTTTGGGATAGTCTGACGAACGCTGCTGTCAATTTCTCGTCTTTGCTATCATCGGACAAAGTACCTTTGACTCCTACGCTATCCGATAAATATATATATATATATATATATATATATATATATATATATATATATATATATATATGTGTGTGTGTGTGTGTGTGTGTGTGTGTGTTGTAATAGACGATAAACATCCACCAAGAGTAAATAGATATTCAAACCTAAATACTAGAGGATTCACAGCACAATAAACGTTTTATACTTGATCAATAAAAAGAGCTAAATATACGATTGAAAACCGAATAGTGAAAAACAAGACCGACTCGACTTTCATCCACATAAGAAATCTTTAAGGTAAACGTTGTTACTCTGTTAATTTTACATATACTGGTGAGATGATCCAATCTTTATTATGAGTGGTGTTTTAATCCACCCGTTTATAATCCGCTATGTAATATCCGAATTCATAAAGCAGAGTTTTTGCTTATTTTTGTGTATGCCCATATTGTTAGTTCAACAGCTGCTCAGTGTCATTGTATCCGGCCATTTACAATTTTTCTTGTAGGCACGGTAAGCAATATTGGTGCTTTTTAAAAACAATTCAACAGTTCTGGTTCTTATATCCACTTTTTTGAAAATACCATATATGTTTTGCACGCTAGGTGGTCTCTGGATACTTTTCATTCCTAAATGTCAACCTGTGCTGTGCAATTCTATTTTTGCTTTGGGGCCTCAAAATATGTTTTGGTTCTGTTGATAGTTGGTTTGCTTGCATCGTAAACTACATCGTTTAACAAGCACATTTCTAATACGGGGAATGGTTTTGACCTGTAGTTAAAAGTTGATACTTTTTATACATTTAGATCATTTTTTAGATGAGTGCATTAACTCCTCGAATACCTCAATCTATAATAAAACAAAAATAGAATATAATCGAACATAAATACAAATACACACACACACACACACACACACGTATATATATATATATATATATATATATATATATATATATATATATATGTGTGTGTGTGTGTGTGTGTGTATTATGATAATGGTACACAGTAATAACCTACTCGAGTTTCACCATAAGGATCTTCAAGGTTAAATCCACTTGTATCAACTAACCATGGTGACCTGTTTCACCGGTAAGTCACCTTTTCCACAAATACCATACACACACACACACACACACACACACACACATATATATATATATATATATATATATATATATATATATATATATATATATATATATTACAATGGTATATGTAGGAATAACATAATATAGGTTATAGGTAGGTTATTCCTGTATATACCATTGTAATAAATTCACTCTACTTACGTATTGAGCACTTTACATTTGTTATATCGCTGTCTTATCATTGTGAAACTTGTATCAACTAAACATTGAGACCGATTTCACCTGTAAGTTAAAACCTTCATATATAAAATTATATATATAATATATATATATATATATAATATATATATATTAACCAACCCTCCACACATAGGATGTGACACAAGGTCGATTTCTTAATTTTTGTTCCTTAGCCTGTTACATAGCCAAAGTTAAAAGCCTCATCCAGGATTTGAACTCTTTATCATGTCCATTTCCTACAACGGTAATCATTACACTACGCACATATATATATATATATATATATATATATATATATATATATATATATATATATATATATATATATATATATATATATATATATATATATATATTTCAATTTGATAACGCCCCTCACCACAACAGCGAATGGGATCAACGCTTGGATCTGTGCGATGAAATGGGGAGCTGATAATATGTATTGCGCTCCACGCTAGGCACAAAAACAATCTTCTGTTCTAACGCTAGTGAAAAGGGCATATACTCCTTCGCTGCTTGGCTGATACCGACAATTGGCTTCCATGTACTTTATTTATCATATACAATTTATTTGTTTTATTCATAATAACAGATTTCTTTATAGACTGTCTCACACATACATGCTTACCTATTAATATATATATATTCGTTCAACCTGTTTACCACACATAGAATGTGACATAAGTTATGTAAAGAGGAAATAAATTACCCCGGGCTAAAAGCAGGCGCGGACGTGTCTTACGTGCAGGATGCCGACAGAGTGATAGATATGGCCTTTCTTTGAGTTATGATTTATAAAACAGATGTTTTTATTCAAATTTAGGCTGATCAGAACTTCTATAACAAGAGGAATAGGACAGTTGCAAGGACCAATCTGAGATTGCGAACAGCTATCTTACATAGGATTAATGAGAGAACTGCCGAGGCGAGAAATTCATGGTCGGACTTGTTTTTAAAAAATGTATGTAATAAGGCAGTGACAAAGCGTGATTAAAGCGACAGTACACTGAATTTCTTACACTAGAAAAAATCACAAATTCACAGTAATGAATCTGTGAGACTAGAATGCTGACCATTACACCACGACTGAACACGCACTTATATATCAAGGAGGTGCGTGACCTAATGGTTAGAGTCGTTGGAAAAGGACTGGTCGACCCGAGTTCAAATCCTGGACGAAGCTACAGTTCACATGGCGCTAATACCTTGAGAAAGGTTTGAATAGGTTTTGAAGGAAAATTCTGAATTCAAACCTGTTAAACTCCGCTTGGGTGGTCACTACTAGAACAGGCTCAGTCCTAATTAGTGATCTATTTCACTAATCTCAATCTATAAATAATGGAGATTCGCTTCCGGTTTTTTTCTGTAACAAAAATTACGTCACTGCTTACGTCACATTACCCAAATCGTCATAACGTAGAATAAATACACTCATTCTGAACATGCAACATTAGACAGTCCTCATTGTTTTTTTAAACAAGTTTTAATAAATGCGTGACTGGTATTATATATCTACATATAGTTTGTTTTATTTTAATACATATTTAAAGTATACATTTCAAATTGTTTTATTTTTAAATCCTTTAATGAATTTGATGATTTTACTTACTTAGGGTACAAACTCGCTGACATTGAATTTTTTACTCCCACCCCTCAGGCAATATGTTTCAAAAATCTATTTTTACATCGCCCGGAGGCCGTTTTTTATTTTGTACAAGTATATATAATTTCTGTGTGTGTATTAATAATTTCTATTAGCATTTTTTTAATGTGAATATATATGAATGCATATTTGTGCATTGATGTGCATGCAAGACATTTTGATATTACGTCTAAACCTTTCAGTTCAGAACCTTTCAAAATGACTTTAGGCTCAGAAGTAGATTTTTTTATATCTTGATCGGAGATTGAAGATTCTTCAACGATATAAATATATGCCTGGGCCTTTAGTGAAATAGTGGGGAGAGGCATATAGATACCTGCAGCAAACATTCAAGGATTTCGGTGCGCTTAGACGAAAATAGAATTTGTATCGTTTTTTAGTTGTTGTTTTTTTTTAACACGGCCGGTTTTAACAAACTACAGGCACATTTTTATACATATGGGCATATACGCAAATGTAGAGATAAAAGGCAGCGGTAGAGCATTCACCTCAGAATCACTAGGATCTGGGTTCGATAGCAGCTTTCACCAATCCAGCTTGGATCTGTGCGGTAAATTGGGCTGCTGATGGTAGACGTGGCACTCCACCTCAAACGCAAAATAATCTCCTTAGTCTAGACTCTATCGCATACTGGCTGGTGCCACAGTAGGTCACTCCGCATACACACACAAATATATATATGTGTGTGTGTGTGTGTGTGTGTGTGTGTGTGTGAGGTATCAAGTCTTTCCGGGGTCAGATTCAAGCAAAATTGAGAAGGCAAGCGTACATATAATTATTTCCGGTATACACATATAAATATAAATGTATGAGCATATTTTTTACAAGTACAGAGTATATTTTAAGTAAATGTGGGAAAAACTTAATTTATCAAAAATAAATGTATTTCGGCTACCTACGCCTCTTCAAGTCTGATTTCATAATATACCTTTATACTCACACACACACACACACACACACACATATATATATATATATATATATATATATATATATATATTAAAAACGACAGATATTTCATGTCTGACGGGTTTCTTCTCGATCTTTTCCAGTTTTCTTGCCAGTTTTTTTAAACATCAGTGTGGGCGTTTTATCACTAGTACTTTCGGCATTTTGTAGTTCCATCCATTTATGCTTAATCATCTACCATTTATTTTGAAAAGATATCCATCACTGTTTAGACAACTCTTCATTCTAATGTCCTGATGAAGGATTGATAAAAACCGAGACATTCAAACCATCTATAATGAATTATCTTTTTGGGCATAATTTCCTTTTTTTCTATTTTACACACACACACACACACACACACACACACACACACACACATATATATATATATATATATATATATATATATATATATGAGGAGTAACGGATCGGGTAAATCCAAAAATAGTGATTGAAAATTGATGAAATGCGGATAAAAGACAAAATACATTCGTTCAAATGATATTTCGCTCCGGTATGTAACGAGGCTTTGGCAAATTATTTGAGACAATGTTTTTATGCTAAAAAATGTAATTGGGAGGGAAAGAAGAGGAGGGGGTGGATGCATGGCAAAGTGTGAGGAAAAATGGAATACATGTATATATATATATATATATACATATGTATACACATGTGTGTTTGTTTTTGATACATATAGTATGATTACTCTCTACCATTTCTATTTAGTTTTATGGAGAGGGTGGAAGATAATTGTTTTCGGGCCATTTTTAGCCTTACCACATTGTAGTCAGTGACTATTCGAAAACATTCCGTAAAGTTTTATTCCAACTGATCGATTGATCTGGACGCTGCCCAGTCAGTTTCGAGATTGGGAAAATCCATTATTGACAATCAATAGAAATTGGAAAAATTCCGAGACTTCATGGAAGCCCGACGATAATATATTTCCTTCGTTTTCCTCTTAATCTCTTTCCACTCTTAAACAAACCTTTTCGTTTACATCAATGAGTTTTTTTCTTTCTGATTCTATTTCAGGAGATTTTTTTTTCTATTAAGAATTCATTTTACTTTAATTTTTCTTTATTCCTTTGATTCTACTCATTTACAAAATCTCCAGGAATATTTTACGATTAGTCTTTCTATAGTGCATTCTTCACGTGCTCAAATTAAGTGTTTAATGCCTTATGCATTGTCATAAGTTTCATTGTCCATTTTAAGAATGTTCGAGAGTATCTACAAGGAGAAGAACCCAGATGTTTATTCCCTTGATGAGATTTCTGTTACAGAGTTTAGTTTCTATTAGCGTTCTTGTCCTTTTGAGGTAAGCTGTTATTAATTTTCCTTTCGTCGCTGTTTTTTGATGGTGTCCGCTTTCAGTATTCCCAAGTATTTTTAATTCTCCTTTTCTCCAGCTGTCCTTATTTCTTCCTGATTCCGTAGTTCTATTCTCACTGCTGTTTCATTTTCTCTTTTTTATCACGAGAATGGTTCATTTGTCGATGCCGAAATCAATTCCTATATCCTGACTGTATACTACTACTACTACTATTATTATTATTATTATTATTATTATTATTATTATTATTATTATGTGAGTATTCTTCCCACCAGCTTTAGCTGATGGTCCTTTACTGGAGTCTTATTTACAACAAGTTTCCTCAGGTCTCCAGGGCTCTTTTGAATATTCTAGCCGATTTCAGCAATGCTGTTGTCTGGATGGTGTCAATTCTTCCTCTGATTTCCAGCTCTGGCAGTCTTTTTTCGGATTTTTAGGGGATCGTTCCAAGAGCACCAACTATAATTGGTATCCTTTCACCCTCATATGACAACTTTTTTCAATTCTCAGGCAAGGTCCAGGTATTTGTCAATTTTTGTTTCGTTTTCTTTCGTCTTTAACCTGTGATCTGCTGGAACTGCAAAGTCTACCAGTAGACAAGTTCTCTTTTTTTTTGTTATCCAATACAAGGTCTTGTCTCCTGGCTGGGATAATGTGATCCGGCTTTATCTCAAAGTCCCAGAGAATTGTATGCCTTTCATTCTCAAGAACAGTTTCTGGTTTATGCATATACCATTTTGTTGTTTGGTCAAAATCTTTTTTTTTTTTGCATAATTCCAAGTGGATCACTTCCCAACCCAGTTGTGGTTAACTTTGTATTCTCGTTGTACTAGTTACCTACATTCGTTTATTATTTCCCTGGAGTTTGAGTGAGAACAAGTCTCCTCGGGTTTCCAGGTCTCTTCTGAGAATTCTAGCCGATTTCAACAATTCTGGTGTCTAGATGGTATCAATCTTCCTTTGATTTTCAGTTTTCAAACCTTTTAAAATTATTATTTTTCTAATAATTCTATCAAATTATCTAAAAGGTTATTTGCAGCCATGTATATCATGACTGTAAGAGTAAATATTTTATCAAAATATTAGAAAAGTGTCATCTAGCTGTTCAAACAATATTGTTTAAATGTTCAAACTTATTGACTAGTACAATTTCAAATTTAATTTGCAAATTAATATCAATATTTACCCAAACCTAATTTAGAGTATTTCCCCTTTTTATTTATTTTTAGATTTCAAATATAAGTAAAAGTAAGTAAAGTCGTCGGGGTGGCCTAAAATCGGTATCAGCCAAACAACGAAGGAGTATCTCCTTTTCACGATAAAGTACAAATAATAGCGACGATTCCAGGGGACTCTCCCCAGGCAATACCTGCCCCCTACCTTTCCCAACGCCTGTGGCGCCCCCCCCCCTTGAAGGGGAATGCCGAGGGGAAGGACGCAATTTTTGTTCTTTCCCACTCATGAGCTTTGGCTTGTGGGCGAGCCCACATTAAAACGGGGCCTTGTGCCCAGCCCATACAAGAGGGGTATGAGGCAAATACCCTTTTCACAAGTCCTCGACCAAGGAGATTGTTTTGGCGTCTGAGGCAAATACGTGAAAGAGTTTTTGGTTTATGTTTGGTTTGGTTTGTTTTGTTTAACAGTATATCAACCTCAGTGGGTCATTTAATGCCGACAAAGTTTTTAAATTTATTCCTAAGCGGATACTCAATTTTTTATGAACACATTTTTCTATTTAACCCATAGATGGGACCTTAACAGGTTCTACCACTCCGGGCCAGAGTGGACCATGCGGCAATAGTGATAAAGGGGCGCTCCACATTCCCCAGACCTCCAGAACTGGAGCCTCACCATCAGATAGAGATTAACGTCATACCCAGGACATGAAGACACTCAGGCACCGCCTTCTGGCACCCATATGATAAAAAGGGCTGGGGCTTGCCATAAGGGCAATAGGGTTGGGGTAATCATATAGATGCTAGGGCTTGACGTGACCAGCCGATTAATCGGAGGGGGCGATAAAGAGCAATGTAAAAGTTAATTATTAATATTAGTGAAAACAACCTTTCTAAGAAAAATTAAAAAAAAAAACGGAGAAAAATCTTTAGCATGAAAACTCTACTGATTTGTCGGTATTTTTTGACAGGAAAAGTCTAAGAGAAGGTAAAGTAAAAAAAAAAAAGTAAAGTCGTCGAGGTGGCCTAAAGTCGGTATCACCCCTTCAGAGAGGGGGTATATCCCCTTATCACTAGCGCTAGACCAAGGAGATTGTTTTGGCTCTTCACTTTACGTCACAAATCCCTGTGCTACTCGTACGTTGAGTTGGTGAGTGCCGGTATCGAGCCAAGAACTTTGTTTCCCAGCTGAACACTCTATCGACTGAGCCAAAAGGGCCTTTATACTATAAATAATTAGTTTGGTTTCTTCAATGTTCAATGATAATAAACCTTCGTCAGTTATATAATGCCAAAGCCATACTTGTATAAGAACAGTTGTGGTTCTAAAGATGCTCATACCTTTCCCTATGTTATTAGTTAAAAAATGACCGTAATAGTCCGACTGGAGTTCGAAATCATTTATTACGATGTCCAGTACCTTAACCACTACACCACAGCAACTTCCCATCGATTGAAAGACTTTAAACCATCTAGATTGGATTTTTTTAGAAATATTTTGATAAGAATTATTTGATCGAATACGTATTAATTGAATGTATTTTGACGCTAAAGAAAGTTATCCGACTTTTCTCGGTGTATAAATTCTTTCCATATTGAATAAAGAAAAAAAGCGATAAATTAATAGAAAACCCAGGCCCAATTTATACACGCTCACGTTTCGGGGGAGTATAATAAAAATAGAAATATGCACGGGCAAATAAAAAAAATGAATAAAAAAATAACCGACTACCGAAACAGAACAGCGAGAGGTAAAATAAAACTGTTCTTCCCCCCCCCTCCTAAAGAAAACACAGACAATTTTGATCTAAGCTTATTGCTCTGATTTAGTAACGATTCAACTTCCATTGCTTTTAACTCGTACACTTATTCCCCATCATGATCGTGATTAGAGATTGGATAATCCTATGTGTGCGCAGGCGCAGTGGAAGTCTTTTCTCGAGCGTCCATCAATGACAGACAGGCTCATTTAAAAACAGAGGCAGAGAGGGTCAAAGTAAAAAAAAAGCCCCCAGTGAAAATGGGGGATGAATTTGTAATTGATTTAGGATCAATATTGAAATACGCATGAATTGCTAAAAGCTAATGGTCGGACAAACTGGACAATCTTTGCCTAATTTTGTCTTTTCGATATGATTTCTTTGGAAATCGAGGAGGCTTCATTTAAATAAATCAAATATCACTTGTCGCAGAACAAGTGAGTAGTTATTCGTATTAGTAAGTAGTAATAAACATTAGTAGATAATGATAAGTTTCTTGAATGTTGTAAATAGTCGATCTAGTCGGTATTTGGTTTTTCAGTTTATTTTCCATATAATCAATCGCGTCCAGGATCTATCTATCTATCTATCTATCTAACTATCTTTCTCTTTCTCTCTCTCTTTCTCTCTCCCCCACTTTCTCACTATCTCTCTCTCTCTCTCTCTCTCTCTCTCTCTCTATCTATCTATCTATCTATATATATATATATATATATATATATATATATATATATATATATATAGAGAGAGAGAGAGAGAGAGAGAGTCGTGGAAAATGGACGAAGCTGTTGGCATTTCACATAGCGCTTATACCCTTGGAAAGGTATGAATCCATATATTCTCCCTTATATTCTCCCTTCAGCTATGGGTTAAATAATAGGGCAGACTGGGATCTTCAGCATTGGGTAGGTAACCAGTCTAGGAGAGGGATGACTCTTAATTCAAAATTCCTGAGGTCGGTCGTTGATTGGGTTGTGGCAACCTTTGATGCACCAATTCTTTCCTATCGACAGTGCCAAAAAGTGTGGATGGTCCAACACAAGCCTTCACCACTATAAAAAAATCACTGTATGGGAGTTCATTGTGTGTATGAATCCTCATACGTCGAAAATCGACAGGAGAGTACTTTTTTATTTATTTTATATATATATATATATATATATATATATATAGAGATAGATATCTTAAAATAATATATGGATGTAACAAATGTATCTTTTACAGATCATTATTCGAAATTATATATATGTGGAGGAACACGGTGCAATGGTAAACGGAAATGGATACAATAATAAGAGCTCAAATCCTAGGTGAGGCTGTTTGCATTTCACATAATCCTAATACCCTTAAGAAAGAAATGAATTTACCTATCAACCTTCTTACAAAATACCCTCGCATTCATAAATATAAATTGAAAAGTATCTTGATTTTTTTTAAAATTACGAGTGTGGGTGTGAGTATTAACTTTTAAAAGTGGACATTTTTTTTTCAGCGGTCTTTACGAACAGGATAAACATATATGCAATTCATATCTGGCGCCCATAAGCCAATCTATTAATTTCTCACCCCTGTCTGTAATTCTTGTCCATCTTGAAATCAGGTTTGAAAAAACCAAGACCAGAAATAAATTCATATCTGAAAAAATAAAGTTTTGAATTTATTTCTATTCTACTCCATTTATGTGAATATAAGCGCGCGCACACACACACACACACACACACACACACACACTCACACACTCATACACACACACACGCACGCACGCATATATATCTATATTTAATGATTTATATGGAGGTAAATGCTGTTATGAATATGTCTGAGTTGTGTATTTTTGTTGAAGCCTGTCACACAAATATTTCATATTATTCACCTTTACACACACGCATACACCCACACACACCCCACATATATATGTATATATATATGTGTGTGTATATTTAGGTGAATAATATCAAATATATATATATTTATATATATTATATATTTTTGACATATACACAACTATATATATACACACACACCTATATATATATATATATATATATATATATATATGTGTGTGTGTGTGTGTGTGTGTGTGTGTGGGTTATGTTGTTATCTAAATCAAAGATCGTTGTTACTATACACAATATGTTCAATTTGATTATAATTTATCTACAATCATTCGCCAACTTCTATTGTAGGTATTTTTTTATCAAGTCAAATCTTTGTGCAAGTCTGTCATACGCTGCGATATCTGAAAGTACATATAAAAACATACATAATATCTAAATGTTTATTTGTTTTTGGCTTCTGTTTGTACTTTATATTTTTTTCTATATTTATTATCTTCAAGAACTCATTTGTGATCGTTTTTCAATAGTTTTGTTATTTCATTTTTTAAACGTTCAAAATGTTTGTTCTCATTGGGTTTTTTAATTTTTTATTCGTTTATATCTCATATTTCTTTCATTTCTTCTATCTATCTTCGTTTTTTATACTTCTTAATTTAAATGATAGAAGCGAATAGAATGTCGATAAGTACTTACTAAATGTTTCTTACTGTGACACAAGGTCATAAATCGTTTTATATACCAGGTTTTCAACAGTGTAAACACCTCGGATTAGAAAGACATAGTCACAAGTATGTAGTCCGCCTTGTTGGCAGGGTATGTAAGATAGACTGACTGTATCCTCATAGAATAGTGAGACCCCTCTCCTTTTAATTGGCTCACCTGGTCACTCTTTATCTTAATGAGGGAATCCTGGTAGTTGAGCAGTCAATGTCATGCAACCTTCCATTTTGGCTCTTACTTTTGCTAGACGGAAACGGTCGGAGAGGCTGGTCATATCAAGCCCTAGTGTAGCGAGATGGAGTTTTGCGAGAACTACTATAGAAAAGAGGGACGAAGAAATAAGAGATAGTAAAGGTTTAAAAAAAAAAAGTGATGAGCACAAAACAGTTGTCGTGAGTTTGACCGGGGCGTGACCCCCCGAATGGATAATTGAATGTCAACCGGAAGTTTCGGGTGTTGACCGGAACCGGAAGTCACGTGGTGACGTGGAACGACGAAGAAAAATACCGGCCTCTTTTTGCTTTCGGTCGCGTAGGGTACGGACCGGACCTCTGGTCCCAGTTGTGGGATCACAGTAATTTATCAGTGCCCTCTCTCTCTCTTTCTCTCTGCCTCCTCTCCGACACAGCCCACGGACTAGCCCTGGAAATAAAAGCTAAGCAGCTTGTGACGATATATTTCTCGCGTTGTACTTTTTTTATCGACAAGATGACCACCACGTGCCGAACACCCTTTTAGTGTCGTGAATTTGGAGGCACTTTGACAAGACCCGCTATACAACGTATATCGCTACCGCCACGTTACATATATCGCTTTTGGTACTATGACCATATATCACCACGTTACACATATCCGTTTTGGTACCGTGAATATATCGCTATTAGAACGTTACACTAGCACATATATAATTGTTCCAATTTATTACTCTTATGGCAAATCTTCATGGTTTTATTGTCTAGGGTATGACGGTAAACTGCATCAAATGTTCATGTACCAATTCCGGTGCTCTGCTGAGAATGGAGTGCCCCTTCAATGCTATTATTCGCAGGTCTTCTCTGCCAAGAGCGGTAGTACCTGTCAGAGTCCCATCTATGCGATAAACAGATAAAAATGAGTTTTAAAAACGTGTTTAAAGCAAAATGAGTTTTACAATGAATTTCAATGAGTTTCAATAAAACTAAATTGTCTTCGGCATAAAGTAACGCAAAGGTTGCCATGCCATAAAAAATCAACCAACTGTCCAACTGACTTATATGGTTTAACAACTTGCATAAACATTTTAAAAGATGACAGCCCCCTTAGGAAATAGTTTATTTTTATAGCGCATAAAATACCTACCGTTTTAAAAGAATCGAAGTATAATAATAAAATCTAATGGATTTTTTGAGAAGAAACTTCTCACATCTCCACAATGGGTTTTATATATATATATATATATATATATATATGTATATATATATATATATATATATATATATATATATATATATATATATATATATATATAATGAAAATGGAGGTGAATCCGATAGAGAAATAAAGGAAAGAAAGTATAGAATGGATAAAATAGGATATTTTAATCAATTTTACTTACAAGTATTTCGGTCTGGAGTTTATCCATGTGTACATTATTCAATCTATTATTATTTTTAAATAACAAAATGAAATGAAATAATGATAATAGAAGAAATGTAGAAATGTTCCGCACTCAAAGAAGTATCGACCTTCCTCGGAGTAAATCCTTATTTTTTGAAATAAAATTCGTTGGAAAGCGGAGAATTTTTGTAAATGTTCGAAAAAATTACTTTTTAAAAAATCACGTGAAGAGAGTTTTCAAACGCAGTCGACAAAGACGGTTATAATGACGTCATGTCGCATGCGACGGATTTTGAAACGGAGAGAGGATGGCTGGAATAAAGTTATGTGGAATTTTAATTTTCAAAGCATGAGGTACATATATATATATATATATATATATATATATATATATATATAGTGATAAGAATCATTCTATGTGGGTATCAACTGTAATAATACGGATCACCCAATGTAAGAGCTCAATGTGCCTTGTTCCAAGGGTGTAAATGGAAAGAGAAATACAGTCAATAAATGAGGAAAACAAATTAAATTTGCTTCGTATGATAATTTATTTCAAATTCAAATCGAACCATTTATAGACAAAAAGCAAAAACATGGATGTTATTGATTTATTTTATTTCGGAATCTTTTGAGACATGTGTTCTTTTTTAGTAGACGTGTTTCAATTTGGGAGAATAAAATGGGGATTGGTTAGGAGGGCGAGGTGGTTGTTGGAAAAGAGTGAGTGAAAGGGTAATTGAGAAGGTGATTCAATAGATCTAGGGGTGGGGAGGTCTCTGTTTTTGGTGATTTTTCGGCCGGTCATTATAATAAGAGGTGAAAATTGAATTGAACAAATACAAAATCAAAAATCAAAAGCGTGTGTCTCGTCCAGTGTGCCATTTGATATGGTTTTATCCTTTATTTCTCTCGATCCCCTGTGGTTTTCTTGGGTAGCAGGTGTGGACTCCTTGTCTGTTACTTACCTCGGACCATATTACATTTAGGCACCCCTTTTTGATCTCGATTCAGAAAGGACATATTTTTCATTTACACCGTCAATATCCGGTTGTTTGTTAGGGGTTAGATTTAGGGTTAGGGTTAGGGTTAGGGGTTAGTTTTATAAACACATTTTAAATCTAAAAATCGTATGTTAAAACATACGGAAATTGAAAGTGTAAATGAAAAACTTGTCCTTTCTTAATCGAGATCAAAAAGGTCATTTGGTCCCTTACCTCTAATTTTAACTGATTTTATGTACTTATAAATCGGGAGAACTCAAAGCCTAAACTAAAATTTTTTACCATGGATTATTATTATTACTTCACTCCATTCGAAGTTTTCACACTCGCCTTAGCCGGTAGTTCATTGTATGTTGAGTGAGAGCAAATCTCCTCGAGTCTCTAGAACTGTTTTGGGTATTCTAGCTGATCTTTACAAATCGTTAGATTTTTATTGCCTCGTCGAATCCAGAATCACAATGCAGCCTTGTTAAGAATTAAGTTAGTAACCAACAATACTATTAACAGCAATTTTAAAAAAGTATTTCATTTGCTAGTTTCCGCTTTTATTTATTTTATTTTATTGATTTCCTGCCTTAGATACATATTTATCGCTTTGTGTCCTCATTGCCAAATATCAAGCCTAAGTGTACTCGAGAGATTTCGCGAAACCCCGTTTATTTTTGTATCCTTCAGCAACGTAGATTATCCTAATTTCTTTTTCTTTTTTAAATAGAAATAAAGACACATATAAAATAATAAAGATGGAAAATAGAACTCCACGTGGCTTTTTTATGACACATAACTCGATTTCCTTAGATTAAACTAAGTTATAGAGAAATTTCATTCTCAATTTCCTTTCAATTCAAAAAAATAGAAGATAATAATAACAATAAACTATCTGATTGATCCATTTCTATCTAGAGGCAATCATTCCAGAAACGTACGAACACAGAGATGCGTTTCTCCTCACCTATTTACATGTACAATATATGCGCTGACATGTGAATGCCACAGAGACAGGAACGGTTTAAATATATCTCTGGGAGTTTCAGTTCAATTCAGGGTTTCTATTATCTTCAGTGAAATGAGAAAATGTCTTTTATCTGGTCGGTCATTGGCTTTTTATTGTCTCTTTGTTGCGACGGGAGTGTCTCCTATTTTCAGCTGACAAAGTCCTTTTAAAAGAAACCCTATGGCGATATTAAGGCTATAATATGGCATGATATATCTTACTAGCAAAAGTACACGGTCCATGACCGGACTAAAAAAAATAAGAACACCAGAGAGTGAGTAAGAAGAAGAAAACAGGAGTAAGAGAGAAAATAAGAGGAAAATGATTTATCAAATTAAAAAAAAATCGCTGAGAATTTGTATAGTAGAATGTTTGTTTATTTTAAGAAATATTTTTTTTTGGTTTACATTTAAGATATTATTTTAAAAATGCATTCCTAAACTTTACTGAAGAGTTGACGATAAACAAAGTTAAGAATTAGT
This sequence comes from Doryteuthis pealeii, assembly GCA_023376005.1. Lineage (NCBI taxonomy): Eukaryota > Metazoa > Mollusca > Cephalopoda > Myopsida > Loliginidae > Doryteuthis > Doryteuthis pealeii. The sequence goes on along the minus strand of CM042146.1, from coordinate 87,527,125 downwards.
GTATTATAATATTTGTTTATTTTAAGAATAGTCTCTTTTTGTTGTTTACAATTTTGGAACAATTTTATTTTTTTAAGCGAGCTTTTAAGCCAGCCTGTGATTTCCAATGGTAGAATTGTATTAGTTTGATTCCTTTTTTGCCGTATTAAATTGTAACAATAAAATGCTGAGAATTAAATACTTACAATTGTACGTATTACAATTTATTGTTTCCTTTATTTTTCTTTGGTTTATAATATTGTTGTTTTTGTTCTTTTGTTTTTTTGTTTTGTTTTTCTACATGTATTGTGTACATACGTCAAATTTACATTCAGTTCTTAATTCTTAATGGAGAAGATTATCAGTTTAATTTATTTCATTTTTCGACCCCTAAAAGTAACAAAGAAAGTACAGAATAAACTAATAACTAAACATTACCCTATTTGTAGCGTATTGATTTAATAATATTTATTTCATGAATAGATTTTTTCAAAAACGGTTTGAGTTATACTGATTAAAAATGGATATATTTTATTCTAAGATGAAAGTATCAATAAAAAAATGTTAAGTTATAAATCGTTAAATGTTTCATTTATTATTGTTTTAATTCGCTGTAAACAAATAAGTCAATGGATAAAACAACGTACAAATTACATATTTAGAAAGATTATTTCATTTTCCTTCTAACCAACTAGATATTTCCAATATTGGCCCGGGAATACGAGAGAAATTCTGAGCTGAAACGAATAGGGCACGAATTTGTCTATTTCAAATTATCAGCAGGCGACGCCGTGCGGCTATTTTGAATCACAGCTGATATAGGCAGCAGTCAGCGATTTTTAAAAAATATATTAGCATCAGCAGCCATGCTACGATTATCGCAAATCATTTTTTTGTTTAATTGATTAATTATATCCCTTAATCAGTACAAATTAATAACCAAATTTGCTGTGTTTCTTAGTTATAGTGTATTCAGGTATATGCAAGATTTCTAATCTGAGTGACATCTCTTTCTGAGTTTATAAGTCGACACGAACATACCATATTTACTTTTATATATATAGATTATAATGGAGACTGTGTTTTTGTTGTCTGTAACCAAAACTATATTCCTATTCAAGTCACAGCTATCTTAGTTATTTACGTCACATTCTCCATTATTTTATTTGTATCTAAACCTAAATTATTGATTAATTAGTTTGACATTATTAATACTGTTTGCCATATCTATATACTAATAACATGGAATTATATTTGTATATCCAACAAAATAGCGGTTTACAGTGTGAACAGGAAGGCTAATTTGCATATTGATATTAAAAATTATATTTTAATAAATTTAGCTTAGTATTATTGATTTATAATTGTTTGCTTTTATCTTAACGAATAAGTGCGAAAATCCCAGAGATAAATCTTAAAAGAAATTCATTAAAATGAAGAAATAATTGTGATTCTATTTTTACATCCTATTTGAACAAAATAGTTGAATTAGGAAAATTTGGCAATAAAAGACGGAAGTGATGGAAGAGTAAGTTTCAGCTGTTCTATTTTTCGATTATACCCTATATGTTTCAAATGTTTATATCTGCATTCCTATTTAGTTTCATTATTCCTTCTGATTTGATAGAATATTTTATTACATTAAAACTTAAATACTTTTACCCGAAGGGTGCATATATTTGCTAGTATATATAAAGTATTTACAATATGATATATTACAGATTTTGAATATGAACACAGCACAATACCTTAACACTACTCTTAGGGCAATCAATAAATCCCCGATAAGAATTTGGTAATATATATAATATATATATATATATATATATATATAATATAATATTATATATATATATATTATGGGAGAATAATGCTTAATTGGAGTCGTACCTAATTTTGAAAATTAATTAATTAATAATGAATTAGCGGGAATACGCCTAATTCATTATTAATTAATTAAATTTCAAAATTAGGTACGACTCCAATTAAGCACTTATTATCCCAAAAATTGTCGGCAAAAAGCCATTCCAAACAAACCGTGTTTACAACTTATCATATATATATATATATATATATATATATATATATATATATATATATTGGTCATGCTATATATACGGAGGGCTTGGGATTATATATATATATATATATATATAATCCCAAGCCCTCCGTATATGTAGCATGGCCAATTTCTTGAGCGGAGTTAAGCTTGAATTCGGAGTTGTTATTATCCTAGACTTGTTGCCTAAACAATGTTTAAGAGCCCAGACTGTCCTACTATATGCCTATAGCCGGACGGAGAATATTTGGATGCGTACCTTACCCAAGGTAAATATATATATATAATCCAAATAACAGGTGAGTAAGGGATGATTGTATTTGGGATCATCGAAATATCAATGTATAGCCATACCCTATGCTCTTGTAGGTGCAAACATATATTCATACAAGTTTTTTTAATCCCTAAGAGAGGTCAATGTATAATAAGGATTAAATCAATTATATACAGAGCAATATTCAACTTTCAAAGAAAGAAAAACTTAAGAAACCGTCATCTATTATGATATTTATTTCGATCAGAAACTCAAATGAGTCTAGCCTTTTCAGACATATTTTACAAATAAAACATATATTTATATATAAAATATATATTTTACAAATTTATATTTATATATAAAATATTTATTTCATTTGACATATAAATAATATATATATATATATATTATATATATATATATATATTATATATATATATACACACCCACTTACATACGCACACACATATCTATCTATCTATATATATATATATATATGTATATATACATACATAAAATACATTCCTATGTATTTAATAGTTTAAAACACCAGTCCCCCGCATCAGCTGTCAGTGGGCGAGGGGATAAGATATCGGACTACCATGCGGTCAGTCTGAGTTCGACCCTACTCAAGCCGCACTGAAGAGGCGTGAAACGCCGAAACACGTGTCTGTGGATGACTTATTAATAATTATATATATTATATATATTATATATATATATATAATATATATATATATATATATATTGAAGGTAGTATGCATGTGTATATTAGTAAAATATTGGAATGGAAGAGGAAAGCAGACTGAAAAATCGAAATGACGTCCTTCACTAGTGGTTCAACATTATCAGAATTCAAATACATTTATTATAATATTTAATTTATGCATTAAATTCCTTTGTATTCAGATGGGGATAGACAGCATGTAAAAACTATCAATGTAACTTTGCAGACTATTCTTACTTTTGATATATATTTTTCTTAATTTGAATGTATATTTTTTGAAAAAATATTGGAAGCAAGGCCTCGCAAATCAACAGCAACACGGGCTCTTACCTACTATGACCCAAACGACCAAAGACGACCAAGCCTTTTTGGGGACATAAGGACGAATTCTTAAGTAATATTCTGTTGTTGAATATTACATGTTGTCCCAATAGCCTTGATTACCGATCATATGGAAACCTGATCTCTCTGATAAGAGAAAGGGAGAAATCCTCCAAACTGCAGCAGTATCACTACTACTCTATGGTTGCACCATTTGGATTGATAGCGCTTAGAGAATATAATAGATAGGAACTACATAAGGATGCTGCAGGCTATCTTGAATAAATCTTGGAATCAGTATCCAACAAAATATGCGGATGGTGAGATAAAGTCACGAGAATCAGTGCAGTCATCACGACTTGATGATCATGGCACTGATATATATCTTGCCGATACGAACACTTGTGCAATGTTTGAATTATATCGCAACAGAAGGTTTTAAGATATCGTCAAATAGTTGTCACCAAGCGAACCTGGTACATCAAATAAACAACAACATACGTTGCTCACAAGCCACTGTGGAAGTCTGTTACATAGCCACATACATACACACAGTGTTACACACACACACACACACACATATGGATATATATATATATATATATATATATATATATATATATATATATATATATATATATAGTCGGAGATATGTTACGTTGTAATATTCACGGCACTAAAACGATACATGTACCGTAGTCCTTTTTTCTTTCTTGGTACTAAAACTCCAAAAGTCACCGTGCTGAAATGGTGCCGATAAAAAATCATAACACGAGAAACATGTCGTCACAACTGCCAGCCTTTATTTTCGTGTAGTGGGCTCCTACCAGAGAGGAGGAAAGGCAGAGAGAAAGAGAGAGAGAGAGAACACTACTAGATTACTGGGCTCTCATGAGGTCCGTACCATACCACCGCCGCCGGCAAAAAGAGGACGAACCCTTTCTTTTTTCCCCACGTCACCACGTGACTTCCGGTCAACCCCCGACTTCCGCTTGCCACTCAATTCTTCGTTCGGGGTCACGCTACGGTCAAACCATCGCTCTTCTCTTTTGGGTCATCACTATTTTTTTAAGCCTTTGTTATTTATTCCTCCTCCTTCCATTAGTAGTCCTAGCTCACAAAAGTCAGGAATATACCCATCTTGCAACAAATACACTCTTTTGAAAAAGGACAAACATCCGTGCGAAATATAAAAAATATAAAAAAATAGTATCTATTATTGTCGATTTTCATTATTTTTTACTTTTCCATGATTCTGATATAACCAACAAGTCTTCCCACTATTTATAACATATGTCCTTGAAGGAAAATGTGGGAACTATTTAATATATATATATATACACACACACACTTTTTTTATGATTGTGAGAATGTTTTCTTAAAAAAATCAATAATTTCCTGTATGCCTAGATAAGATTATGCTCCTTATTGTTATTTCCCGATGAATTTTATTTGATTGTTTAAAAGTAAATTAAAGAAAGAAAGAAAGAAAGATGTCGTCAAATAGCTGCCCCTAAACGAACCTGGTACGTACGTTGCTCACAAGCCCCTGTGGAAGTCTGCTACATAGCCGCATACTTACACAAACTGTTACACACACACATACATACACACACATACATACACAAACTGTTACACACACACATACATACACACACATACATACACACGCACATACAAACACACACCACACATACAAACACACACACACCACACACACATATATATATACTTTTTTCATGATTGTAATTGTGTATTCGTAAAAAAATAGTTTCTTGTTTGGCTAGATAAGCTTAGGCTTATTATTATTATTTCCGGATAAATTTTATTTTATTGCTTAAAAATAAATTAAAGAAAGCAAAGAGTGAGTGTGTCTTTTTTTAAATCATAAATTAGCAGTTTATGTTCCAGTTGTCTCGGGTGAATACTTTACATGTGAATGATTTGAAACAACGGAAATAGAACTAAGGAAATTTGACCCATCTTCTATAATTTAAACAAAACTCAATATCATTTGCCATAAAACATGGCGTCACAGGGTTTCAATTTTAAATTTTGAATTGCCCTGCAATTCCATATTGAAATCAGTTCCAATTTTAACTGTATGCTTTTTATTTAAGTTGAAATGTTATAGTTGCGGAGCAGAGGGATGGGCTCCGACAATCATTCATACACATGACACGCATCATGATGGCGATGAGGCTCCAGTCGTAGACCTCTAGATGGCGTATCTCATCATTGCCATTACTTTCAGGTCAACTCTGACCTGGAGTGGTAGTACATGTTAGGGTCGCATGTATGGGTCAAAAAGATATGTTAGTAAATAATTATGTATTAGATACAAATACTTGATATCACGTGTAATAAACTTAAGAAACTGAATAAAAATGTAATAATAAATGTCCAATGAACGCAATTCCTTAACCTTAAGGCATAAAATAACTTCAGGCGTGTTGCTATGTTCGTAAAATTAGTAAATACAAAATAGTGAATAGTTGTTATATTTCGCTGATACCAACACTTTGCGGACATAGGATGCCGTCTAGAGGATCCAAGAGCGATGGTCGATGAGATTTATGAAAGAGAGAGAGAGAGAGAGAGAGAGAGAGAGAGAGAGAGAGAGAGAGAGAGAGAGAGAGATCCGTATTGTCATACAGATTCCATTGACTATTTTTATTTCTCTCTCTCTCTCTCTCTCTCTCTCTCTCTCTCTCTCTCTCTCTCTTACATCTCATCGACCATTACACTTGGCAAGTCCTCTAGACGTCATCCAATGTCCGCAAAGTGAGTACAATATATATATATATATATATATATATATATATATATATATATATATTATAGAATATATATTATAGAATAAATATATAAAGGTTTTACATATCAATATATTTGATGACAAAGGAACAGTCACAAACATTTTGGTTTCATGCATGCGTAATTGTAAACAATCTTCAGGTGACGTTGTTTCAAATGCAATGAAAATCGAAAACTACAAAGAGAGAGAGAGAGAGAGATAGATAGATAGATAGATAGATAGATAGATAGAGAGAGAGAGAGAGAGAGAGAGAGAGAGAGAGAAAATAGGGTCAATGGAATCCATATGACAATACGGAATTCTCTCTCTCTCTCTCTCTCTCTCTCTCTCTCTCTCTCTCTCTCTCTCTCTCTCTCTCTCTCTTCCTCAAGCACATCTTCATGATAATATGCTGTCAGGCTATATTTTTTTAATCGTTGAATTCAACCGTAACCCCGGTCGTATATTCAAATAGTTGTTGACATTTGAGGAATTAGAAAACTCTCAAATTTTACAGTGTGAGATTCATTATCAAAGATCTTTCAAGATTTCAAGAATGAAGCGTTTCCGGATTTCTTGCCTGGAATTGAGGTCATGTTTATGCTCTCAGCAACACAGGAAGGAAATTGATTCAATGCAGCTGACATGAAAGACACACTTCGATCAATGTAGGAATACGTTTGTATAAAAATATTCTTTTTTCTTTTTGCCCGGGAAAGATCTGTTAGCGTTCGATTGATACAAAGTCCTTGACATTTTCATGCCAATGTGAAAGTCAATTTAATCACCATGAAAACTGTGTCTTTCTTAAGAAAAATAAACAAAAAAAGTTTTTTAAAAAACTCTTTGGGCAAAATATTTTTCCACCATTAATTTCCGATTCAAACGTGTTACCAATTTACCCGCTTTGATGTAAATATTTTTCCCCTTTGATTCAATTCACTGGCTCGAATCTATAAGATGAATAAAAAAAATAAGCGTAAAGGGATACAGCGTATCTTTTCTTTTCGTTTTATGATTTTTAGAAGGAAAACTGTGTTTCTTATGACCTTTTTAAATAATATCACTAAAGATGTAATTGTAGGGTTTAGCTGCAGCTTCCTTTAATGCATCTCTAAATGCGCCTGTTAAATGAAGCCGCATGAATTACTATTCGGTATGCATATTGACAAAGAAACGCTTGACAACAGAATAGAAAGCCTCTGTGCTTTAAGCTTGAAATTAACTGCTTAAACTATTCACGTTTTAACAATAATGCATTTTTAAACATATTTCTTGAATTTAAGAAAAGGATAATGAATAACGGTTGGTTTCTTAGGAACAATTTCACTTTTTGTGGTTTTTGGCTTATTTTTGTCGTACTTTGAATGGGGAACTCTTTATTTTAACTTAAGAGTTGGGAATTTCCTTCATTTGCTTCACAGTCCTCTTGATATATGAGTAAAGGTAAAAAAAATCATACATAGTATGAATGTAAATATTCTAGACGTAAATAAAATAAAATTAGAGTTTCCAAAAATTCACCGCCCTGTCGGCTGGGGCGTTAGAATGCACCGACTGCACCTCTGCAGAGGGGTAAGACTCCCCCAATGGGGCCACCTGTTGGCCGTGGGTGGCGACCCGTGATGCTTAAGGATAGAGCCCAGGTGGATGAGCAGTTCATGACCTGCAATACTCCACTTTGGCCCTATCTTGGGCTAGACGGGCGGTCGGAGAGGCCCCCTCCGATCAATCGGCTGGTCACGTCAAGCCCTAGCACCTGTTTGATTTTCCAAATCCTATTGCCCTTATGGCAAGGCCCAACCCCTTTTTATCATATGGGTGCCAGAAGGCGGTGGCTGCGGGTCTACATGTCCTGGGAATGACGTTAAACTCTATCTGATGGTGAGGTTCCAGATTTGGAGGTTTGGGGAATGTGGAGCACCCCTTCATCACCATTGCTCCCTGGTCCACTCTGACCCGGAGTGGTAGTACCTGTTAGGGTCCCATCTATGGGTTAAATATAAAAATGTATTTATAAAAAAATTGTACTATCCATTAAGAATTGATTTATTTCAAAACTTTATCGGCATTAAATGACCCACTGAGGTTGATATGCCGTAAAACAAAACAAACCAAACCAAACCAGAAATTCACTGTTGATTGTTCATTTAGCACATGGCACAACGGATATAAGGATTGAGTAATTACAGTTGTAAGAAGATTTACAGGTTCAATCCTGACTAAGGGCAAAAGATAACACAGAGCACTTAACACTTCTACGCGTTCATAATTTACGGAACAATCTACCCCAAAAGTATGCACAAGCTGGGTGCAAGTACTTAGGATTTAATGTAATGAAATAACATATTAAATTAGAAAGATAAACGAAACTAAATACGTAGGTATATAAAAAATATTACACCTATTTTAATGTCATTTTAATGGATTGCTATATAAAATGTTATATGTAGGATTGCATTTTAATACGTTTGAGTATAACATGGTAACATTAGAAATCAGTAACAGTTTATGATTCTTTATTAAACCTAGTTTTGTTAAAATCATTATGCAAATTATTCCTACCATATAGTATGTAAATCTTTATTTCTTAGAGATATATTATGCATACATTAGTATTTTAAATGCACTATTAATATGGGTAGTTTAGCGACAAATCTAACTCAGCTAGACTTTAATAGAGATATCGTTAATGAATAAGATGCTGATTAAGATTAAATGATGACTATTTAACAATTGCTGAGAATGTTACTTAAATAACTAAGGAAATTGTGACGTCAATTCTGACGTAGTTTTGGTTACAGATAATTACATAATCTCCGTTTTAATTATCATCATCATGTCGCACTATCAGCACGGATATCTATGACATTATCTTTCCAGCCACCCCTACAATTCACTGTTCTTGGGAGGTCCTCTACACAGCATCCAGTATCCGCACAGAGCTGGTCAATGTACGTCTTTGCTGGTCCGCCCACATTTGCGTGCCCATGTGCTGGCTTCCACAGGAGGATGTCGCTTAAGTGTTCGTCCTTGATTCTCCAGCAGTGACCCGCCTGTCTTGTACTTCTTACTCGGATGGTTTATGTGATATGGGGCAGGTGGCCGCACAGCAGTTTTCTCGTGGGATGTTGTTTCCACGATTTGTTTAAGACTGCACACAGAATTCTTGTGCAGCTACCTTCTTGTTTATTATCTAGGCGCTTCGTTAAGGTCCAAGTTGTGCAGCCGTACAGGAGCACTGACACGACAACGGCTTGGAACTTATCTGTGAGTGTGTATTTATGGCGGTCCATACATTTCCTATGTGTGCATTAACACCGCTCTCTGTGGATGAGATATTACTGCCTAGGTACTTAATTTTTTTCTACCGAGTTTAGAAGTTTGCCTTCCAGAGTTTTAATAAGAGTACTATATTCACTCCATCTTTGCTCTTAATTATGAACACGAAGACTTATTTCGGTTTTTGATGTTCATCTTTTTTCAATTACCCGAGACTCAGACTTTAACGCGCGTAGAGAAGAATCAATTCTGAAGAGCACCCCATGCGTGTCTAGTCAGAAAGTCGTCTTCAAGTCAACTCACGCTTACTTAACAATCTCAACCAATGAGAATATCCCGTACAGGTCAGTCAGAGGTGACAGGCTCTTTTATACTTTGTTAAGATTTCTGTGGCCATACTTTAGGCTTCGAGCAAGAGCGCTTGTCCAGCTTTGTGTTAAGCAGAGCGCGATCCTTAGTGTAGAATCCTTTGGTTGTTCCGTGTTGCTCCTCAGTTTTGCAGGTACTTCGTTAATGATTACAAATAAACGTCTCTCGGTATCGGCAATTAAGTAGTTAACCAGCCACGTATTCGGTCTGTTGATTGGATGAGGTGACGTCGCTTAGTCTATACATTTAAGTGGTGTATTGCAGCACACCTTATATACAAAATATTGCAACATACTTATCTGACTCATGCAGTGTTTGTTTTTTCCCCCTGGGTTCTTATGCTAACTATTAAATTCAAATAGCTTACACTACATTTCAAGATGTATAGAATGCACCATTCATTATGTACCAGTGTGTCGCTGTGACTTCCAATTTGATCAGCTATTTTCAGCAACAACCCCGAGGAATTTTCTGGTGAACACATTTTTTATTTCCCCGATAGATTCTTAAATCGTATGAGCGTGGGGAGAAACAGCGCGGAAAGACACGTCTGCCCCAGAAAGCCGTTGGACTCAAGTTTCCAAATTATAATTATAATTTCTCAGCGTTTCAATGCCAATGAGAATTCCTGTTTCAGATGGTTCTGGGTTCAAAGCTGTTGCCATTCAAAATATTTGACAGTGATTTTCAACTGTTTAACGCTATTTTAAATTCATCAAATTGACAGGCTGTCAAATACCTATCCATTATTTGACAATTTCATTACAATTCACACCCGTTATCTTATCTTGCGACTGTTGTTACTGTTTCCACCGCCGAGTATGTGGTATTAAATACTGGAAGCGTATACCATTTGATTTAAAATAAAGCCCATTTGGAAGGCCTGCGAATACGCTGACTGTATCTCCTGCAAAACAGTGAGACTTGTTGAACTTTTTGTATATAAAGCGTGTGCTAGATCCTCGCCTATAATTATAGACTAGGCCAGAATCATGTGACCTATCTCTTGGCCAATCACTGGCAGTAGTCTGAAGTTGATACTATACTTAACTGACCCTACCGACCATAATTACGTTGACATTCTTTGACGACGGACACAGGATTAAATCACTGGACCTTTACCAATACGCAGAATAGGACTTATACGTTTACCAAAGGATTCCATAACACAGGACTTTCTCTAAGCCCTTTTCAATTGGCCAAGGATGGCATTTAAAAACATTACAACTCTATTAATACACCCCTCCCCCTCACACACACGCAAACACAAACACACACCACACACATACACACACACACACAAACACACACACACACAATGGGTATAACTCATAACTAAATAAAATTGTGAGTCTCCATCTCTGAATATCTAAAGAGTGTGTTATACCTTTCAGTGCCATGATTCTCAGGCCCATTTGATCCGGAGTGGTAGTGTCCCATCTATGATTAAGGATGGAACCCAGGTAGCTGAGCAGTCCATGACATGCAACCCTCCACTTTGGCCGTTGCTCGGGCTAGACGGGCGATTGGAGAAGCCCCCTCCGATTAATCAGCCGGTCAAGCCCTAGCACCTATATGATTGCCCCAATCCTATTGTCCTTATGGAAAGCCCAGATCCTTTTATCTTATGGGTGCTAGAAGGTGGTGTCTGAGGGTCAAACTGATGGTGAGGTTCCAGTTCTGGAGGTTTGAAGAATTTGGAGCATCCCTTAATCAACATTGCTCCCTGGTCCACTCTGACCGGAATGGTAGTACCTGTTAGGGTCTCATCTATCGGTTAAATAGAAAAATGTATTTATAAAAAAATTAAGTATCCATTGAGAATTTATTTCAAAACTTTATCGGCATTAAATAACCCACTGAGGTTGATATGCCATAAAACAAACCAAACCAAACCAAACCAAACCCATCTATGAGTTAAACAAAACTGCTGAATCATTTACTAATGATTATTTTTATTAGTTACATGAAAATATACAACTGTTTACGAATTATGGGTATTAGATAGGAATGCTGGTTATCACATAAACTTGTACAAAAAAGAAAAGAAAAACTCTTTAGAAACAACTACAGATGGGAATATGAACGTAAAATTAATAAGTTTATAGATGAATGCATAAAATAAACTATGCTGTTAAAATCAATGAAGTGGTAAATCGTGGAAAATAAGTGAAAGAGTTCTTGGTTTACGGCAAATCAACCTCAGTGGGTCATTTAATGCTGATAAAGTTTTGAAATAAATCTATTCTTAAGTAGATACTCAATTTTTTATAAACACATTTTTCTATTTAACCCATAGATGGAACCTTAACAGTTTCTACCACTCCCGGTCAGAGTGGATCATGTAGCAATGGTGATAAAGAGACGCTCCACATTCCCCAGACCTCCAGAACTGAAATCTCATCATCAGATAGAGTTTAACGTCAATGCCAGGACATGAAGACCCTCAGCCAACGCCTTCTAGTACCCCTATGATAAAAAGGGCTGGGGCATGCCATGAGGTCATTAGGGTTGGGACAGTCATATAGGTGCTAGGGCTTGACGTGACCAGCTGATTAATCTTAGGGGGACCGTTAAAGAGCAACGTAAGCGTTAATTATTACTATTAGAGAAAATAACATTTCTAAGATAAGTTAACTAAAAAAACAGGAGAAGGAATCTCTAGCATGAAAACTCTACTGATTTGTCGGTATTTTTTCACAGGTAAAGAGAAGGTAAAGTAAAAAAAAAAGTAAAGTCGTCGGGGTAGCCAAAAGTGAGTATCAGCTAATCAGCGAGGGAGTCTATCCCCTTTTCTATAGCGCTAGACTAAGGAGATTGTTTTTGCGTCTGAGGTGGTGTGCCACACCTACCATCAGCTCCTTACTTTCCCACACAGATCCCTGTGCTACTCATACGCTGAGTTGGCGTGGGCCGGTATCGAACTAGAAACCTTGTGGTTTCTAGCCGAACGCTCTACTGACTGAGAACTCGCAAATAGCATTTTCACCAGATATCTTGCTCTGGTTGTCAACGGGTTGTAACTAAGAAGACCGATTCATAAGCCTTTTTATTAAGGTCAGAAGATGCATTAAGCAAACTGGGCGAAAGACGTACCTGTCCGTTTACGGATGTAATCTTTTCACCTCTTCTGTTTCCCTCTTCCTTTTCATTCCGCCACTGTGACTTGCAGGATGAGGGGGGGTTTTTATCAGGTCGGATGATTTAGTCCCATGACCATTCCACATATTTCCCCTTCACGATGTTAAGCAGATTCTTGTATGACACAAAGGCTACATCTATTCTCTTACTGACCTTCCAATTTGTGAGATGGTCACTGTATAATATGTTGGCTATATTCACAAGAGTTCTTGCCTCAAAAATCGCTAGGCCGTGTCTACTAAAGTAAAACACCAGCTACGATTGAAGTCAGTAGCCAAAGCGGTGTCACTTGAAAAAAAATATGGTTGGGTTTGGGGTTGCAGTTTAGGGTTAGTTTAATGGGAAAATAAATAAATAATTTGGACTCTGTTTTTTCTGGGTCACCCTGTATACAGTTGGGGTTGGATTTTCGGGAAAAACGCTCCAAATTGGTTGTTTTTTTTTCAAGAGATACCGCTTCGGCTACCCAAAAGTAAAATACTAAAACAGGATACCATCTGCGCCAGTGACTCAGCAGGCCAATTCTTGAGTGACAGTCTTTGGTGCACTGAATGCGCCCAAACTGTGATGCTTTATGGGGCTGCTGGCTTTTCTCTCTCTTTCTGGCTCTCTTTTCTGTCGAGGCTACTCTCCTATAAAAATACTACTTTTTATATATACACATTCATATAAATACCTACCGACATACTTACATACAACCTACGTCTATGACCCCACCCCAAGAGAGATACATTCGCATCCACAACATATGCATACATCTACGCTACGCCTATACGCATACATACTCATGTAGACACACTAGCACCTACATGCACATGTATTATTGCACCTAAATATGTGCAACCAGAAGAGTCTATAGTGTTACATATATGTTACGACTACACACATATGTATTATTACATCTCAATGTGTGCATCCAGGGTCAGAGTATATTTTAGAGCCAAATGATATGAGTTAAATAATATTTAAATGACATTTATTTTCATGATAATTTGCATTTTTATGATGGGTTATTTCAACGTAATGAACAGAGAGACTGTAGAGATTGTCATTATTTACTTAATTGTGGCACAAGGCTAGAATTATGGAGCGCCCTGTGAGAATAGATCTCAGTAGAAATGGAGTGCTAATCTAGCTTGATAACTCATATATGACCCGAGAGGCCCTTGATTGTAGACATTGTATAGCTCAATCATACTGCTATTATACGCTGGAGTGAATATTTTTTGAAACAGGTGATTTCTTCATGATAGATTTTTTTCTTTACTTAAAAAAAATGTTATGCTTTGATTTACAGTGTAAGCGTACTCTGAATTAATTATCAAAATACATGTCACTATATCATTGATTCGGCAGTTTGCTTCCATTCGCGCAAAGACACAAGGTAAGCGATTGAATGGGTTGAAAATTCAAGTTGGGTGCCCTTAGCAAATTCATGAGCGCAGATAACGAATATAAAGGCCACGCAACGAACAATCGCACTCACGTGCATACAGAAGCATTTGAAAACACCTCCCACACAGACACATATTTCTGGAGGACGATATTTAAGTCGGTAGTACTTAATGGATTGACATCTGAACTTGATTATTGTTCAAAATATCTATAATATTGAATAGAAGATAATAATATAAGTATCACAGGAAGCGGGCACCCACACGCACATTTACACGCACACAATGCACACATACATGCATATTTTAGTGTGTGCGTGTATATGGGAGTGAGGCTGTATCTATCAGCTTCTTAGCAGAAGAGCTAAGTATATCCATATGATATTTCAATTAAAATTATTTCTCACTGATATATACAAATTTACCATCGATTTATAGCAGGCTGTTTATTGTTAATTGACACTTATAAATGTATGCGTACTTCTCAAAATAAAGCAGTATCATACTATTAAACTTAATCAATCACATACTTGTTACTGTTAAAATTATCTATAATTTGAAAGATATATATATATATATATATATATATATATATATATATATATATATATATGTGTGTGTGTGTGTGTGTGTGTGTGTGTGTGTGTGTGTGTGTGTGTGTTTGTGTGTGTATTATTATAATGGAGATTATATAACTATCTGTCTGTATGCGAAACTACGTCATCACTGACGTCACGATTTATGAAAGTTATATTCTCAACGATTATGAGATAGTCATTATTTAATCTTAATTAGCATTATATTTATTAATCACGATCTTTATTAAGGTCTAGCTGATTCAGATTTGCCGCAAAACTGGCAATTTTGTTGAGGCATTTAACGTCCTAAGATATGAGTTATATATATGCTTGGAAACATGTGCATAATGATTTTAACAAAACTGGGTTTGATAAATAATTTTTTACAAATTTTTCTGAGGGGGATCATAATTTATTATGCTAGAGGAGACAAAAAAATGAAACTTTGTGGTGTTTTCGACCGAAGCATTTTCAAAAGGAAACTTTTAGTAACGATTAAAAGTCATAGACAAAATATAATTCATTTAAGAGTGATGAAAAATGGAGCGATTGGAGGTACAAAATTTATGATCGGAATTATCAGATCATTCCCCATATATCATTAATTGATTATATATATATATATATATATATATATATATATATATATATATATATATATATATACTAATTTCAAGGATGTACCGTCTTGTGTAGAGACGTTTTCATCTTGTTTGTAACGCATGAACTCTGTTTTACCTGTGCTGAGTTCACATGACAATCAATGCCTCTTACTGTTGTCTCTTGGGTATGCAGAAATGATTCGACTTGTGCAGATGTATTTTCTAGAAGTGCAAGATCATCTGCGTAGTCAACAGAAATTATTTCAGCTGTATATCCCAGGTCACATACCTAGTTGTATTGTCTCATATACAGAAAGCGATTTCAATATTCAGATAAGAACGGGTTGGAATGCTATAAATATGATTTCTCTAATAAGATTAAATTAACATTTTTCAAAGCTTTAGCCGTGTCAGTGCTACTCAGTAACTGCAATTGGATACTATCATAACGTATGGAGAGAAAGCTAGATCGGAACTGTATACGTTTGCTAGGTGTTGCATTGAAAAAATATTGAAAGCAGCACTCCACAAAAGGGCAGCTATACAACCCTTTACCTTTAATCACACAATCCGCCCGGCTATGATGAAAAAGACACCCTGGACACATATGGAGAAGGAAGAAAGAGCTCATAGGTGACGTTCTCGAGTGGGTACCTGCACATGGGCACCCTAGTGTGGGTCGGCCAACAAAATCGTACTCCTAATAATTCTGGGTGCATACATGGATACTGGTTGCTGTGCAGATGACCTTATATGAGTGATGGCTGATAGGAACAGGTGGCGAGGAAGATTCAAGGAAGTCCAGACTACGGCACGATTTCATGATCATATATACATATATATATATAATATATATATATATATATATAATATATATATATATATATGGGATGTGATAGGTAAATTCCGCAATTATGAATTATTTGATTTCGTGCACGCACCCTTTCATGAGAGCATTCTTCACGTGCATTTAATGTCATGTATTTCATGTCAGATTTGTATTCATGCAAACCAGTACCCACGGACTGAGCGTTCTAACACGACGTGAACTGCACGCGATAAACGCTCACATTAAAAACATTCAATGATCACAGCATACATCGCATATTATATGGAGTGATGGTACCCACATTCTTAAAAAATAACCAACCAAGGTCGAAGGATCATATACTCGGGATATAATACCAGTGATTTCGGACAATATTTATGCAACCTACATTCACACTAGCGACCTCTCGAGCATGAACAGGAAAAGATGTATAAGAGAATTCTATGATGAATACTTGTCAGTCATATTCGATAAAATAGGTATACATGAATATATATATATATATATATAATATATATATATATATAGTTAGCCTGCTAATGTCTAGCCACACAGAAGAGACGTGATACGTCTGAACATGGTGGCTGTGGATGATAGTTGTCACATAATATAGGTCAAATAGTTTTCAAATAAACAACATACGTTGCTCACAACCCACTTTGGAAGTCTGTTACATAGCCACATACATACTCACAGTGTTACACACACACACACACACACACACACACATATATATATATATATATATATTTGTTGAATAAAACAAAATTCTGTGTTGAGGGGTCCACAATCAAGTCCGCCGCACACTGGTTAAGTTCGTCACTGTTCTTTTGTCTTTTCTCACTAGTTTCAACTAAAGTCTCACTAGTTTCAACTAAAGTCCGTGTGTGTGTGCGTGTGTGTGTGTATGTGTGTGTGTATGTGTGAGAGAGAGAGAGAAACAGAGAAAGAGATAGATAGATAGAGAGAGAGAGTGGTATTATAAGTTTCTGGTAAGGTTTTCCAGTACCGCTAAGAACAATGATTTTAAACGATTTGTTTAGACAACTTTTCTATAAGTTTAACTCCAAAAACCAACTAGCTAATTACTCTCCATCAAACTTCCATTAAAATCAATTAATAAAACATCGGGTATAGTAATGATTCCAACCCAGCAAAACGCTTTAAGAGCTGCATTTTATTTTACAGCTAGAGATACATTATTAACGAGTGAGGATACACGTTTTACGAATATAGTCTTCTTATAGTATCATAACTCATTGGAAAGCGCGTGGTGTAATGGTTAAAGTTCATGGGAAATGGACTCGTCGCCCCGAGTTCGAAATCCTGGATGTGGTAATTGCATTTTCACTTAGCGCTAATACCTTGGGAAGCTATGAATCCAATCTCCCTCCAGCTATGGATAAATAGTAGGGCAGACTGGGCTCTTTAAACCTTGGTTAGGAAACCGTCTAGGAGAAGGAAAACTCTCAATTCAAACCTGTTGAACTCCGCTAAGAAATTTGACCTGTGTCACATCCTGCTCGTGTTGGTAAATATATATAGATCATAACTCGCGGTAACCGGAAAAAACACTGAAAAGTAACAAAAATGAAGACGAGGTGTTTTTGAAAAATAAAGATTTTATTTCTCATCTATTATTGTTCAAGATATCCGTTTGTTCGTTAAGAGATATGTCACTTTCTAGTATTTTATTTGAGAACGACCACATGATAAATTTCATGTATAAAGTGAGACTGTCATGCAACCGTCCCGTATTTTTGAGCCGCTTGCTGTACGTGTCTTCTTCCTGTCTTTAGACTTTTCTGCTGGAACAAATCAGGTTTTTCTTACATACATATTTACCAAACTATCCGCATGAATAGGATGTGACACAAGGTCAATTTCTTAAGCGGAGTTTTACCAGGTTCAATTTAAGGTATTTTTTCAACTAGACCGGTTTCCTAACCGGTTGTCTGTTTACAATTTACCCATTACTGGGAAGAAAAAGATATATTCATGCCTTTTACAATGGTTTAACACTATGTGAATGTAAATAGCCTTATCCAGGATTTGAACTCGCCGTGTCCATTTTCTACTTCGATGAATCACTAAACCACGTATCTCCATAATTCTTTATAGTGCACGGGAGGCTCAGAATCATGTGAAAGTAGCGTAGATTGGTCTGTTATTGATCAGAAATATTTTATCACCTTTTTATTTCTCTCTTGCATTCTTCCGGAAGTGGGTTTGTAGAACGCTGAATAGTATTTCTGTCTCCCATGTGAGTTTTAGCTGTCGGGATGGACATTTCCGTTAGTATTGTTCAAAAAAGTACCGATAAATTACGACAATTTCCATTTGATTGTGATAGGTAGTGTTTGACTTGCAAATAGGAATAAAATTTCTCTTGATTTCAATTATTCTGGGTTTTCTAGATATTCTAATAAGTATTTCCTAATTTACTTAATGCGGCGAGGTTGTTTGAATTATCATAAAACAAATGGATATATTTTTTTTCATGTCTGCATCGGGTTGTAATTATACCGGATTAGAATGATTGTGTTCATTTTTATGGTACTTTGCACACAGACCGTAAACAATAATGCATTATTTTACTTATATGAAAAACACATACACATAGCCAAAAATGCTAAAGTTGTTTATACTTTGGTGCAAAAACTTATTCAATTATAAGTTATTTTGCTAATTATCACCTTTGTTATGAACTATAAAAAGTCATCAATAAACATTGAATGGAAACCTATCTAAGTATATGTCGTGTAAAAACAATACTGTGTGTAAAGTTTATTGTTTGTTATACCTACATCACTTTAAAAAAGTTATTGCCCTTCAGTTATCTAGTAAAAATTAGAGTCATCGCGAGTGACCTATTGTCGCCGTATCAACCGGACAGTGAGGGAGTCTATCCCCTGGTTTCTAAGCGCTGACCAAGGACGATGTTATGTAAGTATATTGTGGCGTAATAAAAAAACTCTGTGTAAGGTTTATGTTTTTGTTATACCGACTTCAGTTTTAACAATTATACCCTTCAAGTAAATTAGTAAAAGTAAAGTCATAGAATGGCCTGTTGTCGGTATCAGCCGAACCAGTGAGGGAGTCTATCTTCATTTTCCAAAACGCTAGATCAGGACGATTCTTATTGCGTCTGAGGTGGAGCGCCACATTATATCAGCGCCCCACTTTACCTCACACTGTAACTAGTCATGCACTGAATTGGCGAGACCAACATCACCCGGTACCTGTTGGTCCGAGGGGTTGTTGTTTCTGACTGACCTTAAACATGTACTTCCATCATAATTTTAAAGAGGTAAACATCTAACAAATAGTTCGCAATTATGATGAAGACATTGTTTTAGGGTCAGTCAGTACAACAAACCCTCGGAACCACAGTACCGGGTTTGATGTTGGGTCCTCGCCAATTCAGTGTGACTAGTACAGTGTGAGGTAAAAAGTGGGGCCTGATATAAGTGGGCCGCTTCCACCCTCAGACGCAATAAGAATCGTCCTGATCTAGCGTTTTGGAAAATGAGATAGACTCCCTCACTGTTTCGGCTGAATACGACAACAGGCCATTTCTATGACTTTACTCTTTACCCTAAATTACTTGAAGGTATAATTGTGAAACTGGAAGTCGGTTTAACAAAAACATAAAACCTTACCACAGAGTATTTTTTATTACGCCACATATACTTACAGTATCAATCGTCTTGAGTCCAGCGCTTAAGAAAACAAGGGGATAGACTCCCTCAACTGTCCGGGTGTGATACGAACAATTAGATCACTCGATGACTCTAATTTTTACTAGATAACTGAAGGGCATAACTTTAAAGTGATGTCGGTATTAACAAACAATAAAAACTTTACACACAGTATTGTTTTACACGAACATATACTTAGCATAGGTTTCCATTCAATGTTTATTGATGACTTTTTATATTTTCCTACCAAAGGTGATAATTAGCCAAAATAAACTTATAATTGAATAAGTTTTGCACCAAAGTATAAAACAAAACCTTAGCATTTTGGCTATGTGTATGTGTTTTTCATATAAGTAAAAATTAATGCATTATTGTTTACGGTCTGTGTGAAAAAGTACAATAAAAATGAAAACACCAAATCATTCATCCGGGGTTATAATAACACCCGATGTCCAGTGACAATGAAAAAAATTTATCCATGTTTCCATGATAATTCAAAAAACACCTCGCCGCATTAAAGTGTTAAATTAGGAAATATCTTATTAGAATATCTAGGAAAACCCAGAATAATTTGAAATCAAGAGATAATTTATTCCTATTTGCAAGTCAAACCACTACCTATTCACAATCAAAATGGAAATTGTCGTAATTTATCGGTAACTTTTTTGAACAATACTAACGGAAATTGTCCATCCCGACAGCTTAAAAATCACATGGGAGACCAAATACTATTTCAGACCGGTTCTACAAACCCACTTCCGGGAAGGAATGCAAGAAGAGAAATAAAAGGTGATAAAATATTTCTGATCAATAACAGACCAATCTACGCTACTTCACATGATTCTGAGCCTCCCGTGCACTATATATAAGAAATTATGGAGATACGTGGTTTAGTGATTCATCGAAGTAGAAAATGGACACGGCGAGTTTCAAATTCCTGGATAAGGCTATTTACAATTTCAACATAGTGTTAATACCATTGTAAAAGCATGAATATATCTATTTTCTTCCAGTATGGGTAAATTGTAAACAGACAACCGGTTAGGAAACCGGTCTAGTTGAAAAAAATAACCTTAAATTGAAACCTGTAAACTCCGCTTAAGAATTGACCTATTGTGTCACATCCTATTCATGCGGATAGTTTGGTAAATATGTATGTAGAAAAACCTGATTGTTCCAGCAGAAAAGTCTAAAGAAACAGGAAGAAGACACGTACAGCAAAGCGCGCTCAAAAATACGGGACGGTGGCATGACAGTCTCACTTTATACATGAAGTTATCATGTGGTCGTTCTCAAATAAAATACTAGAAAGTGACATATCTCTTTAACGAACAAACGGATATCTTGAACAATAATAGATGAGATAAAATCTTATTTTCAACACGCTCGTCTTCATTTTTGTTACTTTTCAGTGTTTTCCCGTTTTACCGCGAGTTATGATTACTTATATTATTTACCAACACGAAGCAGGATGTGACACAAGGTCAATTTTAAGCGGAGTTCAACAGGTTTGAAATTGAGAGTTTTCCTTCTTCCTAGGACCGTTTCCTAACCAAGGTTAAAAAGCCCAGTCTGCCCTACTATTTATCCATAGCTGAGGGAGATTATGATTCATTAGCTTTCCCAAGCAGTATTAGCGCTAAGTGAAATGCAATATTACCACATCCAGGATTTGAACTCGGGGGCGACGAGTCCATTTCCCATGACTTAACCATTACACCACGCGCTTCCAATGAGTTATGATACTATAAGAAGACTATATTCGTAAAACGTGTATCCTCATCGATTAATAATGTATCTCTAGCATGTAAAATAAAAATGCAGCTCTTAAAGCGTTTTGCTGGGTTGGAAATCATTACATACCGATGTTTTATTAATTGATTTTAATGGAAGTTTGATGCAGGAGGCGTAATTAGCTAGTTTGGTTTTGGAGTTAACTTATAGAAAAAGTTGTCTAAACAAATCGTTTAAAATCATTGTTCTTAGCGGTTACTGAAAACCTTACCAGAAACTTAAAATACCACTCTCTCTCTCTATCTATCTATCTCTTTCTCTGTTTCCTCTCTCTTCACACATACACACACCACATACAACACACACACGCACACACACACGGACTTTAGTTGAAAACTAGTGAGACTTAGTGAAACTAGTGAAGAAAAGACAATAAGAACAGTGATGACACTTAACCAGGTTGGCGGCGGACTTGATTGTGGACGCTCAACACAGAATTTGTTTTATTCAACAAATATATATATATATATATATAGTGTGTTGTGTGTGTGGGTGTGTGTGTTGTAACACTGTGAGTATGTATGTGGCTTATGTAACAGACTTCCAAAGTGGGTGTGAGCAACGTAGTTGTTTATTGAAAATATTTGACAAACTATATTATGGACAACTATTCATCCACAGCCACCATGTTCAGACGTATCACGTCTCTTCTGTTGTGCTAGACATTAGCAGGCTAACTATATAATATATATATTATATAATAATTTTATATATATATATATATTTCATGTATAACCTATTTAATCGAATAGACTTACAAGTATTCATCATAGAATTCTCTGTATACATCTTTTCCTGTTCATGCTTCGAGAGGGTCGCTAGTGTGAATGTAGTTGCATAAATATTGTCCGAAAGCACTGGTATTATATCCCGAGTATATATGATCCTCGACCTTGGCGTTGGTTATTTTTTAAGAATGGGGTACCATCACTCCATATAATATTGCGATGTATGCTGTTGATCATTGAATGTTTTTAATGTTGAGCGTTAACGCGTGCAGTTCACGTTCGTGTTAGAACGCTCAGTCCGTGGCGTACTGTTTGCATGAATACCAAATCTGAATGAAATAACATGACATTAATCCACGTTGAAGAATGCTCTCATTGAAAGGGTGCCGTGCACGAAATCAATAATTTCTAATGCGGGAAATTTACCCAATCACATCCCATATATATATATAATATATATATATATATATTATATATATATATATATATATGTATATATGATCATGAAATTCGTGCCGAGGTCTGGACTTCCTGAATCTTCCTCGCCAACCTGTTCCTATCAGCCATCACTCATATAAGGTCATCTGCCACAGCAACCAGTATCCTTATGCACCCAGAATTATTAGGAGTACGATTTGTTGGCCGACCCACACTAGGGTGCCCATGTGCAGGTACCCACTCGAGAACGTCACCCTATGAGCTCTTTCTTCCTTTCTCCATATGTGTCCAGGGTGTCTTTTCATCATTAGCGGGCGGATTGTGTGATTAAAGGTAAAGGGTTGTATAGCTGCCCTTTTGTGGGAGTGCTGCTTTTCAATATTTTTTCAATGCAACACCTAGCAAACGTATACAGTTCCGATCTAGCTTTCTCTCCATACGTTATGATAGTATCCAATTTTGCAGTTACTGAGTAGCACTGACACGGCTAAAGCTTTGAAAAATGTAATTTAATCTATTTAGAGAAAATCATATTTATAGCATTCCAACCCGTTCTTATCTGAATATTGAAATCGCTTTCTGTATATGGAGACAATACAACTAGGTATGTGACCTGGGATATACAGCTGAATAATTTCTTGTTGACTACGCAGATGATCTTGCCACTTCTAGAAAATACATCTGCACAAGTCGAATCATTTCTGCATACCCAAGAGACAACAGTAAGAAGGCATTGATTGTCATGTGAACTCCAGCACAGGTAAAACAGAGTTCATGCGTTACAAACAAGATGAAAACGTCTCTACACAAGACGTACATTTCCTTGAAATTAGTATATAATATATATATATATATATATATATATAGTATATATATATATATATATATAAATCAATTAAGATATATGGGAATGATCTGATAATTCCGATCATAAATTTTGTACCTTCCAATCGCTCCATTTTTCATCACTCTTAAAAATGAATTATATTTTGTCTATTGACTTTAATCGTTACTAAAAGTTTCTTTTGAAAATGCTTCGCGGTCGAAAAACACCACCAAAGTTTCATTTTTTTGTCTCCTCTAGCATAATAAAATTATGAACCCCCTCAGAAAAATTTGTAAAAAATTATTTATCAAACCCAGTTTTGTTAAAATCATTATGCACATGTTTCCAAGCATATATATAACTCATATCTTAGGACGTTAAATGCCTCAACAAAAATTGCCAGTTTTGCGGCAAACTTGAATTTCAGCATAGACCTTAATAAAGATCGTGATTAATAAATATAATGCTAATTAAGATTAAATAATGACTATCTCATAATCGTTTAGAATAATAACTTTCATAAATCGTGGACGTCAGTGATGACGTAGTTTCGCATTCAGACAGATAGTTATATAATCTCCATTATAATAATACAACACACAACACACACACACACACAACACACACCACACACACACACCACACACACACATATATATATATATATATATATATATATATATATATATATATATATATATATATATCTTTCAAATTATTAGATAATTTTAACAGTAACAAGTTATGTGATTGATTAAGCTTAATAGTATATACTTGCTTTATTTTGGAGAAGTACGCATACATTTATAAGTGTCAATTAACAATAAACAGCTGCTATAAATCGATGGTAAATTTGTATATATCAGTGAGAAATAAATTTTAATGAAATATCATATGGAGTATACTTAGCTCTTCTGCTAAGAAGCTGATAGATACAGCCTCACTCCCATATACACGGCACACACTAAAATATGCATGTATGTGTGCATTGTGTTGCGTGTAAATAGTGCCGTGTGTTCGTTGCCCGCTTTCCTGTGATACTTATATTATTATTCTTCTATTCAATATTATAGATATTTTGAACAATAATCAAAGTTCAGAAAATGTCAATCCATTTAAGTACTACCGACTTAAATATCGTCCTCCAGAAAAATATGTGTCTGTGTGGAGTGGCTTTTCAAATTGCTTCTGTATGCACGTGAGTGCGATTGTTCGTTGCGCGTGGCCTTTATATTCGTTATTGCGCTCATGAATTTGCTAAGGCACCCAACTTGAATTTCAACCCATCAATCGCTTACCTTGTGTCTTTGCGCGAATGGAAGCAAACTGCCGAATCAATGATATAGTGACATGTATTTTGATAATTAATCAGAGTACGCTTACACTGTAAATCAAAAGCATAACATTTTTTTTAAGTTAAAAGAAAAAAATCTATCATGAAGAAATCACCTGTTTCAAAAAATATTCACTCCAGCGTATAATAGCAGTATGATTGAGCTATTACAATGTCTACAATCAAGGGCCTCTCGCGGTCATATATGAGTTATCAAGCTAGATTAGCACTCCATTTCTACTGAGATCTTTTCTCAGCAGGGCGCTCCATAATGTTCTAGCCTTGTGCCACAATTAAGTAAATAATGACAATCTCTACAGTCTCTCTGTTCATTACGTTGAATAACCCATTCATAAAAATGCAAATTATCATGAAAATAAATGTCATTTAAATATTATTTAACTCATATCATTTGGCTCTTAAAATTACTCTGACCCTGGGATGCACACATTGAGATGTAATAAATACATATGTGTGTAGTGTAACATATAATGTAACACTATAGACTCTTCTGGTTGCACATATTTAGGTGCAATAATACATGTGCATGTATGTGCTAGTGTGTCTACAGCGAGTATTGTATGCGTATAGGCGTAGCGTAGATGTATGATATGTTTGTGGATGCGAATGTAATCCTCTTGGGGTGGCGGTCATAGACGTAGGTTGTATGTAAGTATGTCGGTAGGTATTTATATGAATGTGTATATATAAAAAGTTGTAGTATTTTTATAGAGAGTAGCCTCGACAGAAAAGAGAGCCAGAAAGAGAGAGAAAAGCCAGCAGGCCCATAAAGCATCACAGTTTGGCGCATTCAGTGCACCAAAGACTGTCACTCAAGAATTGGCCTGCTGAGTCACTGGCGCAGATGGTATCCTGTTTTAGTTTTTACTTTGGGTAGCGAAGCGGTATCTTCTTGAAAAAAAAAACACCAATTTGGAGGCAGTTTTTTCCCGAAAATCCAACCCCAACTGTATACAGGTGACCCAGAAAAACAGAGTCCCAAATTATTTATTTATTTTCCCATTTAAACTAACCCTAAACTGCAACCCCAAACCCAACCATATTTTTTTTCAAGTGGACACCGCTTTGGCTTACTGACTTTCAATCGTAGCTGTGTTTTACTTTAGTAGACACGGCCTAGCGATTTGAGGCAAGAACTCTGTGAATATAGCCAACATATTATACAGTGACCATCTCACAAATTGGAAGGTCAGTAAGAGAATAGATGTAGCCTTTGTGTCATACAAGAATCTGCTTAACATCGTGAAGGGAAATATGTGGAATGGTCATGGGACTAAATCATCCGACCTGATAAAAACCCCCCCTCATCCTGCAAGTCACAGTGGCGGAATGAAAACGGAAGAGGAAAAACAGAAGAGGTGAAAAAAATTACATCCGTAAACGGACAGGTACGTCTTTCGCCCAGTTGCTTAATGCATCTTCTGACCTTAATAAAAAGGCTTATTAATACGGTCTTCTTAGTTACAACCCGTGACAACCAGAGCAAGATATCTGGTGAAAATGCTATTTGCGAAGTCCAGTCAGTAGAGCGTTTTCGGCTAGAAACCACCAAGGTTTCTAGTTCAGATTACCGGCCCAACGCCAACTCAGATTATGAGTAGCACAGGGAATCTGTGTGGGAAGTAAGGAGCTGATGGTAGGTGTGGCACACCACCTCAGACGCCAAAAACCAATCTCCTTCAGTTCTAGCGCTATAGAAAGGGGATAGTTACTCCCTCGCTGATGTAGCTGAATACTCACTTTTTGCTACCCCCGACGACTTTACTTTTTTTTACTTTAACCTCCTTTACCTGTGAAAAAATACCGACAAATCAGTAGAGTTTTCATGCTAGAGATCCTTCGTCCTGTTTTTTAGTTAAATTATCTTAGAAATGTTATTTTCCTCTAAATAGTAATAATTAAACGCTTACGTATAGCTCCTTTAACGGTCCCCCTAAGATTAATCAGCTGGTCACGTCAAGCCCTAGAGCCTATATGGACTGTTCCCAACCCTAATGTACCTCATGGCATGCCCCCAGCCCTTTTTATTCATAGGGGTACTGAGAAGGCGTTGGCTGAGGGTCTTCATGTCCTAGGCATGACGTTTAAACACTCTATCTGATGAGTGAGATTTCATGTTCTGGAGGTCTGGGGGAATGTGGAGCGTCTCTTTATCACCATTGCTACATTGATCCACTTGACGGGAGTGTGGTTAGAAACGTTAAGCGGTTCCATCTATGGGTTAAATAGAAAAATTGTTTTATAAAAAATTGAGTATCTACTTAAGAATAGATTTATTAAAACTTTTATCAGCATTAAATTGACCCACTGAGGTTGATTTGCCGTTTAAACCAAGAACTCTTTCACTTATTTTCACGATTTTACCACTTCATTGATTAACACGATAGTTTATTTTATGCATTTCATCTATAAATCTTATTAATTTTACGTTCATATTTCCATCTGTAGTGTTTCTAAGAGTTTTTCTTTTCTTTTTGTACAAGTTTATGTTGATAACCAGCATTTCCTATCTACATACCATTAATTCGTAAACGTGTTATATTTTCATGTAACTTAATAAAAATAATCATTAGTAAATGATGCAGCAGTTTGTTAACTCATAGAGGGTTTGTTTTGGTTTTGGTTTGGTTTGTTTTATGGCATATTCAACCTCAGTGGTTATTTAATGCGCATAAAGTTTGAAATAAATTCTCATGGCAATAGCTAAATTTTTTTTTATAAATTACATTTTCTATTTAACCGATAGATGAGAACCCTAACAGGTACTACCATCCGGTCAGAGTGGACAGGGCAGCAATGTTGATTAAGGGAGTGCTCCAAATTCTTCAAACCTCAGAACTGGAACCTCACCATCAGTTTCGGACCCTCAGCACACCACCTTCTAGCACCCATTAAGATAAAAGATCTGGGCTTTCCATAAGGACAATAGGAATTGGGGCAATCATATAGGGTGCTAGGGTTGACCGTCTGATTAATCGCGAGGGGGCTCTCCAAATCGCCCGTCTAGCCCGAGCAACGGCCAAAGATGGAGGTTGCATGTCATGGACTGCCTCAGCTACCTGGGTTCCACCTTAATCATAGATGGGACACTACCACTTCCGGATCAAAATGGGCCTGAGAATCAGGCACTGAAAAGGTATAACACACTCTTTAGATATTCAGAGATGAGACTCACAATTTTATTTAGTTATGAGTATACCCATTGTGTGTGTGTGTGTTTTGTGGTGTGTGTGTAGTGTGTGGTGTGTGTTGTTGTTTGCGTGTGTTGAGGGGAGGGGTGTATTTAATAAGAGTTGTAATGTTTTTAAATGCACATCCTTGGCCAATTGAAAAGGGCTTAGAGAAAGTTCCTGTGTTATGGAATCCGTTTGGTAAACGTATAAGTCCTATTCTGCCGTATGGTAAAGTCCAGTGATTTAAGTCCTGTGTCCGTCGTCAAAGAATGTCAACCGTAAATTATGGTCGTAGGGTCAGTTAAAGATAAGTTATCAACTTCAGACTACTGCCAGTGGATGGCCAAGAGATAGGTCAACATGATTTCTGGCCTAGTCTATAATTTAGAGCGAGGATCGTAGACACCGCTTTATATACAAAAAGTTCAACAAGTCCACTGTTTTGCAGGAGATACAAGTCAGCGTATTCCGCAGGCCTTCCAAAATGCGGCTTTATTTAAATCAAATGGTATACGCTCCAGTATTTAATTAACCACATACTCGGCGGTGGAAACATAACACAGTCGCAAGATAAGATAAGGGTTGAATTGTAATGAAATTGTCAAAATAGATGGATAGGTATTTGACAGCCTGTCAATTTGATGAATTTAGAGGAATAGCGTTAAACAGTTGAAAATCACTGTCAAATATTATGAATGGCAACAGCTTTTGAAACCCAGAACCATCTGAACAGGAAGTCGCGATGCATTGAAAGCGCTGAGAAATTATAAATTTATAATTTGGAAACTTGAGGTGCGCAGAGCGCGTGTTGTGGGC
>CM042146.1:87491185-87497861 GCA_023376005.1 Doryteuthis pealeii | reverse complement strand
ACTTATTATTTTTACGTTCATATTCCCATCTGTATTTGTTTCTAAAGAGTTTTTTCTTTCTTTTTTTGCACAAGTTTCATGTGTTAACCAGCATTCCTATCTAAACCATAATTCGTAAACAGTTGTATATTTTCATGTAACTAATAAAAATTAATCATTAGTAAAATGATTCAGCAGTTTTGTTAACTCATAGTAATGGGTTTGGTTTGGTTTGGTGGTATTTGTTTATGCATATCAACCTCAGTGGGTTATTTAATGCCGATTAAAGTTTGAAATAAAATTCTTCAATAGAGACTTAATTTTTGTGTTATAAAACACATTTTCTATTTAACCGATAGATGAGACCCTAACAGGTACTTACCATTCCTGTCAGAGTGAACCAGGGAGGGGCGGGCCAAATGTTGATTAAAGGGGTGCTCCAAATTCTCAAACCTCAGAACTCGGAACCTCACCATCAGGTAGAACCCTCAGGCCACCACCTTTATACCCATAATATAAAAAGAATGGAGCTTGCCATAGGACAATAGGATTAGGGGCAATCATATAGGTGCTAGGGCTTGACCGGCTGATTAATCGGAGGGGGCATCGCCAATCGCCCGTCTAGCCCGAAGCAACGGCCAAAGGGGAGGGTTGCATGCATGGACTGCTCAGCTACCTGGGTTCCATCCTTAATCATAGATGGGACACTACCCTCCCGACAAATGCCTGAGAATTTCATGGCACTGAAAAGATATTCAGAGATGGAGACTCATAATTTATTTAAGTATGAGTTATACCCTTGTTGTGGTGTTTGTGTGTGTTGTGTGTGTGTGTGTGTATTGGTGGGTGTGTTTGTGTTTGTGTGTGTGTGAGGGGAGGGCGTGTATTAATAGATTGTTAAAGTTTTACTAAAATGCCATCCTGGCCAATTGAAAAGGCTTGAGAGGAAGTCCTGTGTTAATGAGAATTCCTGTGGTGAAACGTATAAGTCCTATTCTGCCTATTTGGTAAAGGTCCAGTGATTTAATCCTGTGTCCGTCGTCAAAGAATGTCAACGTTAATTATGGCGGTAGGGTCTATTTAAAGTTATAGTGTCCAACTTCAGGACTTAACTGCCATGTGATGGCCAAAGATAGTCACCAGGATTCTGGCCTAAGGTCTATAATTATTAGGCGAGGAATCTAGCATCACGCTTTATATACAAAAAGTTCAAAACCGAAGAGTCTCACTGTTTTGCAGGAGATACAGTCAGCGTATTCGCAGGCCTTCCAAATGGGCTTTATTTTTTAAATCCAAATGGTATACGGCTTCCCAGTAATTTAATACACATACTCGCGGTGGAACGAGTAACAACAGTCGCAAATAGATAACGGGGGTGAATTTAATGAAATTGTCAAATAATGGATTGAGGTATAACAGGCCTGTCAATTTGATGAATTTAAAATAGCGTTTAAACAGTTGAAAAATCACTGTCAAATTTTGAATGGCAACAGCTTTGAACCCAGACCATTCTGACAGGATTCTCATGGCCATTGAACGCTGAGAAATTATAATTATAATTTGGAAACTTGAGTCCAAGGCTTTCTGGGACAGACGTGTCTTTCGCGCTTTTTCTCCCCACGCTCATACGATTTAAGAATCTATAGGGGAAATAAAAAATGTTTCACAAGAAAATTTCTCGGGTTAGTTGCTGAAAATAGCGATCAAATTGGAAGTCACAGCGACACACTGGTACATAATGAATGGTGCAATTCTATCATCTTGAAATGAAGTGTAAGCTATTTGAATTAATAGTTAGCATAAGAAACCCAGGGGAAAAAATAACAAACACAGCATGAGTCAGATAAGTATGTTGGAATATTTTGTATATAGGTCTGCTGCAATACACCACTTTAAATTTATAGGACTAAGCGACGTCACCTCAGCAATCAACAGACCGAATACGTGGCTGGTTACTACTTAATCGTCGATACTCGAAAGACGTTTATTGTAATCATTAACGAAGTACCTGCAAAACTGAGCGAGCAACAAGAACAACCAAAGGATTCAACACTAAGAATCGCGCCCTGCTTAACCCAAATCTGGACAAGTGCTTCTGCTTTGAGCCAAACGTATGGCCACAGAAATCTTAACAAAGTATAAAAGAGGCCTGTCACCTCTGACTGACCTGTACGGGATATTCTCATGGTTGAGATTGTCAAGTATCGTTGAGTTGACTTGAAGACACTTTCTGACTAGACACGCATGGTGTTGCTCTCGAATTGATCTCTCTACGCGCCACGTTAAAGGTCTGCAGGCTCGGGTAATTGAATTAAAGAGAAACATCAAAAACAGAAAAAGTCTTCGTGTCATAATTAGACAAAGATGGGGTGAATATATACACTATTAAAAAACTCTGGGAAGGCAAACTTTTCTAAACTCGTAGAAAAAAAAATAAGTACCTAGCGTAATATCTCATCCACAGAAAAGGCGGTGTTAATGACACACATAGGAAAGTATGGCACCGCCATAAATACACACTCACCATATTAAGTTCCAAGCCGTTGTCGTGTCAGTGCTCCCTGTACGGCCTGCAACCAAACTTGGACCCCTAACGAAAGCGCCTTAGATAATAAACTAGAAGGTAGTGCACGAAATCTGTGGCAGTCTTAAACAAATCGTGGAAACAACATCCCACGAGAAAACTGCTGGCGGCCACCTGCCACATTTACGTGCCATGTGCTGGCTTCACAGGAGGATGTCGCTTAAGTGTTCGTCCTTGATTCTCAGCAGTGACCCGCGTGTCTTGTACTTCTTACTCGGATGGTTTATTGATATGGGGCAGGTGGCCGGCACAGCAGTTTCTCGTGGATGTTGTTTCCACGATTTGTTTAAGACTGCCACACGAATTCTCGTGCAGCTACCTTCTAGTTTAATTATCTAGCGCTTCGTTAGGTCAAGTTTGTGCAGCCGTACAGGAGCACTGACACGACAAACGGCTTGGAACTTATATGTGAGTGTGATTTATGGCGGTCCATACATTTCTATGTGTGCATTAACACCGCTTTCTGTGGATGAGATATTACTGCCTAGGTACTTATTTTTTTTTCTACCGAGTTTAGAAGTTTGCCTTCCAGAGTTTTAATAAGTGTACTATATTCACCCCATCTTGCTCTTAATTATGAACACGAAGACTTATTTCTGTTTTTGATGTTCATCTTTATTCAATTACCGAGACTCAGACTTTAACGCGCGTAGAGAAGAATCAATTCTGAAGCACCCCATGCGTGTCTAGCAGAAAGTCGTCTTCAAGTCAACTCACGCTTACTTTACAATCTCAACCAATGAGAAATCCCGTACAGGTCAGTCAGAGGTGACAGGCTCTTTATACTTTGTTAAGATTTCTGTGGCCATACTTTAGGCTTCAAGCAAGAGCACTTGTCCAGATTTGGGTTAAGCAGGGCGCGATTCTTAGTGTTGAATCCTTTGGTTGTTCCTTGTTGCTCCTCAGTTTTGCAGGTACTTCGTTAATGATTACAAATAAACGTCTTTCAGTATCGACGATTAAGTAGTTAACCAGCCACGTATTCGGTCTGTTGATTGGCTGAGGTGACGTCGCTTAGTCTATAAATTTAAGTGGTGTATTGCAGCACACCTTATATACAAAATATTCCAACATACTTATCTGACTCATGCTGTGTTTGTTTTTTTTCCCCTGGGTTCTTATGCTAACTATTAAATTCAAATAGCTTACACTTCATTTCAAGATGAATAGAATGCACCATTCATTATGTACCAGTGTGTCGCTGTGACTTCCAATTTGATCAGCTATTTTCAGCAACAACCCCGAGAAATTTTCTTGTGAACACATTTTTTATTTCCCCGATAGATTCTTAAATCGTATGAGCGTGGGGAGAAACAGCGCGGAAAGACACGTCTGTCCCAGAAAGCCGTTGGACTCAAGTTTCCAAATTATAATTATAATTTTCTCAGCGTTTCAATGCCAATGAGAATTCCTGTTTCAGATGGTTCTGGGTTCAAAGCTGTTGCCATTCAAAATATTTGACAGTGATTTTCAACTGTTTAACGCTATTTTAAAATTCATCAAATTGACAGGCTGTCTATACTATCCATTATTTGACAATTTCATTACAATTCACACCCGTTATCTTATCTTGCGACTGTTGTTACTGTTTCCACCGCCGAGTATGTGGTATTAAATACTGGAAGCGTTATACCATTTGATTTAAAATAAAGCCCATTTGGAAGGCCTGCGAATACGCTGACTGTATCTCCTGCAAAACAGTGAGACTCTGTTGAACTTTTTGTATATAAAGCGTGTGCTAGATCCTCGCCTATAATTATAGACTAGGCCAGAATCCTGTGACCTATCTCTTGGCCAATCACTGGCAGTAGTCTGAAGTTGACACTATACTTAAACTGACCCTACCGACCATAATTACGTTGACATTCTTTGACGACGGACACAGGATTAAATCACTGGACCTTTACCAATACGCAGAATAGGACTTATACGTTTACCAAAGGATTCCATAACACAGGACTTTCTCTAAGCCCTTTCAATTGGCCAAGGATGGCATTTAAAAACTTTTACACTCTATTAATACACCCCTCCCCCTCACACACACACAAACACAAACACACAACACATACACACACACAACACACACACACACAACACACACACACACACATGGTATAACTCATAACTAAATAAAATTGTGAGTCTCCATCTCTGAAATATCCTTTTCAGTGCCATGATTCTCAGGCCCATTTGATCCGGAGTGGTAGTGTCCCATCTATGATTAAGGATGAACCCAGGTAGCTGAGCAGTCCATGACATGCAACCTCCACTTTGGCCGTTGCTCGGGCTAGACGGGCGATTGGAGAAGCCCCCTCCGATAATCAGCCGGTCAAGCCCTAGCACCTTATGATTGCCCCAATCCTATTGTCCTTATGGCAAGCCCATAATCTTTTATTATGGGTGCTAGAAGGTGGTGGTCTGAGGGTCTAACTGATGGTGAGGTTCCAGTTCTGAGGTTTGAGAATTTGGAGCACCCCTTAATCAACATTGCTCCCTGGTTCACTCTGACCGGAATGGTAGTACCTGTTAGGGTTCTCATCTATCGGTTAAATAGAAAAATGTATTTAAAAAAAATTAAGTCTCTATTGAGAATTTATTTCAAAACTTTATCGGCATTAAATACCCTGAGGTTGATATGCCATAAAACAAACCAAACCAAACCAAACCCAAACCCATCTATGAGTTAACAAAACTGCTGAATCATTTACTAATGATTATTTTATTAGTTACATGAAATATACAACTGTTTTACGAATTATGGGTATTAGATAGGAATGCTGGTTATCACATAACTTTGCAAAAAAGAAAAGAAAAAAACTCTTTAGAAACAAATACAGATGGGAATATGAACGTAAAATTAATAAGTTTATAGATGAATGCATAAAATAAACTATGCTGTTAAATCAATGAAGTGGTAAATCGTGGAAAATAAGTGAAAGAGTTCTTGGTTTACGGCAAATCAACCTCAGTGGTTCATTTAATGCTGATAAAGTTTTGAAATAAATCTATTCTTAAGTAGATACTCAATTTTTTATAAACACATTTTTCTATTTAACCCATAGATGGAACCTTAACAGTTTCTACCACTCCCGGTCAGGTGGATCATGTAGCAATGGTGATAAAGAGACGCTCCACATTCCCCAGACCTCCAGAACTGAAATCTCATCATCAGATAGAGTTTAACGTCAATGCAGGACATGAAGACCCTCAGCCACCGCCTTCTAGTACCCATATGATAAAAAGGGCTGGGGCATGCCATGAGCTCATTAGGGTTGGGACAATCATATAGGTGCTAGGGCTTGACGTGACCAGCTGATTAATCTTAGGGGGACCGTTAAAGAGCAACGTAAGCGTTAATTATTACTATTTGAGAAAATAACATTTCTAAGATAAGTTAACTAAAAAAACAGGAGAAGGAATCTCTAGCATGAAAACTCTACTGATTTGTCGGTATTTTTTCACAGGTAAAGAGAAGGTAAAGTAAAAAAAAGTAAAGTCGTCGGGGTAGCCAAAAGTGGGTATCAGCTAATCAGCGAGGGAGTCTATCCCCTTTTCTATAGCGCTAGACTAAGGAGATTGTTTTTGCGTCTGAGGTGGTGTGCCACACCTACCATCAGCTACTTACTTTCCCACACAGATCCCTGTGCTACTCATACGCTGAGTTGGCGTGGGCCGGTATCGAACTAGAAACCTTGTGGTTTCTAGCCGAACGCTCTACCGACTGAGAACTCGCAAATAGCATTTTCACCAGATATCTTGCTCTGGTTGTTATCGGGTTGTAACTAAGAAGACCGATTCATAAGCCTTTTTATTAAGATCAGAAGATGCATTAACCAAACTGGGCGAAAGACGTGCCTGTCCGTTTACGGATGTAATCTTTTCACCTCTTCTGTTTCCCTTTTCCTTTTCATTCCGCCACTGTGACTTGCAGGATGAGGTTTTTTTCATCAGGTCGGATGATTTAGTCCCATGACATATTTTCCCCTTCACCATGTTAAGCAGATTCTTGTATGACACAAAGGCTACATCTATTCTCTTACTGACCTGCCAATTTGTGAGATGGTCACTGCATAATATGTTGGCTATATTCACAAGAGATCTTGCCTCAAAAAT
>CM042146.1:87468685-87486185 GCA_023376005.1 Doryteuthis pealeii | reverse complement strand
TTTTTCTTACATACATATTTACCAACCTATCCGCATGAATAGGATGTGACACAAGGTCAATTTCTTAAGCGGAGTTTACCAGGTTTCAATTAAAGGTATTTTTTCAACTAGACCGGTTTCCTAACCGGTTGTCTGTTTATAATTTACCCATTACTGGAAGGAATAGATGTATTCATACTTTTTACAATGGTATTAACACTATGTGAAATGTAAATAGCCTTATCCAGGATTTGAACTCGCCGTGTCCATTTTCTACTTCGATGAATCACTAAACCACGTATCTCCATAATTTCTTATATAGTGCACGGGAGGCTCAGAATCCTTTGAAAGTAGCGTAGATTGGTCTGTAATTGATCAGAAATATTTTATCACCTTTTATTTTTCTCTCGCATTCTTCCCGGAAGTGGGTTTGTAGAACCGACTGAAATAGTATTTGTCTCCCCATGTGAGTTTTAGCTGTCGGGATGGATATTTCCGTTAGTATTGTTCAAAAAAGTACCGATAAATTACGACAATTTCCATTTGATTGTGATAGGTAGTGTTTGACTTGCAAATAGGAATAAATTATCTCGTGATTTCAATTATTCTGGGTTTTCTAGATATTCTAATAAGATATTTCCTAATTTACTTTAATGCGGCGAGGTGTTTTGAATTATCATGGAAAACAATGGATAATATTTTTTTCATTGTCTGCATCGGGTGTTAATTATACCGGATTAGAATGATTTGTGTTCATTTTTATGTGTACTTTTTCACACAGACCGTAAACAATAATGCATTATTTTACTTATATGAAAAACACATACACATAGCCAAAATGCTAAGGTTTGTTTATACTTTGGTGCAAAACTTATTCAATTATAAGTTTATTTTGCTAATTATCACCTTTGGTAGGAACTATAAAAAGTCATCAATAAACATTGAATGGAAACCTATCTAAGTATATGTCGTGTAAAAACAATACTGCGTGTAAAGTTTATTGTTTGTTTTACCGACATCACTTTAAAAGTTATGCCCTTCAGTTATCTAGTAAAATTAGAGTCATCGGAGTGACCTATTGTCGGTATCAACCGGTCAGTGAGGGAGTCTATCCCCTTTTTCTTAAACGCTGGACCAAGACGATTGTTATTGTAAGTATATGTGGTGTAATAAAAAATACTATGTGTAAGGTTTATGTTTTTGTTATACCGACTTCAGTTTAACAATTATACCTTTCAGTTATTTAGTAAAAGTAAAGTCATCGAAATGGCCTGTTGTCGGTATCAGCCGGACAGTGAGGGAGTCTATCTCATTTTCCAAAACGCTAGATCAGGACGATTCTTATTGCGTCTGAGGTGAGCGCCACACTTATCATCAGCGCCCCACTTTACCTCACACTGTACTAGTCATGCACTGAATTGGTGAGGACCAACATCAAACCCGGTACCTTGTGGTTCCGAGGGTTTGTTGTACTGACTGAGCTAAACATGTACTTCCATCATAATTTTAAAGAGGTAAACATTAACAATAGTTCAATTATGAGTATGAAGCCAATGTGATAATAAATACTATCATAAGTATAGAGCCAATATGAAAATGCAGTTCATTATAATTTCATACTACACCAATCTAAATTGCTTACCGGAGTTGGGTGGTCTCAGTAGCTTTTAAAAATGCAAAAAGTTGTGAATGCGAGATACCCAACCTGCATGGACGATCTAAGGAAAACAATCTATACAATTTATAAATGTTGTGAATATAGCAACAAAAATGTGCACAGCAGTCCGCAAAGCTAAAGGAAAATGAGAAAATGGACAAATATCTTGACCTTGCCAGAGAACTGAAAGAGTTATGGAATATGAAAGTTAAAGTGATACCAATTGTAGTTGGTGCACTTGGAACGGTCCCAAAAGGATTGAAAAAGGGTTTGGAAAGTTTGGAAATCAGAGGAAAGATTGATACGATTCAGAACACTGCACTGCTGCAATCTGCCAGAATACTCAGAAGAGTCCTGAAAACCTGAGGAGACTTGGAGTCACCAGACTCCAGTGAAAGACCATCAGCTAACTGATGTGAAAACTTAAAAGGAGTAAATAATAATAATAATAATAATAATAATAATAATAATAATAAAATTTTGACCATACAACAAAATGGCATATGCATAAACCAGAATCTGTTCTTGAGAATGAAACACATACAATTCTCTGGGACTTCTGGATAAAGACGGATCCCTTATCCCAGCCCGGGCACTAGACCTAGACCAGAGAACAGCCCGGAGACCATAGAACTTGTCAACTGGTAGCTTTTGCAGTTCAAGCAGATCATAGAGATAGATGAATACCTGGACCTTGCCAGAGAATTGAAAAAGCTGTGGAATATGAGGGTCAAAGTGATAAAAATTGTAGTTGGTGCACTTGGAACGGTCCCCATAAGTTTAGACTGGAGGAACTAGAAATCAGAGGAAGAATTGAGACTATCCAGACCACTGCAGTGCTACAATCGGCCAATACTCAGAAGAGTGCTGGATAAATGAGGAGAATTGTTGTCAATCGGACTTCAGTGAAATACTATCAACTAACGCTAGTATGAAAAACTCTCATAATAATAATATAGGGATCGTGAAGGAAATGAATCATCATGCTATTAAATAGTAATTACACGAACCGGAATCTGTTCTAGAGAATGAGACGCAATAAATTCTGTGTAACTTTGAGATACAGACGGATAAACTAACCCCGGCTAGAGGACGAAACGTAGTGTTAATTAACATGAAGAGAACTTGTTATCTCGTGGATGTTGCCGCTCTGGTGGATCACAGAGTGAAAGGGAAAGAAACGAAAAATCAGAGAACTGAAAAAAAAAATCCGTGGAACATGAAGGTAAAGGTTGCAACAATTGTAATTTGTGCCCTTGGAACAATCCCCAAGGCTTTGAAAAAGAGTCGGGCTGAAATGGAACTCAGAAGAAATATCAAAACCAGCCAAACAACAGCATTTTTAAGATCAGATAGAATACTCAGAAAAGTCCTGGAGACCTGAGGAGACTTGCTGGCACTTATATTCCAGTGCAACACCACCAGCTAACCCGGGAATTAAAAACTCGCTTGGAACGAAATAACGATAACAGTTACACTATTGAATGTAAAGACATTTAAAGATTTCCCTGATATTGTGCCAAATTGGTGCTGGTAAATGTTGCCCTGTGTTTATAATTCGCATATAAGCAATTTGAGATAAGTGCCTTCGAACTTATGCCAATTTTTAATGTTTTGTGAATTTTAAAAACAAACACAAGCTCAGCAAATCTGCATCATGATAAATTCCTTCTGATCAAATTAAGTGGAATAATTGAATATAATTATTTACATGAAAGACAGTAAATTGTTTTTGATAAACCGAGCAGTCCAGATATTTAATGCTACAATACTTCATTAGTCGTCTTAAATTGTGCGGAAAAATTTAATCATATTTTTCATATTTTACTATAATTTTACTTTAATTCTCTCTACATTTCGCTAGAAATCACTGTTATTTATTTATCATCATCAAACAAATATTATTATTTCCTAAATTACAATGCAAAGAGTGTCACTAAAGGAACGGCATTCTTAAAAAAACAAACTAATTAAGATGCATTAAATTTCTTCAATAGTTTTAAGCAGGAAAACTGTTTTTTATGTTTTGAGGCGTTGGGTGTAATGGTTACCGTAGTAGGAAATAGACCAGGCCAGACTGTTGTATTATAATGGGGTATAATCATTTACTAAGCTTAGCTTTGATGTGACACAAGGCCAAAATTATGAGGCGCCCAGGGAGAATCGAACTCACTAACAATGGCTGCGAATCTACCGTGATAACCAGTACACCACATGTAGCTGTAATGGAGTATAGTTATTTACTAAGCTTAGCTTAGATGTGGCACAAGGTCAGAAGTATGGGGCGCCCAGTGATCATCTAACACACTAACAATTGTGTGCGAGTCTAGCTTGCTAACTATTACACCAGGTGAGGTTATAATGGGGTGAACGATGCAGACGAATTCTATATATAGACTTATGTAGAATTTATGGTAGAATTATCAGCAGCAACTTACAGTAAAAAGTGGCCAATGGGCGGTCAGGAGGTTGGTATTTAAAGATCATGTGCTGTGTGGATATTTATCCACTAAGAATATCAACAAACAGGAAAGACTGCTATATCTATCTCGATTGGGGGGGGGCTTACAACAATCTTTGGTTAACCGTGATTCCTCAATTGCCCCAATCTAAACAGAGACTAGTTCAAATCCTTGATGCAGCTGTTTGCACGTCACATGTCGTTAATACCCTTGAGAAATTACGAAACCAACTATTCTCCCACCAGCTATGGGTGAATAGTAAGACAGATGGGTTCTTTAACATTGGTGTGGATATCGGCCTTAGGAAAAAGAACACTCTGAAGTTAAACCAAATTCTCTCTCTCTTTTCGTTTATCCAAACTACTTTGAGAACTCGCCTCTCACTCTTCCTATTATAAGTCACTAATGTTAAAAACGCATTGTACTGAACTATTTCTGTCACGGTGACAAAGGTAAAAATATTGACCTCGGGTTCAAATTTTTAAAAAAAGAAGACGTTTGGTTACAGAAAAATACAACTTTTATTTTTGTATTTCAACATTCCTCTAGACTGGTCTTAAATAATAAAAAAAATAAAGTGATATTATTGAAAGGATTGTTAAATTGTACACCGCCTTTATTGAGGGTTGTCTGGTTCGAAATTTAAGACGTTCTTTTCTTCCGACGATTATTAACTGACTGACCCATTAAAAATATCCACCCCTCACGTTGCTCTTTCTAGCGCCTACTGCGATTTTATTTGATTGATTTTTTGATTAATCAATGGATTCATTGATTTTAACAGCATATCGAATCGTCTATGTTGATTTTATGCTTTGAGCTAACGGAATTGTGTTTAATGTGCGTTCATTGTACGTATATATTTATGTTTTTTCCAGTTGTCTTTTTAAGAGATATTTTGTTCTTTTTTTACACACGGTTAAGTGATGTCAAGCATTCTATGCAATACAAATAATTTGTTCGTAGTTTCTTGTTTCAAGTAACTAATAATAATCCTTAGTAAATAATTAAACAGTTCTATTAACTGGGTTAATATTAACACGTACATCCACTACGGGTCAGAATAGACCTTGGAGTAATGGCAATAAAGGGGTAATCTACACGCTACAGGATCCCAGAACTGGATCTCATCACCAGATGCAGTTTAGTGTCATATTCTTTTTGGGGTGATCTTACTTCTCTCCTGGGGATAAAGTTATGCAGTGATGGCGAATGGTTAGCCCCTTGCTGTTGGTCACACGGCAGATACCACGTTAATTTGAACTGGAGGCTGCCACTATATTACGATTTTCATTAGGTGAAAATGTGCTTGACTGAATGTGTATGTTGTGATCTTGTTCGTTTAACAACTAATGGCTAAAGGCATTCTTTCAATTTCTGTGCAAAATTAGAATTTTAAAAAAAATGGAGTAATATTGCAACAGATGTATGTGAAATATCTTTGCGCCCTACTCGAAGTCACGATCGCCGTGGGCTTATTAAAATTCAGTTATTTTTTAATACATAACTATTGCCCTCATGCCTGTATAAGGCTTGAATCTTATATACATTTTATTATCTAACAGGAACAAAGGAAATTTACAAGTCTATATCACGTGTATAATCTAACAATTAAGTGTTATGCTGTCCACAGCTGAAAATGGGTACTAAAATGATGTACATGAATCAAGCATTGGGATAAGTATTTATATATATATTAAAAAACACTCTGCGCAAGTAGGCTGCGACATAAGGCCATTTTTTAAGTGGAGTTTAACAGTTTTAAATTAAGGGTTTTCCTTCTCCTAGACTGGTAACCAAGTCAGAATTAAAGAATCCAGGATGCCCTACTATTCACCCATAGCTTGAGGGAAAGTGGTTGGATGCATACTTTTATCGAGTGTATTAGCGCTATGTGAAATGCAAACAGTCTCGACCATGATTTGCACTCGGTTCGATGAGTCCATTTCCTACGACTCTAACGGTTATACCACGAGCCTGCATAAATATTTTTATATAGCTCCGAACTTCTTTTCATAAACTTATCACCTTGTACTTCTCTGCTAGTAGATTCTTCTTTGTATGGGTATAGATTGATTCTCTATTCTTATGGGCATTCTTCATGTTTCGTTGTCGCTTTTAGAAACACAGACAAAGATTTGGCTATTTTCAGACGTCTTTTATTCAGCTCAAGTTAAGCATAACCGACAGAAGAAATAGCCATCTTGGGGAACACGTCTGTCTACTTGAAAACCTAAAATCGAACTGCCTAAATTCGTCCTCTACCATGCTGTAACAATATCAGTAAAACACAAAATAATATATATATATATATAACATAATTCGAATATTGGTTACAAATTGTGATGTGAAATATTGATTTCTAAATATATTATCATGTGTTATTACATTGATACCACTTCTTTAGATAACCTAAACGAAAGACATTTTTAGCATCCACAACATCACATAATCATTCATGAACTTTCAACATAAAATAAACGTTATCTATTTCTTTTTAGTGCAGTATTATTTTTATGCAACTACACTCAGGCCACCTTCAGAAAGCTTAATTTAATCAGGGTGAAATCAAAATTTTGCTAAACGTTTGATCTTTGATGTGTAATGTTCAAAGTTGGATAAGTAACAATTAAAAATGACATAGAAAACGCATCCGCAGAATTCGAAAATCTGAGATCAATTTTCCTTGTCGCAAACAGTCGACAAGTAGACATGAGGACGATAATTATTCGCAAAGAATATTTTGACCCATTCTTTGTAATGTTCTTTTTGTAAGTTGCATATACAATGTGTGTCAAAAAAGTATCGAGTTTTTTTTCTACTTTTTGACACCTTGTATTCTGAAAAAATAACGTTCCATTCAGTATTTTTCAGAATACTAGGTGTGTCAAAAAGTACCAAGTTTAAAGCTGTATTTACCAAGATAAAAATGAAGAATAAATGGAAAGTCATTTTTTTCAGTATACAAGATGTGTCAAAAAGTACCAAAAATCTCGATACTTTTTTTACACATCTTGTAGTTCGTCTCTGTACTCAGTGACACATACATTTGGTTAGAACTGAGTACGTTACGCAGAAAAATCAAACTTCCTCTATCAAAAGATTACATTCACCGCATGTAACAGAACTGTCTTTAATTTTATTCTTTAGTACTGATATTTGAAAATTACTTTATAATTTTTTTAATTAAGCATATAGTATTTTTTATTAAATTTTGTGTGAATCCTATGAAATTAACTTTTAAAAAATCGAATTGTTAAAAAAATAATCCAATTAGTTACTCTCAAGTTAGGAGAAAATTCCAAAAGTATCAAATTTAGAATTTCTTTATTTGATTGAGTTTAGCACATCACTAGTTTTGAATAGTATGACAAAAGCAGAAATTTCATTGAAAAATTAAAATAATTATAAACATTGAACAAATCTCAACTATTCGTTAATTAATTTTAGTTTGCATTTAAAAAGATCAGATGTAACCTTTTGTACTGTAATTAGTAGGCTTATCTCGCGAACCATTGCTAATGTCGTGACACTGTGTCTCACAGAGTGCTTGATGCGTGTGAATAAGTTCAGAATTACGAAATTTAAATTTGAATAGAAGTGTTGCAGTACCGATCAGCTAGCCGTCCAATCTCACTTTATTTTTGTTACATTAGTCAAGACTACTGATATACTAAATTTATCTAAGTAAAAAAAAAAACATCTGAGATTTTTAGAAGTCCCGTGGCGTAGCGCTTAACGTGCTGGACTGTGACATCGTAGTTAGCGCTATTAAGTTCCCTTTCAGACTAATACTCATAGGAAAGGTATGAAGCCATTATCCCACCAGCAATGGGTTAAATAGTACGACTACTCTTCTTTTAAAACGATGTATTTGGCATTAGCATAACCTAGGAAGGTTTATATGCCATGAAAAACCCAGAGTTTTACCTACTCAACACCTCCGCCACGAGCAGGATCGGACACAAGGTCAATTTTCAGGCACAGTACAGTTGGTTTGAATTTAGGATAGCTATTTAAACTAGTTGCATAACCGTGTCTAAATAACCCAACCTGTCCCATTATTTACCCTTAGCTTGAGGAACATGTGGATTCATGCCTTTACCAAGAACACTGACGTGAAGCGAAACACTAACAACTCCATCCAGGATTTGAACTCGGATCACTGATTACATTTCTGGAGGTAATAACCTTTACGCTAAGTGTGCCTTACATTTAGCAAGATTT
This sequence comes from Doryteuthis pealeii, assembly GCA_023376005.1. Classification (NCBI taxonomy): domain Eukaryota; kingdom Metazoa; phylum Mollusca; class Cephalopoda; order Myopsida; family Loliginidae; genus Doryteuthis; species Doryteuthis pealeii. Next base: position 87,477,860 of record CM042146.1, on the reverse strand, counting down.
TTCTTGCTGATTGAATTAATAAAATGCGTTTACTATTATATAATCCTTAAAAACATATTAATCCCACCACCGTACGACTAGGATATGAAGCAAGGCAGATTTCTTAAGCGGGATTTAACAGCTTTGAATTCTGAATTGTTCTTCCTTCTCCTTGCTTGGTTACCTAACCAAGTGCCCAGACCACTCTACTATTTGCCCATAGCTTGAGATATCATTTGGATGCGAACATTTCCCAATATGTGAAATAAATACAGCCTCGTCCATGATTTGAACTCATGTCACCGTGTCCATTTTCTATCATTCCCTATATTTTTATATACAGGGAATAGGAACTGTACATAATATTTGGAATATCAATATAAAATAGTATATACAAATGAAATAGAATAATTCATTTGCATACGGTGAATGCGATTTTTTTTTATATAGTAAATTTGTTTTTTCTAACGGCTTGAAATAAGTTTGAACTTGCGGGGAAAAAACCGCTGTGTCTTTTTTGCGTTAAGATATTTTTTGATTCTGGTGTTTCCTGTTAAAGGACTGTTGCATCAACGTGAAGACTATTCGTCTGCAGCTCAAACCAATGGAATCAAGATCTTACTTCCCTTACATTCACTATTTTTACCTTAACAAACATCAGCAGCAGAATTCTATACTCGCGTTCTTCTGTAAAATTGTCTTATTTGCTTTACACAGCTGTTTATGGCTTCTATTTCTGAATTCGTATGGGCCTAAGCATTGCAGATATGTATTACAAAGGACCTGCTTTCAATAAGAAATAAAGACCCCTTATTGACAATCTCTTAACGTTTTTCAATTTTAAGGATTGCTAACGTGGACACGTTGCAACTAGACACATATGCCATGAGCTTGATATTCTTTCTATATCAACAGATTCACCGAGAATACATGACACAAGGTTGCAAATATGGGACACCCGGCAAGGATCGGACTCGTTTTTTAGTCATAACCGATTCTCCATAGTTAGGATGTGACACAAGGCTGCATTTATGGGACATCCAGGGAGTATCGAGAACACTATTCAATTGTAAGAGATATGAGAGAATAGTTTTCTAATACTACTTGCACGTATATTATGTAGGTATTTAACAAACCCTTTCGCTATGGTTAGGATTCGACACAGATTGCAGATATGTGGCAGTATTAATGGATATGCGAGACTAGTTTGCTAATTGTCACACCTTGATCATACGCACAAATACTAGGATACTATATGTGACGATGTTGAAGAACTTTTAATTAAACAGCCTCGTCCTCGACCTTTCGGCTGGGGCTATAGCATACTCCAACTGTACCTTTCTAGAAGAATACGACCCCCCTAATAGGGCCAGCAGTTGATCGTGTGTGGTGGCCCATGATTCTTAAAGACAGGATCTTGGTGGCTGAGAAGTCCATGACATGCAACACTAAACTTTGGTCCTTACCTAGACCAGACGGGCGGTCCGTGACCCCCCACAGATCAATCGGCTGGTCACATCAAAACCTATACCACTGTTTTAACCCTAATGCCCTTGTGGCAACTCTCATCTCTTTTATACTAGAAAGCCGTGGCTGAGGATCTTAGTGTCCTGTTATGTGGTTAAATTGCATCTAGTGGGGACGTTCCAATTTTGAAACTCTGGGGAATGTGGAGTACCTTTTTATTGTCATTACACCCAGGTCCACCCTCGACCCCGAGTGGTAGTATCTATGGGTTGGATAGATAGAAATGAGTATCAAAAATGTGTTTAAAAAATTAAGTTTGAAATTATTATTATTATTATTATTATTATTATTATTATTATTATTATTACTACTACTAATACTACTACTACTAGTTAATGAAATTGTTAGTTGGTAGATCTGATTCTTTAGGATTAATATATATATATATATATATATATATATATATATATATATATATATATTAGGAAATATATGCACCCTCCGGGTGCAAGTATTTAAGTTTTAATATAGTAAAATATCATATTAAATTTGAAAGGCTAATGAAACTAAATAAGAATGCAGATAGAAGGATTTGGGACAGAGGGGGTATGATCGAAAAATAGAACAACTTTGAAACTAACTCTTCCATCACCTTCCATTACTCCCGTCTTTCATTAGTAAATTTTCCTAATTTAACTATTTATTTAAAATAGGAAGTAAAGGATAATATTACAGTTATTTCTTCTTATTAATCGATTTCATTTAAGATTTATCCCCGAGATTTTTGCTCATATTCATTAAGATAAAACCAAACAATTAGAAATCAATAATACTAAGCACATATTTATTAAAATCAAATTTTAAAGATCAATATGCAAATTAGCCTCTCCATTCGCACTGTAAACCGCTATTTTGTATATATAAATACAAGTACCTGTTATTTGTATCTAGATATGGTCAATAGTATTAATGATGTATAACAATTTTATTAATAATAGAAGTTGAAATAAAAATAAAATCATGGAGAATGTGATGTAAATAACTAAGGGAATTGTGACTTGAGTAGTGATATAGTTTCGGTTACAGACAGAAAAACACACAATCTCCATTATAATAAGATTATAAGATGACTGTTTAACTTGGACTCCTGTGAAAGGCTAGGACAAAACAGGATGGTAATTTTACAAAGATGCTACGTATAATTTTGAACGAATAATAGAAGCAGCACCCCATAAAAGTGCAGTTATAAGGCCACTTGTCCCCTCTGACACAACCCATCCGAATAACAACGAGCAAGACATGCCGAAAACTGCACGAGAAGTAAGAATTAACTCTAAAATGATGCTCTCCTGTGAGCATCTACAGATCAAAACACAACTGAAGGTCAGCCTCAGAAATCTACATCGATCAGCTCTGCACGTATACTGGATGCTCTGCAGACGAACTTCTAACGTCCGATAGGGACGGTTGGTGAAGAAGTCTCATGGATCCGTAATGTCGGCACGACCGTATCTAGATTACACACACACACACACACACTCACACACACACCCAAACACACACGCACACACATATATATATATAATCCAAAAGTCCAGAGAAGAAATCTTCCTTACGACATAGTTTTTTTTTAATCTTGTCGCAGTTTGAGAGCTCAATGTGTGCTCTTATTTTTAGAATCACAGAGCAAATTTATAATTAAAGAAATAACAAAAGACTTAGAGATCCTGCATTATAGACTATTTCAGGGAGCTTAGACAAAAATGTCTAATTCTCCCGACTCATCAGATTCGCATAGTCTATAATGCAGGATCTCTAAGTCTTTTGTTATTTCTTTATATATATATATATATATATATATATATATATATATATATATATATATATATATATATATGTGTGTGTGTGTGTGTGTGTGTGTGTGTGTGTGTGTGTGTGTTTGCTGGTTAACACTGGATTGTACATGAAGCATTTTCGTTATTATCGATTTTTCTCTCAGCAATGCTAACGCACGCAAGTTTTTTTTTCTTTATAGATTGCTTTAATTTAACCCGGTCTCATTTTTCATACGATATTTTCCTTTCTTAGCTCAGTGGTTTACTGACACTTCAAATGATGAAAGTGCAGCGCCATGCACACAACTGTTTCCTGCTGCAATCCAGACCTACGTTGCCACGCCTTTGACCCAACCCACATCGTTTCAACCTGTTTTCTCTGCTTGATAGACTGAAGCAGTTCACTTTGTTTTATCATTGTGCAAGTCAATTTTAATGATGGAGACTTGTGAATAAAAAAAAGGCAGAGACATCGGAAGACATGCAAAGAGCGGCAAATCTTTTATAAAAGGGGGGTGTAGTTTATTACATCAACTGCGGACATTTGTGTACTTCAAACATATATGGGGGATACTGACTCATCTCAGTTTCTTGAAATATATAAATACTAGGGTAAGTCAAAACCTTTGCAATATTTTGGTAAAATGGGGCACCATTGGACAGCTCCGAATGCTTTTGCTGAACTCATGAAGGAGTTTGTTGTATACTGGATCCTAAAAAATTCAGAATACTCGTACATCCAAATATAGTTTGCGTCAAGCATAGAGTAACTCGCTTAAACATTGAGGTAGATGGTTCGCGTAATGATTGCGTAATCTTCTCAGTCTCAAGTATTTGTCTCTCATTCCACTTATGAAGACGTGACACAAGGACATTTTTATGTGGACCCACCCACAAGCCGAAGCTCATGGTTAGTTGGCACAACAAATGTGTTGATCCGGTCGGTATTCCTCCTTAAGGGGGCGCTTTAGGCGCTGGGCAATAAACCCAGCCCTGCCCCTTTAAATCAAAGGGGCAGGTATTGCCTGGAGGATAGCCCCCTGGGATGAACGATGTTAATTTTACTTAGTCGCTCCAGAGGTCGAAGCACTCTGAAGCAGACTTAGCAATCACACTGATGTTCTAAATAGCAGAGTACAAATAGTCCCTCACCAGCTCATTTACTCTCTACGAAAAGTAAGTTAAGCTAGTCCACAAGAGATGAACTGCACTTGCCTAATACACTCCAGATACTACTCGCTGAATTTGCTTCCATGGAATCTCAGGATTATTTCTGAATTGTGAAGAAATTAGTTAGGAATACTTGAAACTATATAAATTCATGCAAACAAATGATTACGGAGAATTCATCAGCTTGTACTAACAGCACGTGTTCCCAATAGTTTAACTTTCCATCCGCTGATTTTTCCGCACAACATGCTGTATTCGCACAGAGCCTATCAATGTAATTTTTTGCTGGGTCAGCCTACAATAGTGTGTCAATGAGTAGATGTTCACATGGGAACGTCACTTTTAAGTTTGCTCTTGATTCTCCAGCAGTGTCTAGGATGTCTTATTCGTTTTATTGGAAGGTTTGTTGATAGGAGGAAAGTGGAGGCACTGCTGCTTTTCTGCGAGCTGCTGCTTCCAGGAATGACAGCGCGTAACATTCTTTTGTAGTTACCGTCTAGCGTTTACTCTAAAGGATTTGTTAGAGTCATACAGTAGCACTGACAAGCAGAATTATCGCTTTATATTATCTGAGAGATCAGATATTAGAAAATAATTAAGAAGCATCGTTCTCTATGTGAACACAGATAAAACAGAGTTCATGGGTTATAATCAAGACGTTGTCATCTCATTAAATTTCAGTTAGTAGAGTAGACGAATTGACATACCTCAGTAATATATCATATGCTAAAAGAGGTGTCAACATACACAGAGATATGTATAGGCCCCTATTAACAGGCTAACGACCATATGAAAATCTGATAAAATTGTACGGTACTACTTCCAAGCTGTAGTCTTGTCAGTACTACAGTAGTGTTACACGACTTGTAGCAAGATGGGAACTACAAAAGGATGCTGCACCCTGTATCGAACAAATCCAGGAAGCAAAACCCAACAAAACAGCAGCTGTACGATAACTTATCTTTCATCTTACAAACGATCTTAATAAGACAAGCAAGGTATTAATGGTATTAATTTCCGAGGGCGCTAATTATAAAAGAATCTGGGTGAACTGGTAAAGAGCTTGGGGGAAATGGGAAACAGAGGAAAAATCTAGACCATCCAAATTACAGCATTGTTAAGATCGGTTAGAATACACAGAAATGCCCTTGAGACCGGAGGAGACTTGCTGTCACTCACTTTCCAGAGAACCACCGGCTCAGGCGGGTCTGAAATAATCTAATGGAGAGAAATTATAATAATTTATTATTATTGAGTTTTCCACGCCAGCGTAAGCTGGAGGTCTTTCACTGGAGTCTGAGTGACAACAAGTCTCCTCAGGATTCCATGACTCTTTTGAGTATTCTAACCCATCTAAAAAATGCTGCTGTCTGGATGGTATTTATATTTCCTCTGATTTGCAGTTCCGCTAGTCAGTTTAAAAAAAAAACTTTTGGGGACAATTCCAAGTGCTCTTACTACAATTGGTATCACTTTCATCCTCATATTCCGTAGTTTATCAATTTTCTATCAAGATCTTGGTATTTTTCTATCTTTTCGTTTCTTTTTTAATCCTCAACCTGAAATATTCTAAAACTTCAAAGTCTACTAGTTGACAAGTTTTCTTTTTCTTGTTAATCAATACTAGATATGGCATTCTTGCTAACATAAGGGGATCCGTCTACTCAAAGTCCCAGAGAATTTCATGTGCTTCATTCTCAAGAACATATTCTGGTTTTATTATTATTATTATTATTATTATTATTATTATTATTATTATTATTATTATTATTATTAACAACTTTTGTGTTATGGTTCTTGCATCTTGTAAAGATCTTAGAAGTAAATACTAATATTCCGATGAGATTTCTATCCATATACTGCATTTTATTTAAAATCTCTTGAGGTTACTATTCTTTGAACACTGTGCATGCTTTTTGTAGATGAAACCCACCCTTTTTTTTATAAACTACAACATTAATAAGTTGAAGTAAATACTAGTACTACACAAATAAAATATACTTCATGTATGAAATCCAAACAACTTAATACAATTCCATCTAAATGTGGAAAAGCAACCGAAATCAGACAAAAGAACCCCTTGTCAGAAAACAATACTGGCAATTACATCATTATGTAAAAATAAAATAAATATGTAAAGCCCGAGTAAGAAATTGATAGTGAATAAGGTTCAAGTAAAGTTTAGTTTTAAAGTAATATAGATACAAATTTACCAAACTTTCCGCACACAAGTTAGATTTCTTGAGCGGAGTTTAACAGTTTTGAATTCATGTGGGATAGTCACTACCGGGACCATGTATGCGAGATGGTCACTTAGGTATAAGTTAGAGGGCACAAAGCTGAAGGAAACCATGTATAGATGACAACACATAAACACACTACATTTTGGGTTTATGAATTCCGGGCATAAGCGTTTATTACTCGCTTGTACCAGCGTGTGTTGTCCGGTAAGAGAGAAAAATACTTTCTTTTCTATTCATATTACCATTCTAACATCCCGGCTTCTCGTGGGATAAGCTGTCAACTCGACTCAGACCCGACCTTGTCTGTTCGTGAAACTCCACTTTTCGGACGACTTCAGTCACTCATTTCCTTCCGCCTTTGGTATTGGGTGTGGGAGTAACATATCCGTTTCCGGTATTCGAGTTCTTTCTTCGCCTGGAAAATTCGAAGCTTCCGGTTTTATCTATTTATCTTGGCCCAATTGCTCATAGTCATTCAAACGTGACTAGCTGACCGGGAAGTGAGTGCTCTGACCTGACTCACGCTGGGGTCAATTTTTAATCGTCACCCGAGATTATCTGTCCATAAAAACATCATTTACTTTCTCTTTTTTGTCTGTTTCTTTATATCCAGAAATTAGATTTGCATGTTTTTTATTGAATTATATTTTTTCTAAGCCGTTCATAACGTTACATTCACAGTTTCATTATATTAGACTGGTTTCCAATCATTAGACGTGTTAGGAGAAACTGACAGTCACCAAACATCGTTGAATCTGCTACTCTATTCTAATTTTGAAAATGTCAACATGGAGGATATTCTCTCTTTTTTGAAGGAAATAAAATGATACCATAGAATATAGACATGAAACAAATCAATACCATACAACATAATCCCCAATAATGCTAACACATTTTTTAAAACCAATTACTAAAAAGTATAAATATAAATACACGATATGTATCACTTCCTAACCGTTAGGCATGACATAACCCCCGACGGGTTGATATGCCGTTAAAATCAATAAAAAAAGATTTATTCAAATTTACATCTACATATGGTTTTTGACCGATATTAAACACTTTTTTGTTAAAAAGTCAGCTATCGAGCCCAAAAACAAACCCAGATCAAAATTAAACATCGCAAATTTTAACGTTAGAACATAAAAACAATAAAATAATGACCTGCATCTGCAACCGATAGAAACATAGATATCATAATTCTCCCAGGTCATTGTCGTGTCAGTGCTGCTGTATGGCTGCGCCACCTGGACCCTAACGAAGTGACGAGAATAAACTAGATGGGAGCTGCACGAGAATGCAGCGTGTGATCCTGAACAAGATGTGGAAATAACACCCCACGTATCACCCAAACCATCCGAGTAATACGGTCAAGACGCCGGACACTGATGGAGAAGCAAGGACGATCTCATAAGTGACGTCCTCCTGTGGAAGCCAGCACATGGGCACGCCGACCAACAAAGATGTACATTGACCAGCTCTGTGTGGATACAGGATGCTACATAGAGGACCTCACGAGAATGATGAGTAATAGGGATGGGTGGAGAGAGATTGTCATGGATATCCGTGCTAACAGCGCGACACGATGATGATTCATATAAGAAATAGAAAACTAGGAAATATATTGTATCCGCTAACGGATGGACCGTGGTGTCGCTGTCTGCATTGGAAAAAAATCCGTCAATGCCACCACTGGAACGTTGCGATGCGTCTCTGTTCTTGTGCTTTAAAATCACTAGATAGCAAAGAGAAAATACAACCGAAAATTATGTGGGATAGATTTAATAGCGACCCTTGCACAACTATTGTCTAATACTACAGCCTAATGTCAGTGAGGAAACGGACATTACAACCTTTTACAATGTGCTAATTTCACTTGTCTGACACAACATCCTGATCATTGTGAGAGACAAGTATGTTCAAATAGGTAAAGACGAAAATGATAAATTGTTTTTGTCATATCCTCAAACATAAATGGTAAACATCTAGCCAAGTTTTCAATAGAAAAAAAGCTTGTGTGACTAAACATTAAATATCAGAAAATAAAGAGTAAACTGTGGAATTTTTTCTTACCCGAATAACTCATAACCACGGCTAGAATATATGTTGATAAAGTAGAAATGGATAGACAGTGTTGTGAGATGCAAGGCATACGTCTTTTTTGAAGGTGTATTTACCGATTATAGAACTTTATCGGTTATATAGTTAGCGTGTCATTTGTTTTACTTTTCTGAATGGTTGTGTTTGTATTTAACTTTCACTCCACCACGCAATTATCGATGTGCGTTGTGTCTCCCAGTTACATTATTCGTTTTCTGTGGTATGATAAAAAAAATGAAAAAAAAAAAAAGATTTCGAATTAGACAGACAAGACAAGCTAGCGATATCAGATAGGTTTCTTTTATTCTTTTTTTTATTTCCAGATATATTATCTTGAAATGAAAATAAGAAGAACAGCAATCTTTCTTATATCACTAGATA
>CM042146.1:87463685-87466185 GCA_023376005.1 Doryteuthis pealeii | reverse complement strand
CATAATTAATAATTAGGGTAGTTTTAATTAATTAGTACTTAATTAATAGGTCGCCAATCAACCCATAACACAATAGTGTTACATTATTATAATAATTATACGGTCTCTGGCAAAAAAACAAAAATCTGTTTGGCCAGAAATTGCGTCAGAAAATTGTCAGAGAGGTTTTCTGTCAACAAAATCAATTCTTATGATGAAGTGAAATACGGAAAAAAATATTCTTCTTATTCATCATCATCATCATCATCACCACCACGACCAAGACCACCACTATTATCATCATCATCATCATCATCATGTAAGATAAATATTGAGGCCATCCTGATCGAACGCGGAAGACACTTGAAGATGCAATTATCCAGTTCCTGTGGCTTGGGAGGTTGAATTGTCTTACAAGCAGATAGAAATCCTATTTGCTAACGGTGTTTAATTCGAGGAAGTCATACGCGGTTTAAGCAAAAAAAAAAAAAAAAAAAAGAAGAAAGAATAATCTTTCGTCTCCATTTATCCGTTATCGCCATACAACGGCCCTTGAAAATCTCTTAACAATCCCTAGCACGTTAACATTACACTTATTAAAGCAGACATTGTTATTTATTTAATCACCGAAACCATAACACCATCACAGTGCCATTCATAGCATTTTGTTATTAATTTTACATTCAAACTATTCACAGTGATTATTCTTAAGGGCATATCTATCTATCTATCTATCTATCTATCTATCTATATATATATATATATATATATATATATACACACACACACACACACACACACATATATATATATATAATATATATATATATATATATATATATATATATATTTATCTGTTCAGTTATATCTATTTATGTATCTCTATATCTATCTAATTCTCACCCTCTCTCTCTCTCTCTCTATCTCTAATTTTTAAATATTGTCAGATTTATTACCATATATATATATATATATAATATATATATATATATATATATATATATATAGTCATAAAAAATAGAATCTTTTCATAATATATAATCTTTTATATATATATAAGCAAGAATATGTGCCCTCTTGGCATAAGTATTTAAGTTTAAATGTAATAAAATATATTAAATTAGAAAGACTAACGAAATTAAATAAGAACAGATAAAAAGATTACACTTATTTTAATTATATCTCTCTATCTATATCTATCTAACTATCTATCTCTCTCTCTCTCTCTCTCTCTCTCTCTATATATATATATATATATATTATATATATATATATGGGTGTTCGGATAAATTTGACATATTTATATTTGGTTATTTTTCTCCATAGGTTGGAGGGATTGACGCACACTACGCATCATTCAAAAGCTTCGACCCTTCCCCATTCAAATAGGGGATGACAGATAAAATAGATGACTGAAACCCACCTGAATCATGGGAGAGAATAACTTGTATCATGATGATCTGCGCTGGTCATCAAAATAATGAGATTAAGGTTGCTGCCTGAACACTTAATAACAATTAGGCATGAACTGGAGAATAGCAATGGAGACTACGAGGATATGGCTAGATGAAAGCAATATAACAGACGATCTGATTGCATTCCTTCATTTGAATTCCTCGAAAATCAGCAGAAAAAGTATTGGAGGACCCTGGCATTAGAATTCAAGCGTTGTCACGTGAATTGAATGTTTCAGCCTCTACCATGAAGCTTGTACTCAATGGAGTCCTTCGATACTACTCATACAAGCGTCGCAGAGGTCAAGTGCTCCCAGAAAGGCCCGTGAAAATCGCCTGACAAAGGCGAAGAAACTTCTGAGCAAAGTAAAATGTCCTGATGAACCACAAACAATCTGGGTTTTTTTTCCGATAAGAAAATTTGTTTGCCAAAATCAAAAGCACAACACGCAGAATAGCAGGTGGCTTGCAAACAGTGCAAAGGACACTCCTCGTGTCATGCAGACTAAATTTTCCCAAAATGTGATGTTTTTTGGATGTGTGTCCTCTGAGGGTGATGTGATGCCTCCGCATTTTTATAGAGAGTGAATCAGGTTGAATTCAGATGCCTACGTGGAGTTGCTAAACAATGTAGTCAAGCCCTGAATTATAAGGGTAGCCAATGGTAGGCCATATGTATGGCAGCGGGATTCGGCCCCCTGCTATACCTCTGGGAAAAGTCAAAAAGGTTGTCGGCGAATTTTTATGACTACACTAGTCCCAATGTTTGGCCTCCAAACTCTCCAGAACTTAATCCAATGGATTATTATGTATGTGACGCTGTTAAGAAAAACACCAATCGCCGTGCCAGTACTACAAAAGCCCAGTTAATCGACAGAATTAAGGTAGTTTTTGAGTCCCTACCCAGGGAAACTGTAACCTCTGCTTGCTCCAGGTTCTGGAGCAGTATTGAGGCTGTGATCGACGCTAATGGCGTTTATTTTTAGTGTAATTTTCGTGCCTATTGAATTTCTTTACTATCCATTAAATTTTGTAGTTACCAAGCACTTTTTTCCTTATGAAACTGT
>CM042146.1:87398685-87461185 GCA_023376005.1 Doryteuthis pealeii | reverse complement strand
ATGGACGAATCCCGAAAGACATTCTTTATGCAGAGCTTACATCTGGTAAAAGGCAGATTGGTCCCCCCCCCCCAGCTGTGATTCAAGGACGTCTGCAAGAATGATCTCAGGTGTTTTGACATTGCCCCTTCCAGCGGGGAAAAATTTGGCTCAGGACCGCCCTCGATGGCGGCAGAATCTCCGTAGAGGACTGTTCATGTCAGAAGTCACCCTGACGCAACACCATGAAGCTAAGAGGTCTAGAAGAAAGCAGCGGCAACAAAGTACCGGCACATCAACATCTTCAGGGACAGCCTTCAAATGCGAAATTGTGGTCGAGAATATTTTTCAAACATCGGACTTCACAGTCACAGGAGGCGCTGTAACTTCAGGGGCACAAAATCTTTATTATAGTCTTCCGAGACTGAAATGCCAATACAATATGGAAACTAAGAATTCGAATGGGCTAATATTCAAGAAATGTGGCTGAATTACCCGTTCCGTTCGGATTAAGTATGTAATTAATACTTGATTAAAGAGATTTATATAGTAACTCACAGTAATTGGTTTCCCGTTTAGAAAGTATGATAATTTTGATTAGAAAATGATTTACTCGGGCGATCTAATAAATGGTCTTTTAATATGTTAACTAAATGGAGTTTAGTGCAAACTAAAAAAATTCTGATAGCACTCTTGCAACGGATTGGATAATTCTTGAATTGTAAAGTGGTTGGTAATTGGTAATTATATATATTTGGTATATTGCGTCATGAAAGGGGGTAGGGATTTGTGTACTATTACTTCTAAGCGTTATTTTAGTGGTATTGTGTATGGTTACTTTTTGAGAGAGAGAGAGAGAGAGAGAGAAATTTTAAGTGGTTATAGGATGATGAAAATGCGGTTACCTTTCTAATAATGTCACCTTTGAATTTGAAGATTGGAGAAAAGATAAGATGCGGGTATATTTAATGTGGAATATATTCCAATACAGTCTTCATCATATAGTGACCTCGGACACAAAAGTCATTTGGGTCCTTAGGATTATTACCAATACCCAAAATGCTCCCAAAGTATTAGATATACTATCAGACTTAGTGGATAAGTTTTTGGAAAAAACTGCATAAATCTTACTTGTTTGTGATTTCTATAGCGAAATCAATGGTCTAATTAGTATTGAAAATAAAAAACGCCAGTTTAAGGCTTTAGATGTAAAGATTCTTTTCTTTTTTAATTATAAGGTTTTGCGTATGCTTTGCGTGTTTGACGACATGGTAATAAACAATGAATACAATTTTTTGAAGCATGAAAGAATAGTAAACTAAGAAAAAATCTGGGCTAATATTCAAGAAATATAACTGCCTTACCCATTCTGTTCGGATTAATTGTGTAACCAAAACTTGTTTAAATACTGAATTTTGATTTGATGTAAAATGCTGCTTTAGTCAATTAATTTTGATTAGAAAATTATTTACTAAGGTGAATTAATAAGTGGTCCTGTAATATTCTAACTGAATGATGATTAGCGGTATCTAAATAAAGTTTTGTAGCACTTTTCAACGGATTGTATAATTTTTAAATTGTAAAGTGTAGTTGATTATTGATTTTTTTTTAGTTTTTGTATGTTAAATGATAAGGAGGGGGTAGTACTGGTTTACTATTACTTCTAGACGTTATTTTAGTGTTATTCTGTATAATCAAACACGTGAAGCATACGCGAAACCCTTACAATTTTAAATCATCTTTATATATTTATTATACATATACATATATATATATATATATATATATATATATATATATATATATATATATATATATATATATATATATATATATATATATATATATATATATATATATATATATATATATGAAATGTTCAGTTTTTCCTCTCATAGTGAAACAGAAAAAAATAATACGTTAATCATATAACACATATTTTCTCATTATCATGATATCAGGATCTTATATATATATATATATATATATATATATATATATATATATATATGTGTGTGTGTGTGTGTGTGTGTGTGTGTGTGTGTGTGGTGTGTGTGTATCATCATCATCTAAGCGTACAGATACCATGTATTCTCTTGATTCGCTCGGCCATCTCTCTCCCTAAGTCATCTAGAAGTATTTAGGGACCATATATATATATATATATATATATATATATATACATTTGTGTCTCTCTGTGTTTGTGTGTGTGCGCGCGTTCTTGTACTCTGACGAAACGCTTAGAGAAAAATCTACATAGTAACTACACAAAAATGCTACCCGCTGTCTTGAGCCAATCTTAGAAATAGCACCCCACAAAAAAGCAACTGTGTGCCTATTCTTCTTCTATCCCATAAACCATCCAAGTAAGACGATCAACACATTCTGGCCACTGCTGAAAAAAGCACGAAGATCTCATAACTAAGTGGACAACTTCTCATGGACACAGCAGTACAGGCCAACCAGCAAAAAAACTAGAACCTTCAGCACTGTGCGGATTCTGGATGCTGTGCAGAAACCTGCCAGAGGCAATGACCAGTTGATATGTGTGGTGAGAGACATTCATGTATATCCGTGTCAGCGTGATTTGATGATTATGTTGATGATGATGGTGATGTTTACATATGTATTCTAAGCTGTTCCTCAAATAGTCCAGCTTAATAAGAAATATATCAAATTTTAACAAAAGTTTCACTTTTCTGAAATTTTCTTATTAGACACATGTTCGAGAAAGGAATCATACGTGGGGTCTCGTACCACCCAAAACCTCTAATAGTAGGGATAAAACAGTATTGAACATATAGTATGTAGTGTACAACATCCTTTTAAAACTAGCTTTATTAGCAGATCACAGTTTGACGAATTTGTCTATAAGTGTTAATTAGTCATAAGAACTGCGTGTAATGCAGCGTCTGTATTATATCTCCAGTAACCTCTGTGGCCAGCTGTTTGACCATCAATCATCAGAACTATCGCTGTAGGCGCGATGATGGGATTTTTGCAAAGGGTCGATTACTTAGTTACCAGTAGAGCGAGAAATAATGACCTAAATTTTGTGTAAATGCTAAACCATCCCAGTTTGGAAGAGGGCTACGATTTGTCAAAAGAATTAATCTTTTTTTATCGATTTAAAAAAAAATAGTTAACGTCTTCCTGTTTGTAAAATCTATAATAAAGTGAATACAGACTTCCTGTGACACTGTGTTTGACTTCTTCTTTTCCTGATATGAACTCGCCGCCACATCTTCAACTTGTATTTTTCTCTTCGTGTCTGCCAACTTTTTTCGTGTCACCCTCAAAGCTACACTATGTACAAGTTAGCAGTACAGCAGAGATGACTGCTACAACTTTTGATGCAATTACCTTACACACATATCTCAATTCCCGCAAGTATGGTCTGTGTGGTTTCTTTAATGGCATATCAACATTTATATGTTATCTAATGCCAAAGCATTCCCAGTAAAAGAAGAGGAGGGGAGCTATTTGAACTAAAACTAGGTGAATGAGGGGTTTCATTGCTTTCCCAAGGACATTAGTCCGGAATTGAACGTAATTGAACGTAATTGCGCGACCAGGTTTCGAATCCACTTATTACGATGTCACAGTCCAACAGTCTATCCAATATGCCACGGGGATTACTCCTACCACAGTTATGAGATTGATAAACCAAACATGCATTAGCGCCAAGACGGATGTGTCTAATGAATAAAAAAAAGTAAAACCAATTTTAATCATGCAAAAAAGAATCTAAGAATGAAATTCTGGTTGAGATAGTTATGATTATCAACAACATGCACAAATTGATTACATTTCAAGATGAATATATATGTGTATATATTTTGTATGTCCAACGGGGGAAAAATATATATTTTATAATAAAAAAGTATATAAAGAGGTATGATTTGTTTGTTATTTCGGTGGGTCGGCCACTTGTTGCAGATTTTAAAAATCTCCTGCAATCTCACACAATTATGTGTTGGGACACACACACACACACACACACACACACACACATATATATATATGTTGTGTTTATTATTTGTTGTTATTATTATTAGCGTTATTATTATTGTTTTATTATTTTAAATATTATTATAATTTATGATTTGTTAATGTAATCATAAGCATTCTAGAACATTGGTGCTATTTTTAAATTTTATTTTGTTTAGTTTTGGATTTTTGTGTCTAATATGCAGTGCTTCTAAGATTTTTAGTCGTTGTTTACATGTTTTGTTTCTATAATGGTAGTGTTAAAAATATATACATTGTTGTAACAACAACTACCCTTTCCAGACGGCTTACAATGAACCTTACAGACAATAGCTCAATAGCCCAACATATAAAACACACTCTTGTCCCAATAATAAATTCAGAAAAATACTTAACGATAACACTACCATTATAGAAACACAAACATGTAAACAACGACTAAAAATCTTAGAAGCACTGCATATTAGACACACAAATCCAAAACTAAACAAAATAAACTTTGAAAATAGCACCAATGTTCTAAAATACTTATAATTACATTCACAAATCATAAAATTATAATAATATTAAAAATGATAATAAAAACAATAATAATAACACTAATAATATATATATATATATATATATATATATATATATAATATATATATATATAGCCATTTCTATATATGTGTGTAGGGGACAAGGCATGTATTTTGGATTGCTTAAAATTCTCTTGTATATATGTCTGTTTCTGTGTCTGTGTGTGTATGTATATACCTATGTGTGTGTTGTATGTGTGTGTGTCTATGATTTACTCAATGCTGAAATCAAATTCATGAAGTATAACTATTTCATTATATATATATATATATATATATATATATATATATATATATATATATATATGTGTGTGTGTGTGTGTGTGTGTGTGTGTGTGTGTGTGTGATCAATATCAGGGATAGAGTGTATGTAAATCAAATCAGTGTAAGTACAGACATAAACTCTGCATGATGACAGTGACATGCTGATAGTCAATTTTACGCCTTCGGCTACCTTCAAATCAATTAATTTTAAGATCGACGAAGACCTGAACCTGCTAATACATATATATATATATATATATATATATATATATATATATATATATATATATATATATATATATATTAGGAACTTTAATTATTTCCCAAGGTTTCAATTTTAGAAATCTATAAACATAGTAGAAAATTCTCATTTTCTCATTTTCTTTTCATTTCTTCTTCTTTTTTAAAGCTGTGTTTGTTATTAATTGAAAATCTGAGAAAATAGGTTGATATACCATGAAATAGTTAAGCCAAACAAATCCGAAAATATGTATACATTACCATTGTGATACAAATGTTATAAAGCAATATATACCTAGAGTATATTGCAATAAGTCTGATAAATTCACTCCTGCCAAAGGACGAGAGACCCTCAGTATTAACACCATAATAACTTATGAAAATAATAACAAAAACGCTTACAAATTCTTGAAGCAAATAATATTATAAATAAAGAGCCAAACATAAAGAGAACGGCATTCCAATCCAGGCACTAATATTATTTGTAGGTCCCACACTTTACCATCCATGAATTTTGAAAATGTTTACATAACAACCCTCGTGATTTTCTTTTCATACAAAGACAATATCTTCGGGACTTGATAGTTTGGGTATAGTTTTCAATGGTTTTTTCTTATTTTCATTTCTTATTAATTTTTGTTTATGAGTAACTTGTGGCAAATCATTCAGACCATGTCACCAACCCCCTTCAATTTTCTACAGGTGTGAATTATGTTAAAATTAGACAATCCCCAAAATTTGAGCTTCCAATTTCAAAAATTGGCGGAATTATATAGATGTCTAGCTCTCAAAATTTGTGGTGGGATGGGGTTCGCGAAAAATGGCGACCTTTTTTAATGGATTTTTGTCTGTAGAATGTGTTCTTGTGCTTCCCTACTACTAAAAATTGGTAAGCAATATTGCCCAAGGAATCAAAAGAATGCTATCAGAAAAGTCTTAAACTCAACCAATTTTAAGTTATTGAGGATTTTTAAAAAATATTTTCGTAGCTACATCAATATAAAAATGTAGCAGTGCATCTATGACATAATCTTTTTTATTATTATTATATTATTTTTATTATTATTATTATTTTTTAATTATTTATTATTATTTCACATATGTTCAACATTATTTATACCAAAAGATAGTTTCATTTTTGCTCAGAACCGAAGATACAATATCAGTTAGAATTTCGCAACTCAGAAATCATCAATTATTTAAAATAGGTTAACTTAAAGACGTCTTTTGATAACATTGTTGGATTCCTTATGCAAAAAAGCTTTTATAAACCAATCTTTAGGAGTAAGGAAGTGCTAGAACTCATTTTACAGAATAGATTACAAAATGTTTAGCCAAACAAAAAGTTTTTCTTGACCTCACCCAAATTTGGAGAACTAAAAATTGACACAACTTCACCAATGTTTGGAATTGGAAGCTCAAATTTTGGAGATTGTATAACTTTAACATAGTTCCCACCTGGACAGAATTTTAGAAAAATTGACGTGCAACATTTTAATAAATTATAACCTATATATATATATATATATATATAGAGAGAGAGAGACAGACAGACAGACAGACAAACAGACAGACACACACACACACACAGACAAAGAGAGACATAGAGAAAGAGAGGGAAGATATAATAAGGGAAAGAGGTACTTATATATGCAGAAACCAGTAGATTGAGAAAATGATATCTTATTATAATGGAGATTGTGTGTTTTTCTGTAACCGAAACTATATTCCTACTCAAGTCACAATTCTCTTAGTTATTGACATCACATTCTCCATGATTTTATTTTTATCTAAACCTCAATTATTAATAAAATTGTCTTACATTATTAATACTGTTAACTATGTCTACATACTAACAACATGCTATTATATTTATATATACAACAAAATAGCGCTTTACAATGTGACCGGGAAGGCTAATTTGCATATCAATATTAAAAAATCGAATTTAATAAATATGTGCTTAGTATTATTGATTTCTAACTGTTTGTTTTTATTTTAATGATTATAAGCAAAAATCTCTTCAATGAATCTTAAATGAAATCCATTAACAAGATAAAATAAGTGTCATTTTATTCTTTACTTCCTCTTATAACTAAATACTTAAATTAGAAAAGATAACAATGAAAGACGAGAGTGATGGAAGAGTAAGTTTCAGTTGTTCCATTTTTATTATACTCCCTCTGTTTCAAATCTTTTATTATACTCCCTCTGTTTCAAATCTTTTTATCTGTATTCTTATTTAGTTTCATTAGCCTTTCTAATTTAATATGATATTTTATTACATTAAAACTTAAATACTTGCACCCGGAGGGTGCATATATTTGCTAGTAGATCTAATAATGCAAACACATGCACGATGTGTATTATAATTCGCACACATATGCCGGGAACACCAGTTAGTCCATAGACCAATTTGTTTATTTTTTTAGGTTATCACCTTTCTAATCAACACACTGAACGCTATGCTTCTCCATTAAAGACATAGACAGAAGTTCAAGTAGTAAAAGTTGAAGACTAAAACTGAACAGGGATATATGACAAGCACTGTGCTTATTCATGTACACCCGCACAAATATTAGTATAGTTCCCATTATAGAATACATATAAGTAAAAGTCGTCGGGGCGGCCTAATGTCGGTATCAGCCAATCAGCGAGGGAGTCTATCTCCTTTTCACTAGCACTAGACCAAGAAGATTGTTTTTGTTTGCATCTGGGTGGAGCGCCACAACCTACCATCAGCTCCTTACTTTACCAAACAGATCCCTGTGCTACTCATACGCTGAGTTGGCGCGGGCCGGTATCGAACCAGGAACCTTGTGGTTTCTAGCCAAATATAATGTACCCTGTTTTCACTCTGTTTCTTTAAGTTCAAAGATACACACACTAATTAAAATTAGAATACACACCACTAAAACAGCAATATCTATATACTCAACCTCTCAGCCACAGGTTGGATCCGACGCAATGCCAATTTTATACTGGGTATAACCTGTTTGAATTGAAGATTTACCCCCCCCCTTCAATAGGCGGAATGCTATAATAAAATTGTAGAGCATAATCTTCCCTACTATTTTCCAATACTTGGCGGGAGTGCAGTTGGATTGGTACATGAATTTTGAAGATTGTTTTTTTATTCTATGTATCTATGTATTAACGCTTTTTGGTAATGTAACCTAAGCAGTGACTTCGTTTTGGTTACAGACAAATATTGACCGAATGTTCATTATTAATAGATTTGATAGGACCGTGAGCAAAGGAAAAAAAATTCTCCTCACACTTTTATTTTTTTATTTTACCCCCCCCCATTCTTTCTTTCTTTCTTTCTTCCTTTCTTTCTTTTTAATAATCCTCCGCATTTTCTTTCATTTAATTCATCTTCCATCCATTCTTCTTTTTTTTTTTTTTCTTAATGGGCTCTACATTATTCTTTATTCTATATTTGACAATTTTGGGTAATCTGACGTAAGCAGTGACGTAGTTTCGGTTACAGACAAATAGAGACCGAATCTATTATTAATAGATAGATAAGCACTAAAGATTGTGATATAAAATAACATAAAGTTATT
Organism: Doryteuthis pealeii; assembly: GCA_023376005.1. Classification (NCBI taxonomy): domain Eukaryota; kingdom Metazoa; phylum Mollusca; class Cephalopoda; order Myopsida; family Loliginidae; genus Doryteuthis; species Doryteuthis pealeii. Next base: position 87,452,562 of record CM042146.1, on the reverse strand, counting down.
ACCGCCATGTGAAATGCAAATAACCTCATTCAATATTTGATCTCGGGTCAGCGAATCCATTTCTGCTTATGATAACTGTTACTCCACTAGCCACCACTTAAGCATCAATAAATTCTGAACAAATGAAGGTGCTTGATGGAAAAAAAGTGTTAGGGAAATATTATAAAACACAAAAACAATAAAGACTATAAATAATTCGAAGCTCTTATATGAAACAATATTAACCCTTCATTCCCAGTTTATTTTCCGTCTCTAGCTTTTAGTGCGTTGTTAATTGTATATGAACGGATATGACGTTTATATTTTTGTTGCATATTGTGTTCACAAAAAACCTTTTGAGTAACATATATATATATATATATATATATATATATATATATATATGAAATTTAACATTATGAAAAAACATATGATGTTTGTTATGTAATTGCTGACAGTACTGTTTCGACCAAATCGATAAGTTGGTCTTCATCAAAGAGCGACATAGATGGGAAGAGAAGATATCCGTTAAAAAAAAAAAAAAAAAAAGACTGTTTACAGAAACGAACGCTGAGTTCAACCGCTGAAGTTTTTGAAAAATGCATGTTCTGTTTTAAAAAATAAAATAAATTTTATTTTTAATTTTTTAAAATCAGAAGCATTATAGTTTATAGAAAAACTCAAAAGAGTTTGTTGTAAAAGTTTATATAAAAATGTAAAGTGGGTATCAAAATAGTATAGTATATATTTTTCAGCTGTTAAAAAATATACAAGTCCACATGGTAATTTGAAAAAAGATGTTAGATTTCCAAAATTTACTTGTGGCGTTGATAAGTCCGTAGTTATAGATGAAAGTCTTCAAGGTGTAAAAGTCCCAGATATAATGTTTTTTCATTTGACAAATATGAAAATATATATATATATATATATAGAGAGAGAGAGAGAGAGAGAGAGAGAGAGAGAGAGAGAGATAGATTACTCAAAATGTTTTATTAAGGACAACAGAATATTTCTTCTTCATGATCATTAAGGGTAGATGTCCAAGCTTTCTAATTGTTTTTCCTACATTAGAGTCCAGATGGTAGAGTCGGTGTCCCATATTTTTACCCAACACTAATATAATTAGGTGTATGCACATTTCAAATAATTCGATAATTAAACGCAAACATTTGACAAAGTCTAATGCTGTTTTTAATATAAATCCTACCGAGATATTTTCACTCATGCATTAATGTGTGGGCGCGCGTGCATGTGTGTAAATACAACAACGATCCCATATTAATTATTTGAGTGGAAACTATGAAGCTTCATTTGATGTGCATCTGCCTATAAACATTTTCTTTTGCACATTTTGCCTAGTCAGCATTCACTTCATATTCGATCCAGTATAAATATAACTCGTTCTTTAACTTTGCGTTTACGGCAGGAGAGACTTTATTTTAATTATCATGGCCGGGAAATTTACAACGCGAGGTCGATATATCGATATATCGATTTTTTAAAAATATGACGCAATTTGCTTAACTTGGAAAAATTCAACGGACTCGCCGTTTATTATCGATCAAATTTTAACTTGATGTGACAAAATGTTCACGATTTTTAATTACTGTCGTTTTTCGTTTTTTTTTTCACTTTTTGTACTCAATTGATGGAAATTTCCGGTTCCTTCCACTTTTAAAATATTTTGCGATTATCAACTTTTATCATTTCCTTGGAAAAAGTAGGTTCTGCGTTCAATATTAGCCCTCGCCAACAGAATTTGGATCTGTGCAGGAAATTCAGTAGCTGATGGAAGGTGTGGTACTCCACCTTAGATTTTTAAAATATCTCTAGTCTAGCGCTAGTGAAAGGGATATAGACTTCCTCGCTGTCCGATTGCTACCGACAATAGAGTTAAGTGGAGTTAAAAGCATTAGAGAAATGAACAAAAAGTGTAGCCTCAAGATATTTTGTTCGTACCCCTTCTATTTCCTTCATTTTTTAAAACTTTATGATATGGTTCACGTCTGATACATCATTTATTTTCAGACATTTTAATCCAATGCGTTTCACATAACAAGCGTCCCGCCATGTTTGCTTGGGCTGTAAAATACGCTGACTGCAGAGAGGTAAGAACCCCTCCAAATGGGCCACCTATTGGCCGTGGATGGCGACACGTGATGTGTAAGGATGGAATTCTTGTGGGTTTGATATAATAGCAACATGGTCCGGACATTCATACAGGTGGTAGGACTTGACGTGACCATGCGATTGACCGCATAGGGCCTCTTCGATCACCCGTCTAGCTAAAGTAAGGGCCAAAGTACATTGTTGGATTTGAGGGATTGCCCCAGCAACCAAGGTTCCATACTTAAGCATTATGGGTCAACACTCCCGGTTGAGTCCATCTGGATTCTATGCTTTGACACTTACCTTCTATACCCGGCCTCGGCTGGGGGTCCAACAGTTAATGGCATCGATCCTGGGCCTTACCCCTCATAAGTGGGATGAGCAGGCAAATACCCTCTGCAGTTATTCCGACATAGTATACAGCCATAGCCGATAGGTCGGTGCAATACTAGTTCAATGATTATTTAACATTTAAAGGCTTATAGGAAACTATATTTAGATTGTCACAAGACAACACATTTAAGAATTGCATGCATAGTCAAATGCAGATATTCTAGAGATGTAGTTATGTATGGGTATCAATGGGGAGATTAACTTGGGCACTAGTTGATATATTATGCACGTACTGAGTTAATTTCAGTTGATACATTGTTTTAAATGTCGGTAAATCAAAACGGAACAGTAGCGTAGCAAATGCGAAATAAACACACACACACACACACACACACACACACACACACACACACACACACACACATATATATATATATATATATATATATATATATTATATGTATTAAATTTTACTTGAAGGCACTTACAACGCATGTATCGCATAAAATTCTATACTTTTTCTTATAAGAAAAAGTATCTTTTCTTATAAGAAAAAGTATCGAATTTTATGCGATACATGCGTTGTAAGTGCCTTCAAGTAAAAATTTAATACATACTTTATTCAGCAACGTTTCTAAAACAAACATCCAAAAATCTTATATATATATTATATATAATATATATAATATATATATCTTCTTATCGAGTGAATAATACGGTTATCGTAAAAAAAAGTATGATCATAAGACATGATTAAAAAATAATATATTTTTATATAAGACTGGAGTTTTATATGTTTTTAGGAAATGGATATAAAACACCAAAACTGCTGCATAAAACTTGGGGAGAAAACAGGCTGGACAATCATATTAAGGGTTGGATCAAAGTGTAGTACTGTATGTAATGGCCTGTTCATTGGATTTCGTCCTTAAACATCACGGGTCACCACCCACGGTCAAACGGTGGCCCCTCTGCAGTGGTGCACTCAGCCTCTCCCCCAGCCACAGCTGACAGGGCGAAAATTAAGATGGACATCCGTTTGTTGCCAACCTATTGTGACAAGAGCTGAAGCTATTACTGCTAAATTCAAAATGTAAAAAAATCAGTAGATGATCAATAATATACTTAACTCCCTCCCTTCAAACTGTCCTTGTGTCACATCTTGTCTACGGCAAGACTTTAGGTATATACATACTTGAAAATAATCTCAATAACTTGCTTCTGATATTCTTGTTAAACGTTACTTTTAGAAATAACCCCGGGGTAGTGATATTCATAGTTGCAAATTGAGCTCGATTTATCTGAAGTATACATTTAACACTGGATCTCTATAATATGGATGCACGCACTCAGTATCAGCGTGGTCGTAAAATCACATCTCGGAATCAAATGGCTAGGGAGAAATTGGAATGAGATTGAGTCAATCCAGCCATCCCAATTCGTGCTATAACAATAACCTGCAATACAGTAATAAAGTTAATGTTCAGTATTCTTGGATGGGGAATCGCGTCTCGGTATATAAAACCATGCTACTATCAAAAACCCATTACATGATTTCATATTAAGCTGAATTAAACCTTAGTGAAGACATCCATGTTGAAAGCTTATTACTACCGTTAAGAGATCACTAATAAGGTTAGGATTTGACGTCAGAAATTTACTCGGTGTTTCCTGAGTGAAAAACGGGTAATAATAGTCTGCCCCCCCCCTCTCTCTCTCTTTCTCTTTCTCCCTCTCTTTTTCTCTCTTTATATATATATATATATATATATATATATTATATATATATATCTTTCTCTCTCTCTCTTTGCCTGTTTCTCGCTCTCTATCTCTTTCCCACTCTATATCCACCTGAAATACTATACAGTCACCACGAATATAATTACCTTTAGTTGGCGCCATGATATATAAAAATCAAAACGAGTGACTTGTCCTTTCAGTTTTATGATGTTCTTTAATCAATTAGGTACCGGTTGTTGATGTAGCCAAAAAAAGTGAGAGGAGTAGAAATGAAAAGAAAAAATGAAAATTATCCTTTAACTTATGTTGGTGTTAAGTAATCAATACAGGACCAGACACTGAATCAAGAAAAAAATTGTTAACACTTTCCAAATATTTTTTGTCAGAACTTATTATGGGTATGGTAACATGTGATTTTCCCCTGTTTCCTCCTCATCATCTGGTCGTACTGACACACGGATATGACCCGACACTCTTTCCAATCATCCCTTTCGATCATTGCCCCTATGAGGTCCTCCGCACCGCTGATTAATGCAGGTTTTTGCCGGTCGGCCTACACTAGTGTGTCCAAGACTCGGTGTACACATAACTTTACTTACTAGTTCATCCTTGCTTCTCCAACATGTCTTGATCGTCCTAGTAGGGTGTTTGTATAATAGAAGGCAAGTCACCTTATAGCTAGTTTTTTTTTTGATTGCTGCTACAAGACAGCACTCAGCACTTTTGTGTACCTCCCAACTACCTTTTTTAAGCTCTTTGTTAATTTGTTTTAGTGGTAAGTAATCAATAAATAACCGGCTGCTTAATCAAGAAAACATTGTTAGCATATTACAAATATTCTTTTAAATACTTTTTGTCATAACTGATAATCAGTATGGTAACATGCGATTTTTCCAGTCTCCTCCTTATCATCAGGTTGACTCTTTTCCCCAGCATTCCTATTGATTATCGCCCTTCCTGTGCACACGGCATCCAAATTCGCACAGAACTGGTCAATGTCCTTTTTTACTGGTTGAGCAGCACTTGTGTGTCCATGTCTAGGTGTCCACAGGATAACGTTACTTACGCGTTCATCCTTGCTTCTTCAGCAATGCCTGGTTCGTCTTACTCTGGTGTTTGTATGATAGGAAGCAAGTCACCGTAGAGCTGCTTTCTTGTGGATTGTTGCTTCGAAGATTAGTTCAAGACAGTACGCAGAATCTTTGTGTAGCTCCAAACTACTCTTTTTCTCTAAGTGCTTCGTTAACTTGTGTTGGTGGTAAGTAATTAATAGAGGACCGGACGCCGAATCATGAAAAAGATTATTGACACATTACAATTTTTTTTGTAATAATTTATGTAGTAACTGATAATGAGTATGGTAACATGTAATTTTTTCTCCAGTCTCTTCTCATCATCAGGATCCTCTTTCCAACCGTCCGTATTAGCCATTACCTCTTGAAGATCCTCCGTGCACAGCATGCAGAATTCTCTCAGAGTTGATTAATGTAGTTTTTTTTTAGGTCAGCAGACACTGGTGTGTCCATGTCTAATTGTCAACAGCAAATGTTACCTATGTGTTTTCCATAGCACTCTCCAGCATGTCCTTTTCGTCTCATTATGATGTTGTGTTATAGGAGGCAAGTAACCATAAAGCCGTTTTCTTGTGGGGTGTTGCGTCCATGATTTTTTCAAGACAGCACGAAACATCAATGCGTAGAGGAAAAGCAATGAATTCAACTGGACACCATTTAAAAATTAATTGACCTTGTGTCACATCCTAGCTGTGATGGGTAAATTGGATAGCCCCTTTGATGATGATTTTCATGTCTGTATTTATTGAATCTCTCAGGTACAACCAGGATGCGACATAAAGTCAATTTCTAAGCGGAGTTTAACAGGTTTTTAGGGTTTTCCTTGTTCTGTACCGGTTAATATGATTTTCCAAACCCTATTATCCTCGTGGCAAACCCCTAATCCTTTTTATCATATAAGTGCTAGACAACTTTTTATTGTCCTGGAGGTGACATTAAACTGCATCTAATCGTAAAGTTTTCTCTCTGCTCTCTGTCCGTTCAAACGGTACCTTCCTTCAATATTTAGCTACTTGCATTTCAAGTTGGTTAGGAGTAAATTCATTGAATGTGTGAGTGTGTATTTAAGAATTAGGTCATTTTTAAGCGTAGGTTGGAATACAGAGTTTTCCTTCTGTTGTACCAGTTACCATACCAAGATTAAAGAACCAGCTCTACCATTTACCATAACTAGAGTGAATAGTTGGATGCACCCTTTCCTAAGGGTATTAACGCTATGTGAAATGCAGCAAGCCTCCTCCAGGATTAGAATTCGTGTTGACGAGTTCATTTTCCCGGACGATAACCATTACACGACAAGCTCCTCCCTTCAATGAGTACATGGGAATACCAACCATAGCATTATTATATTCTGTTCCAATGCAGTAGAAGCAACATGCTGTTTATCCAATAGCCAACCATAAAAGAGACTTATTCGATCTATCACCTTACTCTCGTTTTTTTTTTATCAATTTGTCTCAGCTAATTACTTCATAATGAATGTCTGCCTCGACAATCTGGTAAACAGATGATTCTGTAATAACTTTTGAAGACTATGACGAACTCCCCGTGTAAATTATTAATTTAAAAGCCCCGTATCCACATGGGACTAATTCCCAAATTATAAGTGCAAAAGAAATAATCGTTTCTTGTAGCAATATGGGGACTGTTTGCATTTATAATGATTAGGGATTGATTTTATTTATTTGCTTGTGTGTTTCTTCTTTGGTCGAACAGAAGTTACTAATGTTTAGCAGTTACACTGTTTCCTATGAAAGTAAAACGATAAGAAGTTTTCACGTTCTGTTATTTATTTAATATTAAACAAAGGAAACGAGCTTGCCAGCGTAGACAAAATATTATTAAAAAAATAAACCAACAAGCTTAACAAGTTTGCGTACGTTTCAAAGATAATTTGAAAGTTTGGGAATATAACTTCTTTTTTTCTATTTTTCTTTTTACTTACGTTGTAAAGAATATATTGTCAGGAGAAATCATTATCGCAGAATAAGTTTATATTCTTTTTGTAGATATTTTCGTTTATTTTTTCCCTTTGAAGGGAAACTATTTCAGCTTTGCTATTTGTTTATTTTTACTGTATGTTCAGATGACAGCAAGACGAGTTGTCAATTACAAATATAACACAACGAACATCCTAAACTTTATTTTTTACAATTTATATTACTTATATGTTTGCGATTGGCATCCCATCGTAGTGTAATGGTTAGCAAGCTAATCTCACAGATCCATTATAACGGAAAAGCGAGTTCAACCCTTGCTGGAGGCCATATATTTGCGTGACTTTGTGTGACATCTTAAACATAGCGAACTGGTTGAGTAAATATTTACTTATATGATTGTGGATTAATTTTAACCCACGTTTCAAAAATTATAAATAGTAATTTATCAAATTCAAATAACAAACACCCCTAATCATTTTTGACAGCTAACGTCTATCATTTATTCGCTTATGAGAAGAAAATACACACGCGGTGTGTTTATGATATGTTTTTTTTTAGCCGAAAATTTTTGGGAGAATATGTGCTTAATTGAAGTCGTACCTAATTTTGAAAGTTAAATACTTAATAATTAATTAATTAGGCGGGCATACCTATTTCAAATGTAAGGCTGAACAAATCGAGAAAAATCAATCTCTGTATGTGCATTTCGGCATCATCAGCAGAGCTATAGATAGAAAGACCACCTTGTGCGTGATTCGAACCCCGACTGTAAAGCTAACAAGCGAGCATCGTAACCTCTACACCAACCGGACTTTCTTAGATTTTTCGTTTTGTTTAGAAGTAGGTTTCTATTCTCTTATAGTGCCTTCTTCGACAGTATGAGAAGTAAATACACACGCGGTGTGTTTTATTCGCTTATATTAAAAAAAAATATTTCCAGTAATAAGTAAAAGTAAAGTTGGTGCAGAGGCTTATTTTCAGTATCAGTCGGGCAGCGAGGGGGTTTATACACTTTTCGCTCTTTTCGTTAGCGCTAGACCAGGGTGAGAGTCTGTAACCAAACACAGAACCTTGTTTCTAGGAGGATGCTCTACCGGACAATGAGTAAAAAAAAACGACAGTCAACAATTTAGTGCGTATACATTGCATGAATTTAAATTTGGATTTAAAGTAGAAGGAGCAAGCTATGATGCACTTTCAACTTTTTTGGCATGTTCAAGTTAATGTTTGTATAGATCAAAATGTGTCCTATGTATTTCAAAGATACACAATGTAAATTAATGCCGATAATCTATACATATCTAAAAGGCAGTTGTGTGTATGTGTATGTCCGGATGAAACTACGAAAATAAAACAATTAACGACAGAGTAAATATATATACACAGTAATTTTACCAGGACTTGGTTTTTGAGCAAAAATAATGAAGGTTTGATTTATATTTGGAATGATAATTAAGAAATAAATTTTAAATGATAACAGCATAGAATTTCTTTTGCATTTGAGATTTTAGATAGTAGACAATAATTTTTTTTTCAGTGTGGCTGAATCAACGCAATGTCTTTTTTTTTAAATAGGGATTTTAATGGGGCATCCTGCGAGGATCGAACTAGTGATTCAGCAATAATGGACCTTAAACACTAAGTTTTTTTTGCTACGCCCCACTCCCAGGCTACGCTGGGTAACCGCATCTAGTCATTAATAATTACGAGGATTTATTGGAGCTCTTTGACATTAAACTTGTCGAATCATTCCTTTAAGTTTTAACAGAAATAAAAAATTAAACGACTGAACTTAAAACATTTTTAAAAGGTGTCCATTAGCAAGGGATCCCAGCGTGGTGTAATGGTTAACAATCGAATCATGCAGATCCATTACTAATGAAGAAAGAGTTTGATCCTTGCTGGATGACCAATAATTTCGAACTTTGGTGATATCCAACTCGTGGTGATTTGTTTGGGTAAATGCCTACTTGTATGTTTGCGGTTAAATTGTTTTTTTAAACCCATATTTCAAATCGCTTTGTTGGATGAGGCTGTAGAATACACCGACTGCACCTCTACAGAAACATACGACACCCCTAATGGAGCTACATATTGCCTGTGTATTGTGACTCATGATGATTAAGGATGGGAGCCTGGTGTATGAGCAGTCCTTTACACGCAACAGCTCACATTAGCCTTTACTTCTAGGTAGTCGGATGGTTTGAAGAGGTGCCCTTCTATCAATCGGCGGTGATGTCAAGCCCTGTCGTCTATAAGCTTTCATGACACCAAACCCTTTTACTCATGTGCTAGAAGACGATAGCTGATGGGCTTAGTGTCTTGGTTATGACTTTAAACTGCATCTAGGGAAGAGGTTCCAATTCTGAATGCCTTGGACGTGTAAAGTACCCCTGCCTCGCCATTATTTCCAGATACATTGAGTGATAGTACCTGTAAGGTCACATGTATGAGTTAAATAGATAAAAATGAGTTTAAAATATATTTAAAAAGTAAAAAGAATCTGAATACCAAACAAGAAATTATAATATAAAAATATATTCTCTATAAAATAATGCATGTGTTCACATGCTGTAAAAACCAACCAACCAACCAACCAACCAACCAAACATGTTTCAAAAAATTAAAAATGATAATTCATTAGATTATATTATTAGAACCTTTTATTTTTTGATATTAGGGCCAGCTTAGCTCAGTCGGTAGAGTGTCAGCCTAGGAACCCTAAGGTTCCTGGTTCGACACCGGCCCTCGCCAACTCTAGTGAGTAGCACAGGGATTTGTGCGATAAAATAAGGAGATGATGGCAGGTGTCGCGTTCCACCTCAGACGCAAAAACGATATCCTTATTCATGCGCTAGTGAAAAGGGGATAAACTTCCTCGGTGTCTGGCTTATACCGACTTTAGGGCCATCCTGACGACTTTACTTACATCTAAGCTTTGATATTAATCGTAAATGTTTGAACTTTTATTCAAAGTAGTCACCACTTTGAAGAATGTATGGTTGCGTGTAAGTTTCTTGTATATATTTTTTTACTATATGCTTATATGATCGGTCAAATTATCAAGATTTACTGTTATATTTTTTCTATAAGTAGGCGGAGTGGACTATTGTCGGTATCAGCCAGACACCGAGAGAGTCTATCCCCTTTGCGGTAGCGCTAAACCAGGGAGATTATTTCATGAGTCTGTGTGGAGTGCCACACCTATAGCAGAGAAGGTTTGCTAGTCATATGCTGAGTGGGCGAGCACCGGTATCGAACCCGGAAACTTGTGGTTACGCGACGGAGGAGGCTCAACAGACTCAGTCTGTAGGGCTTCTACTGATACATAATTTGATCTTCAATAATTCAATGTCCGTATTCAGATTTCTACACATGTGTTACATAATTCATAGGTAACTTATGGATTATGTAAGTAGTGAAGTATACATTTTGAATCGAAGTTCGTTAAACAAGATTCAAATAATGAGGAAATGGAGAATTATAATGATTGACAGCCTTTGATCCTCACGCTCACCTGCACGCTGACTACCGATTGGCTTAAGAAGGCGTGAGACAGAAATTAGTTTCAGTTTTAGTCAGCTGCGGCCAGACATTCACCAAGAGAAAACGCTGTTGTCGGCTGTCAATATGTCACTTCTCAACACGGGGGGTTTGGGCTGGTGTTGTTTTAATAAAAGCTATACAGGAAACAACAAAGTCTTGCGTATTAATCATTTCATGAGAAATAAGCAGACACCAAGCCGAACAGCATAAACAGAAAGAAGAAATCAACCCAGAGAAAACAGATGACGACCGACGAAATAAGTAATTAGAACAGAAGTAAGAACCAATCTATCATCTTCTCATCATCCCCTCTAATACCCTGTCTCACTCTGGCCAATTATGAACCCGGCGTAAGAGGAATATAACGCATTGTGGTTTCCGTCGATGAGAGGCCCAAAGGCTGGGACGAATTAAGAGAGTTAAGAACGGGGCTAAAGATCAATGATAATGGTTGCTTTGTGGAAAAAGGAAGCAATCTTCTTCGATGTAGCATCCATTTGAATATGAGTGATGTTTGAAATATGACAATATGCTGTCGCATCACAGCTTAAGAAGTAGACAAGCAATCATAGCAGATGGCTGGACAGATCTGCATCACACACCCAACAGTCCTGACCGCGTACTCTAAAACTTTCTCCTGTTTGGGCTCAAGAAGCACACACACACACACACACACACACACACACATATATATATATATATATATATGGTGATTGCCGCTTCTTCACAGAATAAGGCCATTTCTACAAGTAGTCCAGTTGTGAACAGTTGTGAGTACGCAGATGACCCACGGATCCAGCTTGTTTTTATGTACCCTGTCACACATGAAACCCTTGACATACAGGCCCTGCCACACAGATCAGACTTAAATGTAGGAAATGTTTCCATGGCGTCCGTTATGTGTCGCTTCAGGATGGAGGGCTCGAGTTACCTATATATATATATATATATATATATATATATATATATATATATATATATATATATTGTCTATGCATGTCTTATTAAACACGGAGTATTCCTTCTTCAATTTTTTGGTTACCTAATTTGGTTTTTAGTTCATTATTTAGTTTTTTTTATCTATGTTGATATATATATATATATATATATATATATATATATATATATATTAAAAAAGGACAATCGTCTGTCCGAAATATTATAATTAAAATTAACCTAGTATCCAATTTTTTTCAAGCTGTATCATTTTTAGTTTTCCATGATTTTACTATAACCAACAAGACTTCATACCATTTATTACATATATTCTTGAAGAATCATGTGAAAACCTGTTAATAACAACAGCAACAATATATATATATATATATATATATATATATATATATATATATGGTGAAAGTTACGTGTTTACTAACCTCCTCGGTTTGAGCAGGATGCGCCACAAGGTCAATTTTAAGCATTTTTTACAGGTTTTCCTTCATTTCATCTGTCTAAACTAAGATTAAAGAACACATTCGGCCTTCGTACTTAGCCTCTGCTGGAGGATTAATAGTTAGAATCATACCTTTCCCAAGGGTGTTAGAGCAAAGCAAAATAGGAACAGGTTCACCAGGAATTCGAACTCGGGTTCATTGTGTCCATTAAATAGCACTTAAATACACCTGCCAAAGTAGAATATCTGCTGTCTAAGCCTGAAGCATACAGCAAGAAACGTTGGCTTTTACTTCAATTCAGATAAATCGTATTCAAACAACAATCTCTACATTAAATGACATATCGTTGATACTATTAGACCGGTTTGTATACCTAGGTAGCAATATTTCACAAACAGAAAGCGATGTCTATATACATATAGGAAATACATAGAATTCTATCAACAGGTTATCAGTCATATGAAAAACTTGTCTTTGATAGAATATATCGGAAATGCTTCCAAGCTGTACCGTATCAGTACTACTGTCGAGCTGCAACATCTTCAACAAAACACCTAGAGTAAAAGATAAATGGGAACCATACTCGGATCCACTTTTGAAAAATCCTGTAAGTAGCACCCTAAAACACAGCAGCTATACGGCTATCCGCTTCCTATCACAAAGGTAACAGAAAAGGGACATAATGGGGACTGCTGGAGAAGTAAGTACGAAAATATAAGGGACGTTCTGGCGTAGGCTTCTAAAAGTGAACACACCCGTGTTGGTCGACCAGTAAAAGACTTGCATACAAATGTTATGAGCGGACACTGGATGTGGAGTTTATGACATTGTCAGGAGCGATGACCGAATGAGGAGAGAGAGAGAGAGAGAGAGAGAGAGAGAGAGAGAGAGAGAGAGAGAGAGAGAGAGAGAGAGGGGGGAGATAGAGAGCGAGGGGGCGAGTCAAGGGTCCATATTTACCAATCCTCTCGCATGAGCAGGATGCAACATATGGTCATTTTTTTATGCATAGTTTAACAGGTTTGAATTCAGAGTTTTCCTTCTCCTAGACTGGTCAGTTAACCAAGGCTAAAGATCGCAGAATGTCCTGCTATTTACTTATAGCTGGAGGGAGAGCAGCTGGATGTATAGCTTTCTCAAGGGTATTAGCGCTATGTGAAATGTAAGACAGCCTTGTCTAGGATTTGAAATCGGGTCGACGAGTCCATTTCCTACGACACTAACTATTACACGACGCGCCTTCATTGAGAGTCAAGGGTATCCGTTTGTAAAGCTCGAAGAGATGATGATGATGATGATGATGATGATGATGATGATTGATTTCTTTTCTTTTCTTTAGTCAAAATTGGTGCACATGTATTTTGTCAGATCGTGTTCTGCTTCAGATGACATAAATGATATCTTTGAGTGAACGCATCTCGGCTGTAATCTGCGTACCTGAAATTTGGCCTTGGTTGACCAGGCGAACAATATTAACAGATCAGGAATGGGAAGTGACCGAAGCTATTTGGGAACGGAACTTAATTAAATTGCAGGCCTCCATTCGCCTTCGGCTACGACGGTATTAGAAGGAGATACTAAAATGCCGCTTCCCGTTTAGCTGATCGGACCTGATTCAATTCGCTTTTATTACAACGAAGCACGAAAGGTATTAATTTTGTGTGCTTGGTATCTGGTTATGACAAAACAAGAAAATATTATCTTCTTAGAGCTCGTTTTTTTTTCAATATTTAATTAGCTTGTTATATTATTTCTTAAACATAGAGAGTGTATTTTCGTGATGATTTAACTGTGTATAATAATGATTTTCGAAATTAATTACAATTTACTAATGTTACATAATTCATAAGCAGTTACAAGTTGTGAGCGTACCCGTACTTAGAATTTTTTAGGGCCCATTAATTTAAAATAATGGGGTCTTATGGAAAGTTACTCGCCGGTTATAGACGGTGAGTGATCTTTTTACATTAGTAAATAAGTTTTAGTTTAGTTAGTCAGATGCCAGCCGTCACCCTAGGAGAGAGGATGTCTCTTGGGGTTTTCAGCTCACCCGTGGCGGATCATGGGCTGGGGAAATAAAACTTTATAAAGAAACAACCAAGTCTTGTTGTGTTAATTAAATGTTAAAACAAGCTATGTCCAGCCCTGTAAGAAGAATTAAAAAAGAAAATCAACCCCCAGCAGAAGCCCTGAATAGAGGTCAGCCTGGAGAAGATGGCGACCGATCGTGGATCAGTTAGCAGGAACCAGCAGTAAGCAGAAGTTACCAAGTGAGACGACCTATTATCAACTATTTTCTCTAATTTCTTCATCTGACTCTCTCTCTCTCTCTCTCTCTCTCTCTCTCTCTCTCTCTCTCTCTCTCTCTCTCTGTAACGTTGTGGTATTTTCACAGTACCAAAAGGATATATGTAACGTTGTGGTATCTGTTGTATTCACGATACCCAAAGCGATATATTCACCGTACTAAAAATGTCTTCGGCACGTGGTGGTCATCTTGTTGATAAAAATTACAACGCGAGAAATATGTAGTCACAACTGCTAGCCTTTATTTCCAGGGTAGGCTCGTCTCTTGGGCTGTATCGGAGAGGAGAAAAGGCAGAGAGAAAGAGAGAGAGAACACTGTTAAATTACTGTGACCCCATACTAGGCACCAGAGGTTGATATCAAACTAATTAGCATCCACTGGTGAGGCTCAAGTCTCTGCAAATAGAGGGAGTGTCAAGTAACCCTTCATTGTTATTACTTCCACGACCACAATGAACCAGAGTGGTAGTACCTGTTATGGTCCCATCTATGGGTTAAATAAATCTGCTTAAAAATATTCGTTTTAGATAGGAACAATTCATAGCTTATAACATGAAAAAAAGAAAAAAGAAACAATAAAGTTCACGATATAAATTTACAATGTATTCAATTCTAGGATTAAAATAATCTCAGATGGTTTGGCATGCCGATAAGATCCATCTACCACTCAATTATTTTCTACAGATTTAAAAACTGCCTATACATCACCGTATCTATGTCAGCGGTTTAGCTTACTCAGTAGTGCAACGTCCTCGGAACAATAATGTTCCGGATTCGATACCGGACCTCGCCAAATCATTGCATGAGTAAGACAGCTTGGATTTGTGAGGTAAAGTAAGAAGCTGATGGGAGATGAAGCGCTCCACCACAGACGTAAAATGATATCCCGAGACTCTAGTGAAAAGGGGATATGGTTTATCGCTGTCCGCTTGATACCGAGAATAGTTCACACCGCCTAATTTACTTCTAGATGTTAATAATTACTTATATAACACTCTGTTTGAAGGGTATGTGAATTCAGTTTCGATACCATTAGTATAGTTAAGCAGCAATATAGTTTCACGGCCTAGAATTGTCTAAAGTTGTAGAGAGATTCTCTTTCTTTTCCTCCAGGTTTTTGTACTTTAAAAGCATCTTCTGGGTTCAGTAAGTATACATATATAAGTTGCCTGCACTTGACAACTCATCTTCAAATGTGGTCTGGTAAAAACTAGGAGCAAGGCTTCTTTGAGCTAGCCTCCATTTGAAGATGAATGATGTGCTTTTGAAACATGACAATACTCTGCCTCATCACAGTTTAAATGGCAGACAAGTAATCACAGCAGATGACTGGAGAGATCTCTCTCACCCACCCTACGGTCCTGACCGCTTAACTTCAAAGTTTCATATTTTTGGGCTCCAGAAATGAACACACACACACACACTCACGCACATACACACACAAACGCACGAACACACACACATACACACACACACACACACACACATATATATATATAATATATATATATATGAGAGAGAGAGAGAGAGAGAGAGAGAGAGAGAGAGAGAGAGAGAATACGCGTATATTTACATGTTTAGTGCATGGAAGTAATTTTGAAAATACAGGTTTCATGCATTTTATGCATTCATCAGACAATTCTCTCTGACGAATGCATAAAATGTATGGAATATGAGGTCAAAAATTACTTCAGTGTAATAAATATATTAATATTCATTCTTATATATATATATATATATATATATATATATATATATATATATGTATGTATATATATATATAGCTCTCTCAGTGCTATTGCGCATTCATTGATAATGCCACTAAAAACTTAATCCACTACTAACTGACCAAGTGAGCTAGTGATAAACATATAATATAACAATTATATATTTATATATATATATATATATAGAGAGAGAGAGAGGGGGGAGAGAGGGGGAGAGAAAGAGAGGGAGAGAGAGGGCGAGCGGTACATTGATTTACAAGTTCAATTCGTTCCGCTCGTATCTCAATTTCCTCGTATATCAAATACATTTTCCCCATTAAAATACACTGAAATGCCATTAATCCGTTTAAGAACACAACAAAACAATCGACCTAATTGTTAATGTTGTTACTTTGTAAATAATATGTTTCTCTGGTTTGATTAATTTGGAACCTTAAATGTTTTTAGTGAACTTTTTAATATATATATTTACCAACCCCTCCGCACGAGCAGGATGCGACACAAGGTCAATTTCTTAAGCGGAGTTCAACAGGTTTGAATTCAGAGTTTTCCTTCTCCTAGACTGGCTGCATAACCAAGGTTAAAGAGCCCAGTCTGCCCTACTATTTACCCATAGCTGGAGGGAGAGTCGGATTCATACCTTTCCCAAGGGTATTAGCGCTAAGTGAAATAATTGCCACGTCCAGGATTTGAACTCGGGTCGACGAGTCCATTTCCCATAACTTTAACCATTACACCACGCGCTTCCTAATGAACTTTTTAATATAAGTGCCTCTGAAGTTCACTCGAACATCAAATTTTTATCTCAGATACAAATCAAAATATCGAACGAGTAACTGCTCATAATTAGGAAAACTCCAAAGTTGGGGTACTTGTGTATTTGTAAGTAAAGGTACCACTATATATATATATATATATATATATATATATATATATGTGTGTGTGTGTGTGTGTGTGTGTGTGTGTGTGTGGAAAGGGGATTGGAATGAATCCGACAGAATGTGGTGTAGATGTGAGGAACACAAGAACAAAACTTAGACAAAAGTGTGTAGCGAAATATATCCTACAAACTTTTGTCTGAGTTTTGTTCTTGTGTTCCCCACATCTCCACTACACACACACACACACACACACACACACACATATATATATATATATATATATATGCTCCCCCCCCCTAGGGTTGAGCACTTTGGGGGGGATTCGCGGACGACACCTAAATAAAGCGTAAACGCAACGCTCTCCTATATAAGGGATGGAACACTCTATGGTGGCCTTTACATACACAGCGATGTGTGTATTAAAACAGTTAGAATCCCCTTCGCATTCTGTAGGTTATGACAGCCTGGCGGTTAAGGTGTCTGACTGACATTGAACCGATCGAATTTCAATCCCGGCCGTAGGTAGCTTACAAATGTCTAGCCACATTGAAGAGAATTGATAAGTCGAAACACGTGTTTGTGGATGGCTATATATATATATATATATATATATATATATATATATATATATATATTATAGTCCTAGCATGTCTATTTATGGGATTTCTAGAATCTGCCCCCACAAACATAGATTACTTGATAGCGCCACACGCTTATAATATATCACCGCCTACTACCCCAAGATATAAAAATAGAGCTTATCACTTACATATTAAATTCCGTGGAACCTTCTGTAAATTTTACTTTCTAAAAAGAATCGAATTATCCCTTACCGTTCTTTGATATCCTACTAATTATAAGCCAAAACAAGCCAGACTAAAAAGTATACCGCAAACCCTGCAACAAAAATGACATTTTTACTCCCAACACAACAGGAAAATCAAAACGGACCTTATAATCGGTTTCTCTTTACGTGCACTGCGAATATAGAGTCAACAAGACTTCGAGGAAGAATACAAATACACTGAGGATTCATAGCTTTAAAAGACCCGAGATACTAATTAGTAGATGAGTATATTTTGAGGGATTTTTTCTAGATGACAGCGCTTGGGTAAGAATATATGGGACATTTTCTTTACCATATATATATAATTATCAACCCCTCCGCACGAGGAGGATGTGACACAAGGCCAATTTATTAAGCAGATTTTAACAGTTTCTACGTAGACAATAAGCATACCTTTGATTTTAAAGGTGCCAAAATATTAACTCACATACACAATAGAACACTACGTAGAATTATGGAATCTTGCGTTATTCTAACACATCAAACCATCCCCCAAAGACAAGGCTTTTTTTAATAGATCCCCTTATTTAGCGACACTTGTACTCAGAAATCATAAAATCCCATTCACATAACATTTTAGACATACACTTCCTCACAAATTTAAATTTCACATTATTCCAATAAACCCTTACACCATTTATATTTTTTACATAAAAAAGTAATTGTTTAAAATAATTAAATAAGCATTTCTTTTCTTAAAAAAAAAATCTGTTACTAACCGACATGAAATGATTAAACTCTTCTTTTTTGAAAAAGATAATTTTTCTATTTTTGAATTTGAAATATGTATTTTTCTTTAAAAAACTGTACACTGAAGATATACAATTATGACGTTGGCAGAGAAACGCGCAGCGGGTGTGCAAATGACGAAGCGATCGCATAGCTTACACGCTTTTTGGAACAACAATGCTTCCGGTTTGAATTTAAATTATTTCTGCTTTTCTCGATGAGTCAGGAATTAAAAACAAGCTCTGATGATGATTTTTTTTATAAATCAAAATATTGTTCAAATTACCAATGAAAATGATATAAAATATTTTAATTTTAACATTATTGTGTGTTTTCATACCTTTCATTATACATATACCGTCGGATTCATTTCCTTATATATATATATATATATATATATATATATATATATATATATATATAAAAGTAAAGTCGTCAGGGCGGCCTAAAGTCGGTATCAGCCAGTCAGCGAGGGAGTCTATCCCCTTTTCAATAGTGCTAGACCAAGGAGATTGTTTTTTAGCATCTGAGGTGGAGCGCCACACCTACCACCAGCTCCTTACTTTCCCGCACAGATCCCTGTGCTACTCATACGCTGAGTTGGCGGGGACCGGTATCGAACTAGGAACCTTGTGGTTTCTAGCCGAACGCTCTACCGACTGAGCTATCATCCACAGACATTCACAGTTTCACGCCTCTTCAGTGTGGCTAGACACAGCAACTATCCTTGGCCAGGGTCGAACTCAGACTGACATTTGCCAGCCTGATATCTTATCCCCTCGGCCACTGACAGCTGCTGTAGCGGGACTGGTGTTTTTAAACTATTAAATATACAGGTGTGTTTATATATATATATATATATAATTATATATTGTATATAACTATTACCATATATATATATATATATATATATATATATATATATATATATATATATTTACATACACATATATACATACATAAATATTTACTTATAGTTGAAGAATCAAACTGATCCATTCTTTGAATGTAGAGTAACGTGGGATTCAATTAAATTCAAATTCTCATGACAATAGAGGGAAATCTGTGAAATGTTTGATAACGATTAACCTTTAGAGAAATTCTTTAATACACGATTATCATTTTTGATATGAGGATTTTCCGATGCAAGTGACTGCGGGGGATCATTTCTTGGTTTTCATTCACTTGATATTTAATCGTTTATTTTTAAGAAAAGCAACAACATACAATTATATATTGACAAAAATATGTTTACTAAGAAAGCCATTTAAATACGTTTTACACTAGTTTATATTTGTTCTACGCTTGGGCAATCACGAGAGCAAGTTTACATTGAGTTCTAAATGATGACATAGTATCACGTCTATATCATTTTGTTTGTTTCTATCTATCTATTTATCTATCTATCTCCATTTGTTCATATCTATCTGTCATTTTGTTTGTTTATCTATCTATCTATCTATCTATCCGTTTGTTCCTATCTATCTATAATAATTACGACCAAAAAAAGCGACCTCCTCCAAATATCTATCTATCTCAATATGTTCAAAACTATCTAAACAAGAAATATGACAAATTTTTTTAAATAAACAAGAATTATGACAAATTACGATGATAAGAATTACGAAAAAAAAAAGAAAGAAAAATAAGAATTACGACAAAAATAGAAAAATAAGAGGTAATTTATGAGTTTGTTTAATTTTTTTTTTTTCGAATGGAAAAAAAAATTTTCAAGAAAATATTAATTTTTTACAAATAATCAGAGATCTTAAAACAATTATTTAGTAGCCATAAATCAGGATTTTGATTTTTTAAATTGTGATTGAAAAAGAATAGAAAGAAAATTAGTTTGGAAATATTTTAGAAACAATAGATAATTGTTTACAATGTAGATAATCTAAGGACAAAATATTGTTTACAAACGAGAAATAATAGTTGAAAATTCCAATGATGATATTTATATCAATAGAAAACTGAACGGTCATTGGAATGCCACAAGTAACAGAATCAGCTGATATTTGAACATTTGATGAAATCTACGTCACTAGAAAACTGCCGATATTCAATGGAATGCACAAAGATGAGCTGATTTTTTTGAGGAATAATTAAAGTTATAAAAAAAGAGTTTAGGGGGAGAAATGCCCAGACTGCATCGGAACATTGCCGAAATCACACAGAGAGTTGAGACACGTCAAACAAAGGCTTCGCTCATAAGTCACAACTTATCCGTCTCACCTTTTCTCTCTCTCCGACTTGACAGTGTATAAGCAAAAACATTCTTTACTTTGTTTTGGTTTGAAATCACGGCCAGCCACTCTTATCAATGTAAGTCTTTTCTCATTCATAAATACAATATAAACAATACGGACGCACTCAGCATACACTACTAACTACAGACACATATCATCTGTCACCTCGTTGAAAGAACAAAACTATACCACTTGTATTTATGTATATAAAATTGTTTATTGTATTAATTTTGTCTTCTTCTCTTGTTTTTTTGAGGAGACTACATTTCCGTAGTAACATTTAAATTGCGGGGTCAAAACTCGGATCTTCTTTAACCACACAAACACCACACAAATCGGTCCCTACACGTCTTTATCTTGTTGGCGTCTTTCCCTCTGCTAAAGACGATGGCGTAGTGTCATTTTTCTTTTTTTTTTAACTGCATCTGCGCGAGTGCCTGAACAGGCCAATTCTTGAATGACAATCTCTGGTGCAGTTACTGCAAACAGACAGTGATGCTTGCTGGAGTTGCTGTTGTCTCTCTTTCCTTCTGGCTTTTTTTCTGTGGTGGCTTCTTTTCCCTCTTTTTCGCTCTTTTTCGTGCCTTGTCTGAAAAGGAAGCGCCAGGTCGCTCGGTTTTCTGCACCAACCTCCATGTATTAATGTTGATGTGGCATGTCTTCATGTCATTCTTGTCTTTAAAGCGTAAGGCGTAGGTCTCCCTACAGGTCGGGAGCCTTCGTCCAGTCATTCACCGTCTTTATCGTAATGCTACATTTATTCAACTGTTTTTTTTGGGGGGTGGGTGGGGGGTTGAATTCTATTTTCTTTCAAGACTTGTTACTTCACCTGGCTGGGAAAAAGGGATTCATGCCTTTCTCAGGGTAATAGTATAGAGTGAAACCCAGCCTCATTTAGAACTTTAACTTAGCCTGCTAAGTTCATTTCCTGCAATGCTACTATGTGCCTCCTGATAAACATATCGTAGAAAAGTATACAATATTAAATTGACAGTTATATTTGAGACTATGCGGACAAATATGCATATTCCAATTATTCCTGCTATTTGAAATATTTTCATAAATTTCATTACAGCTAGTTTTATAAAGTCTTAAAATATTTGGTGAAAATTTGTCACTACATATCTCTGGATGACTTTTGCTATTCAAATTGCATATCAAGAAATGTTACAAATGACAATTACGAAATACTAGATGACATGTCCTAAATAGGGTTAATAATCAGCACAGGTAAAGATATATATATATATATATATATATATATATATAGAGAGAGAGAGAGAGGAGAGAGGGGGGGAGAGAAAGAGAGAGAGAGAGAAGGTAGGGAAAGATAGACAGAGAGACTGGGGGGAGAGAGTGTTTGAGAGAAAGATTGGTGGATAGGTAAAGATATATATGAAAGTTTAAAAGACAGTGTAGTATATATATATATATATATATATATATATATAGAGAGATAGAGAGAGAGAGAGAGAGAGAGAGGGAGAGAGAGAGAGAAAGAGGGGAAGAGGGAGAGGGAGACAGAAAGAATGGGTGAATTCCACGGTAATGTAAACTTTTTCGTGCGAAAGAGAACGAAAAATGATCCGCGTCTTTCTTCTGTCGCCAATGGTTTTAGTCCGGAACATTGTCTCGGCTAGAAGCTTTCATTCTTTAGGCGAAGTAAACGATGCCTCGAACCGAATGAAATAAGACTAATCTCTTTATCGTCAAAAATTCCAAAACCAAATTATAGGCTAAAATTACAGCCGAGAAATACGAATAATTAAATTGAAAAATGAATAAATACTCAGTGTGAAGTCGCGGATATACTCCATCTTTATCCCCTGATGGAACAATAAATCAAACACAATAGACTGATAAAATATCTTGTGTTTACTTTCCGAAGAGAAAACATTTGTGTTGGTATTCCCAAAGAAATATAGCCAATTTCCTATCTTATATCGTATTTAAATCGGCAATTTACTGATCAGAGTTCATAACAACAATTATCACCCCCCTCTCTATCTCTGTCTCTGTCTCTCTCTGTCTCTCTCTCTCAAACACACTCACACACACGTATTTACTTAATATATATATATATATATATATATATATATGTGAAGTAAACAAACAGACGATGTGTTTTGATATGGCTTTTTTTAGCCGACAATTTTTGGGAGAATATATGCTTAATTAATATATGCTTAATTAGTCGTACCTAATTTTTGAAAATCAATTAATTAATAATTAATGAATTAGGCGGGAATACCTCGATTTTTTAGCCTTACATTTGAATAGGTATTCCCGCTTAATTCATTAATTATTAATTAATTAATTTTCAAAAATTATGTACGACTTCAATTAAGCGCATATTTTCCCCAATATATATATATATATATATATATATATATATATATATATATATATATATATATATATATATATATATATATATATATATATATATGTATCATCCTCTGATGACGGCGAAACTCATATACCTTTGATAATCTTTTTTCTCACCACTCGTACCAATCGGTCATCGCCCCTGGTAGGTCATCCACACGGCATCCACAATCCGTAAAGAACTGATTGATGTCCACTTTTGCTGGTTGGACTACACTAGTGTATCACTGCAGTGTCCGCAGTAGAACATCTCTTATTAGTTCGTTATTACTCCTCGATTAGTATCCAGCATGACATGTTCGTCTTACTTGAGTAGTTTATATGATTAGAGGCCAGTTGCCGTACAGTTTTTTTTTTTGTGGTGTACTGCTTCAAATATCTGAGAATCTTATGATCCAGTGTGGAGATGTCTCCATCTTGTTTAAAACACTTAACCTACGTTCTATCTGAGTTCCCATATAGATCAATGTCTCTTCTTGCATTCTCTAGGCTCTGTCGTAATAATCCGGCTTGTACAAGTGTATTTGCGACTAGTGTTATGACATCTTTAAGGATATGGTCTTATTATTATCTTACAAGTATATATTCTTGGTAGCCGTTGAAAATATTTTTAAAACCATGTTTCATTTATTCAGAAGTACTATTCCCGCCAAATAGGAAATAAAAGGAGTGACTCGAAAATAATATTTTATTGGGGTATGTTGGTATGTGTTTTTGGCTAAGCATGTCTTCTTTACACATAACAAACGGATAGTTGCGGATCATGATGGTGAACTTGTTAGTTTTCAATTTATCTCTAATTTCATATTTGCCAATTGATCTTAGTGCATCTATCATTCTGTCAAGTGTTGATTTACATCTGATCGTTCTCATTTCGTTATTGTATATATATATATATATATATATATATATATATATATATATATATATATATATATATAAATAACAAAAGACTCAGAGATCTTGCATTATAGACTATTTCTATAATGCAAGATCTCTAAGTCTTTTGTTATTTATTTAAATATAAATTTCCTCTGTGACTCTAACAATAAGAGCACACATTAAGCTCTCAAACTGCGACAAGTTGTTTTAAAAAAAAACCTATGTCGTAAGGAAGATTTCTTCTCTGAACTTTTGGATTATATATATATATATATATATATATATATATATGTGTGTGTGTGTGTGTGTGTGTGTGTGTGTAACGGTCATGTATTATAATATTATCTGGTTATGTCTGAGTTTTGGGATTTTGACATGTCGGTCACGGTACACGGTTATTTCAAGTTCTAATGTAAACTATATATAAAAAAAAGTAAGTAAAGTCGTCGGGTCGGACTAATGTCGGTATCAGCCAGACAGTGAGGGAGTCTATCCCCTTTTCACTAGCGCTAGACCAAGGAGATTATTTTAGCACCTGAGGTGGAGCGCCACACCTACCACCAGCTCCTTGTATAATATTTGAATTTTCATTGTGTTTGTATTTCAATGTATATATAACCGATCGAAAACAGCACACCATTTAGATATTCTTATTCAGTCTATTCGGCTGAAATGTTCTATCAAAATATATTTCCATTTTTTTTAACCTAGTGGATAATAGTTTTCTGGTGCTACGAACTAAAATTGAACATTAGATTTTATTAATCCAACTAGCAAAATAAAAAACGCCCTCTGGGCGACGTAAAATAAATATTGCCTGAGGGGATGGGAGTTGAAAATTTAATATCAGATAGTTTGTATCATAAGTAAATTAAATCATCAAATTTATTAAAGGAGTAAAAAATAAAATGAATTCATTAAATGAGTAAAAAATAAAAAAATTGAAATGGAAACTTAGTTATCATAACTTTAAATATATATCAAAATAAATAAAAAAACTATATATAGATAGATAATACCCGGTATGTATTTATTAAAACTTGTTTGAAAACCCAATGAGGACTGTCTAACATTGCATGCTCAAATTTTGAGTGTATTCTATTTATGACGATTTTAGGCAGTGTGACATAAGCAGTGACGCAGTTTTTGTAACAGACAAAAACCGGAAGCGAATCTCCATTATTAATAGATTTTTAATTTACCGGAGAAAACTCCGAAATGGTAATTAGAATCCTTCTTTTTATCCCTTGACAGGAGAATTGATATCTATATGGACCGTTTTTATTTTCAATTTTCTTTGGCAATACCAACTGGTTGTCAAAGGGTTATGCACCAGCAGAAACTATTTCAAATTTGCTTTCTCATTACATTCCAAAATATTTCAAATTTAATTTTCATTGATTATTTCAAAGATTTCAACGGCATGTCAAACCGTCTATAGTAATTATCTGCCTTGAAGTTTAGGGTATAGCGTTTATTGTATGTTCAAGTTTATATGGTTTAGTAGTTGTTTCTTAAGATTCTTTTCAGGATTTTACACATGGTTTGTAAAATACGAATACTTTGACTAGATGGGACTTTAACAAAAACTACCATACTTGGTCAGTGTGTAACCTGGCAGTAATGACAATGAAAGTGGTTATCTACACTCTCCAGATCTTTAGAAACAGAATCTTGCTAAGATACATTTTTCGGGGAGAGAGAGTCTTACTCCTTAGCAGGAAATACTATCCGCATATTCTAAACCCCACTGACAGGTCAGAATGTGATTTTGAATGATATCAAACTTGGTGACATTAAGAAGTAACGTCAGTCTCGAAAGGGTTGATGGGAAATAGTTTAAATTAAAATTTACTATTTATTGTTTCTTCTTTCTTTCATTTGTTTCGTTATTTCTTTATTTCTTTCTGTTTCTATTTTTCTCCCTCTCTCTCTCTCTCTTTATTTTCTCTCTCTCTCTCTCTCTCTTTCTTTCTTTCTTTCTTTCTTTCTTTCTTTCTTCATCCTTTCTTTTTTTCTTTTTTTCTTCTTTTCTTTTTTCTTTCGTTCATTCTTTGTGTTGCATTTCTTTCTTTTCTTGCTTTCCTTTTTACTCCACTTTTTTCCTTTTCTTTGTTTTCTTTCTGTCTGTTTTTCTGTTTGTGTTTCCTTTCTTTTCGTTCTTTCCTTTCATTTTTTCTTTCTTTACTCTTGTTTCTTTAATTTTCTTAATTTTCTTTTTTTTTTCTGTTTCTTTTCTTTTTCTTTTCGTTATTTTCTTTTCTTTAATTCTTTCTTTCGTTACTCTTATGTATTTTATTTCTTTGTTTTCTTTTTTCTCTTCTTTCTTTCTTTCTTTTTCTTTCTTTCTTTCTTTCTTTCTTTCTTTCTTTCTTTACTCCTGCTTCTTTTTCCCTTCTTAAATAACCTTTTTCGTTTGCCTCTTTCGTTTATTCACTCCTCCATCAGGATTTATTTATTTATTTCTCTTTTTTTCTTATTTATCTTTTCTTCTTTCTTTCTTCCTTTTTTCTTTCTTTTCTTTATATCCTACTTTTGTTTTTGTTTGTTTTGTTTCTTTGTTTGTTTCTTTCTTTCTTTATTCATAATTCTTTTCTTTCTCGGATGAACTTTGTTTTGTTCTTTCTTTCCTCACTCTTATGTTTTTCTCTTTCTTTCTTTCTTTTTTTTTTCTTTCTTTCTTTCTTTCTTTCTTTTTTTGTTAAAGGTTAGAGAAGAGTTTCACTGATTTTAGATAAGTGATGGCGTTCAAGGCTTTTCTTCATCTGTTAAACCATTGCCCTGTGCAGTTTACAATATATTTGGCCGGAATCCAAGTATTCATGTTTAATTATGAATTATTTGAATTAGCTTTCGTGAGACTTGTTAATATTAAACGATCTTATTTTACCCTAAGCTGATTGAATGACAGCCTTATTACTTGGATCTTACGAACACGAAAGGTAATTGCATTTACCAACGCAATGAATCGACGGAGAAGAAAACCCTTTTCAATTGATATTATATTGTATACAGACCCCTAGTAATGAAATGCCGGTATATATTAAATGCATATTAAACCAACAAAAAGGCAAATGGGTGGTTTCGGGTGTGGATCAGTATACCGTTATATTGCAAATGGCAAAGTTTTACCTGAAAATCAGCATTCAAATCGTGTGCACTTTTACAGGTGCTGGTCACGTAACGATTATCAGCGTAGGAAGAGAATAACGCCAGAGATTAGGGAATTGGTACATTGTAAAATTATATTTACATTTTTCTTAAAAGATTTTACACACATTTATTTCTAATACAAATAATTTTCAAGCAGTATTTCAATCTAATACTCCTAATTACATGGTTTCAAGAAATTATTTCTATTCAATAATAGTCATTTGTTTGCAACAATTATATGGTATCACGTAACTAAGGATAATAATACGTAGTAAACTATTATAGCTTTCAATAATCATTCTTAATACAAATAATTTGTCGTTATATATGACGTATTCATATCTAATATAAATATAGTCATAATGTATACCGTGCCCTAGTAATGAAAATTTGACATACCCTTTCTTGTTATTTTTACCGGTATGATGGGATCTTTTAAAGTTCCCTATCTATTCACCTCTGAACTCATTTTATTCACCTAGTGATTTTTCTTGTATACTAGGTACATTTGCGAGAGTCGCTAACGGCAGTTCCGGTAGGATCGCAGTGGTGAGAGAACGACCGAGAGCAGTTAAAAGTAGGCAATGTGTTTAGTTAATTTTTTTCCAAAGTGATGTAGAATCTATAGAAACTATTGAGGTTCATGTTTTTGTATCTAAACAAATATCTCCGATTTTTTTTAAAGATAAAATCACGAAACTTACTGATGTATGAAAGTTGAAAAAATAAATATAGTGAGAGGATAAACGACTTATTTCATTTGGAGGAAGCGGGCACGCATGCGTCTTGGATGCAAGACATCCGGAAGAAGAAAACATGGCCGCTCACGAATTCAAAACTATAAAAACCCGGTCATGTGTTTAAAGAAAATCCCGTAAGACAAATTTATGGCGTATGCAAATTCCGGCTCCCTTTGCCAGTCAATATAAAGCGGATTTCTAAAAATATAACAGGTTGATTTTTGGTGTTCTAACTGTGACTTCAGTATAAGAGTACGGATTGATTGTGTTGAGAGTGAAAAGATCTTTTAAAAGCTTTGCAGGTTTCTGAGATCAAGAAATAACTACTCGAGTAGAGGATTAATCTAATACTATTAAGCAACTATTTTTCAAATATTTGTATTTGTGTTCTAAGATTTGCTTTCCGAATAAGATTAATCCACTACTTCGGTGCGGATTCATTCCTCTTAAAAGACTTGCAAAATCTTTGTGACGTTCTATTCATTCGCCTAATTTAGTCATAATTCTAAATGATTAAATTAGGGAATGTACTTAAATTTGAATACAACATAGTTCAGTTAAGTAAAATCATCGGAGTGACCTATTGTCAGTATCAGCCGGACAGCGGGAGAGTCCATCACCTTTTCACTATTTCTGGACAAAGTAGCCTGTTTTTGTTCCAGTGGAGCTACACACCTACCACCAACCCCCTACTTTACTGTAAAGTTCAGATTACCCTAGTTGTACGATACTCGAACCTGGAAAAGTGCGATTTCAAGACTCTACTGACTTAAACTGTAAGTTCCGTATACTTGAAGTAAAACAACGTAAGGATTAATATATTAGTTTATCATGAATAATTCCCGGTTTTTAAAAGCAAATTATATATTTCAAACATCCAATGTTTTAAATACAACCGGGAATTAGCTGCTTAAAGTGTGACTTTATCTGTCATTCTCATTTCAGTAGTAAAAGAGTGCACATCATAATTTAAACTATTGTCCCCCGTCCCTAGAAAGGAGGAATCGAAAATGTATATTTAATAAGTTATAATGAGGGAGGTTAACAATAAAAACAACGCTATAGAAACAGTTCAGAATTTATGTAGTGTTACTCCAAGGTGTTACTACCAAGATATTACTACTGGCAACCAAATCCGAAAGTAGTTTTCATTTTGGCGATACGTCATTGAGATAGGAACTCAGACTAGGGTGCCCATCAGACGTTAATCAAAACGGTTAAAGATAAGTGGTGGAATGCTATATGTTCAAATGTACTCGAGAATTAACACTTGATCTCAAAACATTCTAATCCCCAATGTTCCGACACTTGAAGAAGATAGGAAAAGTGATCAAGCTCGGATTGTGTCCTCATACTCTTAGCGAGAATAATAAAGAATATCGCATATCCATAGTGGCAAGTCTTCTTTCAAGGCAAAGAAATTAATCGTTTCTCAAGAAAATCATTATAGGTGACTAAAACGGGTATTTTATAACAATGTTCAACATAAAATGCTTTGGGTTGACAAGGATGAATCTCGGCGGTTTATCCCAACGGCAGAGCTTCATGGAAAGAAGTAATTCTGTGTGTATGGAGGGGTCCCCGCGGTATTATCCATGTTGGGTTGTTAAACGGCAATCAGAAACAATGCGTATTTATACTCTCAACATCTGCTGCACCAGAATAACGCGAGGCCACATTCAGCTAGAATCACGCTGGAAAGAATATTGGATTGAGGCTTCTCAATCCTATCCATTCCACCATATTCAGCAATCATTGCACCAAGTAATTTTCATTTTTTCGTTCTCTACAAAAGGAAAACCTTTTCTTTTTAAGACCTTGGGGTTTGTTTCAAAGGCACAGCTACTATCACCTTCATTTTATGTTCCACAGTTTTTTTTCTTATTTGTCAGGGTCCAAGATTTTGTTCGGTCTTTTTCTTTTTTCATTGTCACTCTATGGAACGACAGAACGACAAAATCCACTAAATGATAATTTCATTGTTCTTATAAAGGAAAACTAGGTCTGGTATCCTGGCTGGGATTAGATAACCCAGTAGTGTTGTGACATAGAACAGCATCCGGTTGTTTTACAGATGCAACTTATTTGATCATCGCTAATGGCTGCACACAAAACCATAAGGAATTTATAAAATCATTTAGAAAACACATGTTGTAAAGAAAAGGTCTCGAACGACACATTATAGTAAATGTAATGTTTTATCAGAAACAGCTCCGGGTTAACACAGACCTGAGGTACAGAGACGAACAGTGAATGTTTTTCCCAAGGAATCTTGGCTAATCGGTTCGCTTTGCCTGGTTGTCCGATTCTGTCTTTCTGACGAAAATATGTGACGCGTTTATGTGGGTAACGTCACTTTGTCTTATCAAAATCGATAAAGACACATTAATCCTGCATAAGCTTTGCTTGACCTGGTTTATTGGTGCTGACGCCTCGTATATTTTTATAATCCATATGTATTTAGAAATCCAAGAGAATTCAATGCGTGTCTTTGTCTAGGATGAATTCTGGGTTGTGCGTAAATTTGGTATAGGGTAAACATTTAATTATTATTATTAATAGTAGTAGTAGTATTGATATTATTATTATTCAAAAAACATGAATGTAACCCTAAACAAGAAGCTCTACTATATTAACACATCTCTTTGTTTAAAGGTCGTGAAATGTAATCTATTTCTTTCATACTTTTAAATGATCCCTCCCATAGAAACGTAGTATAAAGTTAGATGCTTTCGTTTTGAAAGATTCCATCTCAAAGATAATCATAAACTCATTGAATATGCACCGTACATCAACCGAGAACCTGAGAACGATAAAACGTGAAAAAAGTAATCTTTTCTCACAAACTGTTATCTCGTAAATCCAAGAATCTACAATATGATCTAAACCCGGTGCAACATACCTCAATTTGATATGAAGTTTGATAAACGAGACATCTGAGATTGGATACCAAAAGTAGAGTTTGAAAAAGAAAAAGAAATGAACATATCCATTTCTATATTAACCATAACATCGACATTATTTATTTGCCTATTTATTTTTTCTAATATAAGGAAGGAAAAGGAATTCTCAAACAATGAATATCTATATAATCTCGTTAGACACTTATTGTCGTTTGTTTCCCCATTGAGTTTTTAAAATAAATTGTAGTATATCCTATCAATTTAAATGTATATGGTAAGTACTTATGAATCTCAATAAAAACTTATGAATATTGTTGGTTTTATTCTAAGTATATATTGTAAAAGATTATCCATATATACAATAATGGAAAATAATCGATGACTAACATTTTAATTAATGTAAATCGTGACTATAAGCTCTTCTGTTGCTGGGTGCACGTATTTAAGCATAATAATAATAATAATAATAATAATAATAATACATACATACATACATACATACATACATACATACAGCAGGTGATTTGTTGTGTAATGGTTACCGTCGTCGGAAATGGACACGGAGAGAGCTGTTCAAATCCTGGACGAGGCTGTTTGCAATTAGCATAGCGCTAATACTCGTGTGAAAGCTATGTATCTAACTATTCTCCCTCCAAATAAAGGTAAATAGTAGAGCAGGATAGGTATTTTAATCTTGATTAGGGAATCATTCTAGGAAAAGAAATACTCTAAATTCAAACCTGTTAAGAAATACTCTAAATTCAAACCTGTTAAACTCGTGTCACATCCTAAACGTGCGAAGGTGTTGGTAAATATGTATAATAAGGCATATGCATGTAGGTGGGAGCATGTCTATATGAAGATGTATGCGTATAGGTTGGCCGGATTTTACGGCATGGGAACCCTTGCTTGGTTATTTTATACAGAAGAAGTTTTCATTTATTCCTTCTTGATAGGTATTCAAAATCGTTTTTAAAAGTCAATTTTTAAACACATTTTTCAAACTCACACAACTTACCCCACAGACGGAACTCTAATAGTTACCACCACTGAACATGGGAGGAATGACGATGAAGAGGTTTGCCATAAGGACAATAGTGTTGTGACAATCATATATGTGCTAGGGAATGACGTGACCAGCCGATTGATCGGACGCGGCCTCTCAGACCGCCCGTCTAGCCTAAGTAAGAGTCAAAGTGGAGTTGTATGTCACGGACTATTTAGCAACCAAGATTTCGTTCTTAAACATCACGGGTTGCAAGCCACAACCTACGTGTAGACCTATTTTGAGATGTTACCCGCTGCAGAATTGCAGTCGGTGTATTCTACAGCCCTAGCCGACGAGGTGGTATGCGTATAGGCGTAACATATATGTGTGTATACGAAAGTGGAGGGAAACTATTTGTACACGAAGAGTTGAGCATAGATAAATATATATTATATATATATATATATATATATTATATATATATATTATATAATATATATGTGTTAAAGGATAGGTAGGCAAATAAGAAAGGTCGGCACATTTTACATGATAAGACAGAAAGAGAAGAAGGGGATGAAAGGGTAAGTTCTAATGCCAATCATAAACTACTTTCCTTTGCGTTAGTATGGTCAGAAATAAGTAGATGACGGTAGCATTTTGTGTAAGTATATCAGTTGGGTAGTCAGTGTGGGAAAACCTTTATTTTCCCGGAATCTCGACTGCATATATTCAAGGAAGCAAACAGGAAATGGAGAGAGTGAGAGGGAAATTATATATATATATATATATATATATATATATATATAATATATAATAGATAGATAGAGAGAGAGAGAGAGAGAGAGAGAGAGGGGGAGGTTGCGAGACGGACCAGTGTGAGTTTAGGATTAAATTAGTAAGCTGGAGTGTGTCAGTCGGTTAATTTGATCTAAAAGTTGTCCTTCTCGTAGACTAGTTGTCATAATAAGGTTAAAGACTGTAATAGGAGACATTTGCCTGCTTCTCATATTACAATTGTAATGAATCACTTCCTTGGTCTCTTTTTCTAAGTGTTTTCAGGAAGTACCCGGGAAGGGAATAATAAAAAAGAAAGCCTATAGTTGGAATTTGTTTTACGTTTTTTTTTCTTTGTGGAGCTTCTCGTGGCTTATGCGGTTTCGATCAAAACCTTCGACCGTCTAATGTTGTCTTAACAAAATCTAAACAACGTGATGTTGAACCGTTTAGCAAAATAGGTTATACAAGCCACGACGAAATATTGCCACAAAATTACAATATATTTATCTATGTACCTAACTATCTATGTATTCCAAAAATGTTCCTTATATTTCCATATATTTACCCGACCCCTCCGCAGGAGCAGCAGGTGACACAAGATCAATTTTTAAGAGGGTTTTACAGCTTTGAACACAGAGTGTGCTTTCTCCTAGACTGGTTGGTTAAACAAGGTTATAGAACATAGCTTGTCTTACTCTTTTCCCATAGCTAGAGGGAGATGAGTTTGATGTTTAACTTTCCCAAGGGGATTAGGTTTATGTGAAACCAATTATCATTATATTTATATGTAAAGTTCCATCTGATGATTGTGTTTTTTTATTTTGTAGTAGACATATGAAGCAAAAGTAAGACGCTGATATCTTACTTTAAGGTTTATACTACTCTGCTAGCCAGTATTAGAGGAATTTGTTAATAAAACGTTTTTTTAGATTATGCTTTTCTCATTTGTTTGTTTATGTATATACAGGGTGGTACAAGTTATAAAATACAGTTATAAAAAAGGGAAAATCATATTCATTACCCATTGTATTTATTATACAAACAAACAAATGTTGCTTATACATGTAAATGTCTAAGTAGGAAGCGCATGGTGTAATGGTTAAAGTCATGGGAAATGGACTCGTCGCCCCGAGTTCAAATCCTGGACGTGGTAATTGCATTTCACTTAGCGCTAATACCCTTGGGAAAGGTATGAATTCTACTCTCCCTCCAGCTATGGGTAAATAGTAGGGCAGATTGGGCTCTTTAACTTTGGTTAGGCAACCGGTCTAGGAGAAGGAAAACTCTGAATTCAAACCTGTTGAACTCTGCTTAGGAAATTGACCTTGTGTCGCAACCTGCTCGTGCGGAGGGGTTGGTAAATATATATACATGTAATAAGAAGCACATGTAGTAAGAAGCTCTAATTCCGCAGGTACTCAAATTGCTTGCCTTCAGAGTTCACACACTCCTCTAATCGAGAACAGACACTCAGGGACACTCTGGAACAAATCACCGGCCATGGTTAAATTGCCAATTTATCTGAAGTGAATAAAAGGAAACGAGTAAATGTACATGCATTTTTATTACTTAAGATATGTCAATTTCACTTCAGTATAATATGACACTAACTTCACTGATGTGACACTACTGTATACCTACTTTTTCACCACCCTGTATTTAATCAATCGTAATCCAGCAAGAGCGGTACGTTCAAGAACGTTGTTTTTATATCAACATACTTCTTATTCGATAGAACGTCCAGGTAAGAACCACAAGGTCCCTGGTTCGATACCGGTCTTGGCCAACTCAGCGTATTAGTAGCACAGGGATCTGTGCGGTAAAGTGAAGAGTTGATGGTAAGTGCGTCGTTCACGCTAAAAAAAACTCCTAGGTATAGAGCTAATGGAAAGGGGATATCCTCCCTCACTGTTTGACTGATACGGACTTTAGGCTACCCCAGACGCTAAAAACAACATCCTTGGTCTAGATCTAGTGAAAATGCTATATACTCCCTCACTGTTTGGCTGATACCGACGTTAGGCCACCCCGAAGATTTAACTTACCCTTTTTTACTTAAAATACTCTGACGGAATGAATTATTTTCCAGTCGAATTTGAACCGAATAGTTTTCTCATGAGGTAAGCATTCGTTATTTTCTATCATCCAAATTCTCGATATATATATATATATAATATATATAATATATATATATATATATATTCCCAACCAAAGTCAATTTCTTAAAGCATAGTTTAACAGGTTTGAATTCAGAGTTTTCCTTGTCCTAAACTGGTCGCCTAGCCAAGGTTAAATAACACAATATCCCCTATTATTCACCCATAGCTGGAGTAAATATTGTCGGATTCATATCTTTCCCATGGGTATTAGCCTATGGAAATTCAAACAGCCTGGTTCAGGATTTGAACTCGTCGTGCCGTTTCCATTTCCTACGACGATACATTACATCATGCGTTTCCACAAACATTATAGATATAACATATCTATCAAAAATATATAGTTAGATTCTTCCGCTGATTTTAAAATAGAAACACCAATAGGGGTTATCTTTAGTAGGGGACCCATCGAGTTTATGGCTCGTCTAGTTTATTGAAAACATTTGAGAGAAAAAAAACGGTGATTTTAAGTAGAATGCGTAAAATGCATTCTATTATTTTTGGCGAGAAGTGTCTTGGATAAAAAGACCTTAGATTTTTTTTGGTTGGTTTCAGCAATGTTGATTGATGTTACAGCATGAGATTGGCAAGGAATGGTCGGTTATTTCTAGGTGGCCAACCACAAGCTGGGTTTGCAGAGAAAACGAAGTGGAAAATGTCAGAGATGGAAGGACAGAGGTTGAGTGATTGGAAGGAAATAACAAAATACTAAAAAGGGGAAAAAAAGAAGAGAAAAAGAGAAAGGATAGAAAAACGCGAAAGGGAACTGGTGTGAACATGAATAACAGAACAAAGAACAATACCAAGAAAGATGCGATGAGAGAATGGTCAACTGGTTTTGCTTAAGGTGACTTTGAGTATAAAAACGAAGTAAAAAAAAAATACGGATTGCGGAATGGGATGCACTTTAGTCAATATTAAACATAGAATATAAATATCAACAAAAAAGGATTAGATAAATAGACGAAATTATGTAAGTCTATCGTCAGTTCGACCAATTTAATTTCCTAGCTGAAGTTCACGTCTACGGAGGGTATGAAATTAATAACTGGATCCGAGAGAGAGTAACACGCATCTCGATCGGTAGAGAGTCCGCCTGGGAACCATAAGGTTTCTGGTTCGATACCAGCCTGGCCAACACAGCATATAAGTAGCACAGGGATCTGTGCGGTAAAGTGAGGGAATGATGGTAGGTGTGGCACTCCGCCTCAGACGCTAAAAAACAATCTCCTTGGTCTATCGCTAGTAAAATTGGGTAGACTCCATTGCTGTCAGGCTTATACAGACTTTAGGCCACCCCGATGATTTTACTACTTAAACCTTCCGCACTAGCAGGATGCGACACAAGGTCGATTTTAAGTGGAGTTTAACAAGTTTGAATTCAGAGTTTTATTTCTCTTAGACTGGTTGCCATACATTCATATAGTACATAATTATGAGAATGAATCATCTGTTTTTCTGCTCTACTATGTACCCGTTGCTGCAGGTGGCATACCAGATTTTTTTTATCTTTCCCAAGGGGATTAGCGCAATGTGAAAAGCAAAAGAATTCACTCCAGGATTTGCTCACCGTCTCCAGTTCCAACGACCATAAGCATTACATCATAAAGACCCACTATAACCATTCATATATTTAAGCCTTGGTTAAACAGGTTTGAATTTGAGATTTCCTTCTCGTGGACAGGTTGTCATACCAAGGTTAAATATCCATGTCTGCCTTTCTATTACAAAGGAAAATTCATGTGCTATGTGAAATGAAAACAGCCTTGTCTAGGATGTGAAATCAAGTCGTAGTGTCAATTTCATACGATGATAAACATTACAGGGTGAGCGTCTCCATAAATCGCATGTTTCCCAACCAACTTTACTTATTTCATTTTTCCGAATAAATAATGTCTAATTTACAATTATGTTTGTAAATTGAAACCAGTGTTACATAATTGTAAGTACCCCAACACCTATGTACAGTTAGTGTAGAAACTAAAAGCTGAATGATTACAGCCGGCGGCCTTGAAGGATTGAGTGACAAGTCTTGATCTCATCTTGATCCATTTTCCGGTGGATACCGTGACAATCGGTGAAGATGGCCTTCTTCCGGCTTGGAGCAGAAAGAGTTAGTTTTGGTCAGTATTGACCAAAACCACGAAGGTAGTAAGTCGCATTAAGTGCGCTGCCGACTCAATCCGCATAGTAGTCTGGTGGAGATTTCGGAATAAAATATGATCTAAAGCAAATCGAAGTCTTGGGTTATTATCTAAAAACTACCAATGACCCAGGGCCTATGATAGATGAGAAATCCCCAATGGAAGACCAGACACGAAATCCCCAAGACAAGTTCCAGACGCTAGAAGAAGAACATAAGATACCAAAGATGATGAGAAGAATAATAGAAGTAAAGAGAGTATAAAACACAAGTTCCAAATGGTAATTGCTTCAAAGATGCACATGTAATTAAGTAAATAACTTTTCCCTACATATAAGTAAGATTCCAACTAAAAAGTGAATTCCCTAGGTATAACACCAAACTGCAAGTGACGGTCCCAGTTCTGGAGATATTGGAATTGTGGAGTAGCGCTTCATTGACATTACTCCCAAGACTTCTTTGACTAAGAAATGATATTGCCTGATAGAGTTCCATCAATGAACCGTTTGAAAAGGTATTAGTATTAGATATAACACTTCGTACCATATAAATTTGATTATCTTTATTTAGCATCGTTACTTGAATTTGCCACTGTTTATTAATGATAATTCTTAAATGGAAATAACTACTTGAAAGCATGCGAATGTTTACATATTATTTATATTAGATTGGAATACTTGATATCACATAATCTTGTACAAAAACACTCATAAGAGACAATTACAATAAATTTCAAAATAAACCTACAATATACCCGATTCCATAACATCTAGGCATAACCTAATTATAGACGGGTTGACATGCCATTAAAATCAATGGATCAACCATCCAACTCGTGACCGAGATTGTGATACTTTGATTATTAATTCCGTTCATTCATGTTCAAAGCAGAGATTTATTTTATTTGGGGTGGACATTCCTGGTGAAAGAATTGAACAAAATATTTTTTTCCTTTTTCTCACTTTGTCGTGAATAGTACTTATATATATATATATATATATATATATATATATATATATATATATATATATATATATATTACTACGGATATATATATATATTCCTATATATATATATATATATATATATATTATATATATATATTCCTGTAGATAGGATCTTTCCATGTGTGGTTTAACAAAGCTGATGCAGGTAAACCATAAGGAGAACTCAATGAGCCTAATACCAGTGAATGGAAGGACAGAGCAAGATATTCAGTAAATGAAGGAAAAAACTCTAAACCTGATTCATTACAATAATTCATTTCAACCGTATTACTACGGCATCTTAAGGTAATCAGAAAAACATGATTCGTAAGAGTCATGTCCTTGTGATTATCTGAAGATGCCGTAGTAGTAATACGATTGAAATAAATCCTTGTAATGAAGCAAGTTCAGAGTTGTTTCCTTCATTTACAGTATATATATTATATATATATATATATATATATATATATATATATATATATATATATATATATATCATACGAGAAAGCAATATACTCAAGCAGTTACCATTCTATAAACTCTAGTAACACAATCCAACATGCAATTTTGAAAGTCAAAAACAACATCGAACAATGCATTGTTTGAATTCTAACAACATGAAGCTCCGAAAGATGTAGGCAATACGTAAGTTCAGTATCTTGCAAAATATATGAAACAGAATTTAAAAAAAAAACATCCGTCGGGTCTTCAGGTCCTCTGTTTTCAGATCTCATTGCCGCAAGCTTCGTCGTTTTAATACTGACTGTTAAACGTCCGTGCTGCCTATATAAGTAAGCAGAACGCGCGCACGCATGTGCATGCCTTGTTTGTCGATCGTAATGAATGCCGACCCACAGGTATTGAGGACGACTTCCGGTCAACACCACGCCAACTCTTGGAGACTTTTATCTTGGTAAGCTATACTATATATACACGATCTGTATGTATTGCTGAACTTCTGAGATGAATTGTTCCCTATTTCCAGTGTCTGATTAGTAATGAAATCCTTATAATATTTGCTGAAATATGAAGATGATAATAGAAAAAAATCCGTTGCAATTCCATAATGATAGCCTGAGGTAGTATATGAGTTGTAAAACGATAATAATGGTATATAAAAGAAAGGAACAGAATGAAAACGAGAAACTTCAAAGCAAACGACAGCGAGGAAAAGACGCAGAAGCGCCAAGGAATTGTGTAGTGTAAAAGATCGGAATTGCACCAGACACAATGGAAGGCATTCACAAGTAGCCCTTTCCGAGAATGACCATTAAGGGTGGCCTCATTATTATTGGCCAGCGACCAAGCAATAAAGAACGAAATTAAGAGGTCGGTAAATATAAATTGATGGAAAGAAATAATGGAAAGCTGAAATCAGGGAAAGGTCTTGTGCTTAGATAACCTGCGATTTTCTAAGGGCAACAATTTTGAACCTTGCTCAAATTTGCCGGTTAATAAAGAATCTCTTTGATAATCAGATTGAAGAGAACAAAAATTGGAAGATAATTTGACGAACAGAGATAACATACAATAAAATAGAATGTAGTATGTTACAATAATCAGCAACATTTTCTTAGAAGAAATTCTCCTCTTTATTATGGCCTTGTGCCAGGGGTAAGTTTAGTTTAGGGAGTAATCACTCATAAGAAAGCCAGAATGAGAGAAATTGTAGAGAAATAAACAATCCTTTGAAGAATAACTTTAATATAGATAAAGGAATAGTGAGTAGAAATATTGCACAGAAATATGGTCATATATATATATATATATATATATATATATATATATAGGGTAGCGATGACAGAGTCACCTGGTTTGAAAAATGCATATATATATATATATATATATATATATATATATATATATATATATATAGAGAGAGAGAGAGAGAGAGAGAGAGAGAGAGAGAGAGAGAGAGGAGAGAGAGAGAGAGAGAGAGAGAGAGAGGCAGAGAGACCGACAGAGACTGAGTGACAAAGATTCATGTACATGGTACATTGACTTACGAGTTTTGATTTGTAACTATTTATCGTATATCAAATCAATTTTCCTAATTGAAATAAACTAAAATACCATTGATCAGTTCCACTCCAACTCAAAACTGTAATTTTTCGTTACGTTCTTTTAATTTCTAAGAAAAATAGCACTGTAGGCTATGAAATCACAATGAAATAGAATGTAAGGAATATGTTTTAATGTTTATTTTTTATGAATGATATTTTTCTTTGGCGTATAGATAAACAATAAATAATAAACGTAAATGTTTTTAGTGAACGTATTAACATAAGCGTATCTGAAGATTGCACGTACCTCAAATTTTAGCTTCAAACATAAAGCAACAGAATTGACCCTGACAGCTTCGTAACGGATAGTATGTGACGCATTTTCAGTTTCTAAGCGGAATTACGCTGGTTTGAATTCCGAGTTTTCCATCTACTAGACAAAATGCCCAACCAAACTGAGAGATTCAATTCTGTCCAACTATTTACCCATAGCTTGGAGGTGAATGAATGGATTCATGTCTTTCCCACGAAAATTACCCTGAAGTGAAACGCAAACAGCCCCTACCAGTATTTGAACTTGCATTATCGATTTCATTATCACGAATATAATCGTGTTTGTTTAATATTCATGCTAAAATTAGATAGATATAAATGTATTTATATCAATAATTATGGTGCCTAAAGATAAAAATATAATTCCTTTTAAATGAATATTCATATTCCAACACTATCACCTTTTTTGTCAATATATTAGAATATAATTAACTTTGCGACCCTTCGGTCCTGTCATATGGCTCTAGAGAATTCCAATTACATCGTCTGCAGGAAGGCAAGGCTTCCCTCAAATGACACTAAAATGCATACGTTGATGAGTCCACCAGTCTGGAGTTAAGATGAATGTGGGGTGACGTTATCGTTGCCATTACACCTGGGTCCACAACCTGTTATAATCCATGAGTCTGAAAAGGATGCATATTTATTAGTATTAAATAGGAATACTTGAAATCCATATAACTGCAAATAGATGATTATTAATAAATAAGAATAGTTACTCAAAATCTTATAGTTAGTCGCACACACACACACACACACACACACACACACACACACACACACACATATATATATATATATATATATATATATATATATATATATATATAACATAGGGTCATGATCAGATCGCAAAGATCGAAACCGTGTTAGACCCATAATTTTTTCAAAAATCATTATAGTTCTATTTTTAATGAAATATTCAACACCCTGGGAACAAGTACTATTACAATTGATAATAATTTGTTTGGCACACTACTATTCCAACGTTGTTGACATCACCAATTATGATAAATATTGGAAACATGATAAATTTTATATATAAATTTTATATATAAATGATAAACATGAAATACTATTCCAACGTTGTTGACATTTTTGATTGACAAATCCTTTTA
Source organism: Doryteuthis pealeii (assembly GCA_023376005.1). Taxonomy (NCBI): domain Eukaryota; kingdom Metazoa; phylum Mollusca; class Cephalopoda; order Myopsida; family Loliginidae; genus Doryteuthis; species Doryteuthis pealeii. The sequence goes on along the minus strand of CM042146.1, from coordinate 87,411,138 downwards.
TTTGGTTCTTTATATCCATTTATGTGACCTGGAAGTTCTCGTAAATTACATAATTTACAGCTGAATCGGCTTTGTCAGTTTCCGTTATTCCAACATGTAATTGCGGTCTAACACATCATAACTTCTTTTAAACTCAGATAGTGACTTGAGTTCAAATAGTAACTTGACTATTAATAAATTGACAAGTGTTTTGGTTTCAAGAGTTTTCCTTCTCGTAGACGAGTTGCCTAACCAAAGACACATACGTCAGTCCGCGCTAGCGGGAGGGGGATAGTCAGACGCATACCTTTCCGAACGTATTACTGTATTGTGATCAACTGTGCTTTCACCTTTAAATAAATGTTTTGACTGCTTCCGCGGTGTTATGACCCTATTCGAACACGTAAGGTATTAGTTACAGAATTAGACTACTTTGCATTTATGTCTAAGTGCCTTTAAGTGCACATGCATATGTGAAATGCAAACGGCAGTACTGAGTCCATTTTCTATGACGATACCCCTTACTCCATGTGGCACTACGTGGTTTTGGCGTATAGTATACTGATTTTGGAACCTCTTTTCTTCTACCTCTTCATCAGAACATTTAATGCTGAATTTTTGGGGTCGAAGACAGAATTGTCTCGTTCATATCAGCACTGTCCGAAGATTATTTTTATAGTTACACCAAGCAACATTGCTTCTTTAACATTGTCTTTTATGTCCGCGTAGCACGCACTTTTATTAAATACCTCGAAAAACATTACGGACAGTTGGGTGACGATTAACATGAATCGTTGTCCGTTGACGCGCTAAGTCGACCTGATTTGATGGATGTTTTCCTGGATTTCAAACGATGATAACACCCTCACATTGCAGAAGTCACAAGCTATCTTTTGCATACGTAGGTTGTAACATTAGAAATATCACCTTGAAACTTTTTTTGTGTGTGTGAGAGGATATGGGGTATTTTTTTCTCTCCAAAAGTACGTTGCTGTCCAATATTTTTCTGTGTTAAAATTGTTGAAACTGACAATCGCGCTCTACACAGAATCCATCGATAGTATTCAGTTCAATGCTGGATCATGAAGATTTTTCTATACAAAATGTCAAATTCAGTTGTGCGCGAAATTTCATTTAAGAGCTGGTTTAATCGGCTTATTTTCAAAGTTACGTTTTGGACACACTTTGCAATCATGGATACGCTCGCCGATAAAACCGGACTCGTAGATGATTACACTGCGTTTCAAATTATTAAAGAAGTAACACTTTTCCCTCCTATCCACAAACTACGAAAGTTCAGATGTTATGATATCTTTCTCAGAAGGGGTCAAGTCACATTTGCGGCCCATAATTGCACGAGTATAATGACACTTGTTTAATGTCTGGGACACTCCTATATCGTGTTGATATTGCAAATGGGCACTGTTTGTTTCCTGTTGTGCGCAAAACAATACAGTTTTTATACAGCCTACGCATACACCTATTTCCATTATACTGTGAAAAGTTCGTTAAATTCCAATCGGTATTTTTTGTGCAAAATGAAAAAATATCCTCTCGTTAATAATTTGAAACGCTGTATATATATATATATATATATATATATATATATATATATATATATATATATATATATATATATCAAACACGGCGAGAGCTCATCCACAACGTCAATGTTTATTTTTTGTTTATTTTAGTGCGCAAAATGATCAGACAGAAAAAGTGGGAACAATGGAAATCAATCTTAATTATAATGTGCTGTAAAATCACATGTTAAGATATAAGAACATTTGAGAATTACAAATTCTCTGCGTAATAAATTAAGAAACTTCCTATTAAAACAAAAAGGAAATGACCCCCCCCCCACACACACACACACAAAAAAAAATAGCAACGGGATATAGTAATTCGGTAAAGATAACATATACGTACGACAAACGAGAATCGAATTTATTAGAATATTTAGAAATATTTTTTGTTGGTCAACTCGTCCTCCCAGACAGAATGCGACATGATCAAGTTTTAATTGGCGTACAGAGTTTCCTTCTCCTAGATTAGTCACCTTACCAAAGGAACACATGTTTCTTACTCTTAATTACTATTTTCTTACTTTCTATTGATGGAGAGAGAAGAGGGGGATTCATGCCTTTCCCGGGAGCATATGTGAGGAGTAAAACATGGAGCATCTCCATGAGTTTAACTTGTTTCCCCGATTCCATTCCCCACGATGATAACCGTTACACGAGCGCGCATTGTAAATGTGTAAACACAACTGCGACTTATGAGAATATATTTGAGAATAATTTAAAATGAAAAAGAAATTTTTTTATTTTATTCAATCTTTTGGATATTCAATTTCTTTAAACTCATTTTTAAACATATTTTTAATCATTTTTGAAATATTTAATTCATAGATGCTCCCACTGTGGATGAGAGTGGACCAGACTGTAAGGACAATGAAGGGGCACGTCCCAATCCCCAGATCTCGAGAAATGGAACCTCACCACTAGATACAGTTTAACGTCATATCCAGGACACTAAAATTCTCAGCCACGAACTTCTAGCACATTTATGATAAAAAGGTTTGGGCGTCTGCTATAAGAGCGATAGGGTAGGTAACAATCATATACCTGCTATGGCTTTACGCGACTAGCTGACCGGTCTCTCAGAACATCTGTCTAGCCTAAGTAAGAGCCAAAGGGTATAGTTACATGTTAGAGACTGCTCCGTCATCAGGATTTTGTCTTTAAGCATTACGCATTTGTACTCACGACCAAATGGTGACCCAACCGTAGGGGTCCTACCTCTCTAAAGAGGTGCAGTTAAGAGGGATAATTTGCGAGAAAGAAAGAAGAGAGAGAGACAGACAGACAGACGGAAGGAGAGACAGACACACAGATACAAATACAGACACAGAAATATCGAGATATCTAGAGATATCTAGAGATATCTAGAGAGAGATATCTAGAAAGAGAGAGAGAGATATCTAGAGAGAGAGAGAGAGAGAGAGAGAGAGAGAGAGAGAGAACCTGTCCATCCATGCGTAACCAATAGAGTCATTTTTGACAGAAGCAAGGTTGATAAAATATATAATGAAGAAAATGTCAATGATTGTTGTCGAACAAATCTCCGGAAGTAAAATGTTGAAATATGATGTGTATTCCAAAATTATTGAGTGTGGACATATTTTTTGATACAATCAGAGCGTAGTTCATTAAGTTGATAAAAAAATACCCACAGCGTCATATTCTAGAGACATATCATAAGTGTCTTTAAAATCTATTCATCTCTTTGTTGCTCATGTGTGCGTAATGTTTAACTAGTTTTTTTTCAAAAACTTGACAATGTTATTTTGCTTATATCCTTGCTATAATATAACGAGCATATTGAACATTGTTTAATCTTTACGACAACTCTTCGGTAATGTGCAGCGGATGTTCGGTAATGGATCTCTAAAATATATAGTAACGGTACAGTAGGTTCAAGCAAATATCAGGAATTGTTGATTTCAAGAAGAAAAAAAAGGAGCAAAATGTCCCGGAATGTAATCTGAAGAACGCTGAAGGGCACGTGATCTTTCAAAAAAATTATAGCCTATAATCATAGATTTTAGAATGAAATACATCCACTCACAAACAGGAACATTATTTCATGATGCATCACCAAAAATTTGAAAAAAGGTTTTGCTATTATATTAAATCCAATCGAGGCCACCGTGGCGTAATGTTTAATGTCGCAGGAAAGAAAAAAAACGGAGTCTCGGGTTCAAATCCTGTTAATACCGTTCGGTTAGTAAAATACATTTATTTCTGTATGTGTAGGTAAATGAGGAGTTCCTTTCCGTGATTGAACATAGCAATTACGTGATGCGTAAACTACATGTTAGGGAAACGCGTTCATTGTACATTCATTTGTACATTTTTGTGTAAGGTTTTTCTTAAGAGTTATTTATTACATACGGAGTTATCAGATACGAATACTTTTAAACATAAATAAAAAAAATAACAAGTGCTCCCTCACCGGGTCAGAGTGGATCTGGGAGTAATGTCAGTGAAAGTTTGGTTCCTTTTTTTATAGAGCATCACCTTCCTTGGGCTATTTAATGCCAATGCAATCTTTGTAGAACAATAGAAGTGGTACTATTTACCCCATACCTGGTGATTGAGAATGTTCATTCATTTCCCAGTGATATTAGTCCGAAAATGAACGTAAAGTGTGACTGAAGATTGAACTCTCTACTGAGATGTCTCAGTTCAGTACGTTAGTCAGTACACCACGGTTACTCCCGTAAGTGAAGGGGTATGCCACATTTTTCAGATCAGATCTGTATCCTCGCCACCAGATGAAATTTAGTGTCATAATCAGGACACTTCTTTTTAGGGGATCTTAACCCTCTGCAAAGGATAAAGCCAGCATAGTGTAAGCCCGGCGAGAGGACGAAATATTGTTCAGCGAACGTATATAAAGTTTTAAGCATGGCACCACAAGAATCTTCAATATGTCGACTGGGACAGAACAAGGGTCCGACTACTCTATTTCAGAGGCGTAAAATCCCCCAATAGGGCCAATTCTGATAAAAGGTGGTGGTGGAGGGTCTCAGTGTCCAGGGTAAGACGTTAAACTGCATCAAGTTATGAAGTTCTACTCATGAAGACGGCGTGTGGAATATTCCAATGGGATCTGGTGTAGTAGTACCTGTTAGGGTCCAATCTATGGATTAAATAGAAAAAAATGAATTTCGAATATGTTCAAATTTGAGTTAAAAAAGTTTTTAATACACATCAAGAATGAATAAATCTTAATGTCCTTGATATAAAATATCCCAACAAGGTTTCTCATGCCCTAAATTCCATCTAAAAAACCAATCAACATCAAAAATCTATTTGTTTTTGGGTTGATTTGATTTTGATAATTTGTAAAGTCACTAGAGGTTTAGCTTTCGTTTGTTTTACTTAGTTGGTCATTTAATACCGACAATGTTTTGAAATAAATTCATTCTTAACGGATACTCAATTTTTTTATAAACACATTTTTCTATTTAACACCTAGATGGGACCCTAACAGGTACTACTGCTTCGGACCAGGAAGCAAGAGTGATGAAGGGGTGCTCCACATTCCCCAAACCACCAGAACTGGAACCACACCATCAGATAGAGTTTAACGTCATTCCCAGGACATGAAGGCCTCCAGCCACCCCTTCTAACACCCATATGAAAGTTACTAGATTATTTAGAATACCCTGATAAAGTTCATAAACCGAGCCAGCCTGGTAAACAGAAAAACTACTCATTCATAGGAATATTTCCTTATTATTAGGTAAGATGTCACCAAGTAAGCCTCATTGCATCGAGAATTTCGGAAAAGTACATAGAATGACTCTTCAACAATCTTCTCGGTGGGTTTCTTTGATATTCATCAGTTAAAAAGCTCGAAATAAATCTCATTGCCGCGGGAGATTCTTAGAAAGTAAGGGACCCAGTATCACATGTCAATTATCTATTTTGTCATCGGATGGCTGAATTATTTATTGCCAAACATTAGAACATTGAAAATCTGTAACAAAAAATAAAATTAAATAAGATAATTTTTGTTGAAAAAATTCTTTGTAGATAAAAATCTTTGGAGAGTTATATTTTCGACTGTACATATTCATATTTATATACAATTTCAAAGCGGTAGAATTTGGTAATAGATAATGCAAGATAACATCCGTCTGGTTGTAATAGCGTTCCAATAAAACCAATGAAATCCTTATAAATAAAAGAGCCCTCTCGGCCGAGGCTTTAAAAATGCACCTCTGCAGAGGGGAATAAGACCCAATAATGTTGACACCTGTTGGCCGTGGGTGGTGCCTTGTGATAATTGAGGACGGAATCCTGGTGGCTGAGCAGCCCCTGACATGCAAACATTTCCACTCTTAGACTAGACGGGTGATCGGAGTGGTCCCCTCCGATCAATCGGCTGGCCACCTCATGTCCAAGCCTCTAGCCGTATTACTCATATAGCAAACCCACAAACCATTTTATCATATGTGTGCTAGAAGTTGGTGGTTCCGTGGGTCTTAATGGATCTTTGTTCCTGGGTATGACGAATCTGGTGATGAAGCTCTAATCCTGGAACTCAAGGTAGTGTTGAGTACCCCTTCAATGTCATTACTGTCAGGTCCACTCAGAGATGGAGTAGTTCGTATCTATTAGGATCGCATGTACGTGTTAAATAGATCAACAAATGAGATTTGAAATGTGTTTAAAAAATGTTTAATAAAAATAAATAAAACAAATACGTTTTTGGCATGAAATAGCCCAACAGGGGTTGTCTTGTCGTAAAATCAAACGTATCAAAAAAATAATAAATGTAAATTAGCTTTACATCTTTAAAAAAAAGTATTAGGTTTATTTGCAGGATACTGCATCTACACATTTAAATGGGAATTATGCACCGGAAATCATATAAAGGACGTAAACATGGGATTAAAATAGACAAAAAAAGAAATTAACTCATGATCTGATATATTGTTATGTACATCCATTACTTCTATGTCATTTCTCGGTCCTATTTTGTTATTTGATAGTGTTGAAAGCCTGGCAAAATAAAAAAACAAAAAACGCTACACATCCCCCAAAGACGTAAGCAATAAAAGTGTAAGAATAATCGGTACTGTTGTTTAAATGAAAATAATATCTAAAATTATTAAATAAAAAGAGATATATAATTCTTTTTAGTAATAGTTTATTAATTTCTTATACGGAGCAATATCATGATTATAACTATTATTTTAAGAATATAATAATATATATAATATATATATATAATATATATATATATATATATATATATCTTAGACAGAAGGAAAAACTCAACACCACAATTTCATAATAAATGTATTTCGACCAAAATTGGGGCCTTTATAATCTAAGTTGATTTAATATAGCTCCGCAAAATTTCGTCTCATCAGATGAGAATAAATCATATAGAAACATCCCTTACTACCAAGTTTTTAGATTCCTCTCATATATATATATATATATATAATATATATATATATATATATATATATATATAATTATCAAACTTATATGCGTTTTTCTAGTGTTATACAGTGTAATTCCATTACCCAACTGCAACCCTGAATGGAAGTGTAAATATTTGATAGACAGATGTGGTTAGTTTATGATGATGGAAGCAAACGATTAGCTAGTTAGCGTTTTTAGTTTTAGAAGTTAGTTGTACTAAAGAGAAATGTGTGTTTTTTGCGTTTAACGTTTTAGAAACCAGGCTTTTAGGAACTTCGTTATTTTATACTAGACGCAGGGAATATATTTCTCTTAATAGGGCTTCGAATACTATATTCACTGCTGAGGTAAACACCAACTCCCTCCCCCCCCCCAAAAAAAAGACTGAAGCGCTGAGTACCACATTAAACTGCGCCCGTTAATGTGGTCTAGTTCTTAAGATCTGAGGAGTATGGAGTACACATTAATTGACATTACTCTTAGGTTCAATCTGACTTGAAGTGGTAGTAGCTGTTAGGTTCCCATCTATGGATCAAATAGATCTGTTTAAAATTGTTCGTATTCGATAGGACCGTGTTCAAAAATATGTTTTAAGAAAATTAATCTACACAAAAAATGTATATATCGACGTGAAATGATCATCATTCTCTAACCTGTATCCATGAAATAACATTACACGGATGCATCTTCAATATTCTGTGGAAAAATAATAAGAAATATGAAAAATAACATCCGTGAAGATTATTTATTAGCATTCTAACAATTTTTTTTATCGACGTTTAAAATATTTCGATTATCATTAATACATAGATTAAATCTTATTTATTGACGATGTTTCTAAGAAAATCTGAGATATATCTGCCTCAAAATAGACCATGTAATTAGTGCGTTTAAAAATTCTGCAATGTGTCTTATATATCACTAAAAAATAAAAGGTTTACATAATATATGGTGGGGTTAATCTGCGTACTGGTTTTAACAAAATCGGGTTTAATGAATAATTACTTGGTGTTATTCTCTTTAATATAATTGTTTTATTCTCCAACGTATCAAAATCAATCCTATTTATATAGAAATGACGAAAATATAATTGAAGGAAATGTATTTTTTTTTAATATGTTTTCATATTTAATTTCGTTAGTCTTTCTAATTTAATATATTTCATTCGATTAAAACTTAAATACTTATGCCAGGGGGCTTATTCTTGCTAATATATTTAATAAATATTTAATAACCGAAACATTTAAACTCAACAAATCTTTTCCAAATTTTAAGAAATTATCGTGATAATTCATATTTTTCTCGTTTATTTATTATTTTTCCACATAATGTCGGATTATTTTTTATTTATTTCTTCAATGGCCTCTAAAAGATTTTTTTTTATAAAAAAAGGGTTTAACTTCAACCAAACAATCTGATCTCCCGATGAAATGTTTGCTTTAGTCTAGTTTCTTTGTTTAATGATATATCAACCCTTGTGGATTATTTAATGCCAAAGCAATCATTGCAGAAAAAAACAATAGTGGTACTATTTAACCCGAACTTGGTGGGGATAAAGTAGTTCATATCTTTCCCAATAATATTAGTCTGAAAGTGATTATAATAGAGTGACTAGAGTTCGAAGTCGCTCAATACAAAATCACAGTCCAGCACGTTAGGCAATATCCAAGGGCAGTAACCCTCCCTATCAAAGACAGTTTAGAAACTCTTAGAGGTGGCCGGGCCAAATTATTAACAATTATAAACAATGGTAGCAGACAATAAATACCTACTTGTCTCTTTCTTTTGTCGCCGGGGATAATTTGCCCACTAGCCGAAATATTTGTATCGTAAAACGAACATTCAAATCAAATAGCACACGGTCAAGTTACGTTGAAAGGACTGATTCCCGCTTGATCACCGAATTTAAGCAGCAATAAGCCTGTTCAAAACTTAGATGGGTGTCCATTTAAGAAACAACAGGTACTATAAACAACCTGATATAAAAATGACTTCGTTCGGCATTAAATGACCCAAAAAGGTTTATGGGGCGTAAAACAAACCAAACCAAACCAAACCATCAAATTAAGTTATATATTCACTAATATTAAATCATCATTGAATGTGCCAGATAATTCCCTCTAAGCTGTATATACGGTGTTTTAAACAGTTGCTTTTGAGAATAATTCTTTAGAAAAGAAAGAAAGAAAGAAAGAAGGAAAAGAAGAAATAACTATAAAATAAAGTTCCATCTCAATGAGAGGAAAAGGTCGTCTTTCCAGGGTCAAACAATATTTCGAGTAGAACATTACTGTGGTAAAAACATGCAAGAGTTCCTCAACACTTCACTAAACAAGCATAAGAACATTTACATTTTTCTATGGAACAGTAAACATTCGACATCTTATTTTCTGATACAACTAACATCCTGTAAATTGTTTGAGCAACAATTTTACATCGATGTGACCAAGCGTAAATTTAGGCAACAGGCTGTTAAGAAACTATCCAAATATGTGCACAGGATCACGCGTCCATACACAGGCACACGCACATATAAAACGCATACAAACATTTATTTGGCGTATATATATATATATATATATATATATATATATATATAATATAATATATATTATTTATTATATATATATACGCCAAATAAATGTTTGTATGTATAATGTTTGTATATATATATATATATAATATATATATATATATAATATATATATATATATTTATATTTCTGTGTGTGTATTTGGGTGTATGTGTGTTTATGTGTATATGAAGGAATATATGAACGTCTACATCAGGCATATTTATTTTCTGTATACATTTATATATTGTACATACACACACACACACACATACAAACATATATATGTATATATATTTGGGTTTCTACGTATATGTAAAGGAATATATGAACATCTAGATAAGCCTTATATGTATATGTGCATGTACGTAAAATATTCAGATTCATATGAACGGTTATCTGTAAATACATAACCATAACTGCACATATGCATATATACACAAAAACATACACAAAAACATACGCACACGCACAAACAGAAACACACACACACACACACACACACACACACACACACACATATATAATAATATATATATATATATGTTAAAATACATAATTCATTTACACAGGCACACATGCATACACACACATAAATATATCATTTGAGAATATATCTTTATATCGACATATGGATTGATATGTGAATGTGGATGAAAAAAAAAAAAAATTCGCCCACTCATACATACACACACGCTCATACGCATAATAACTGCTAAACAACGGTATCTGTGTATTCGTATAAAAAATAAAAAGCATAATTTTGTATGGAGTAAACTATTTTTTACATATCGGCTCATACTGGGCTGTTTTCCTTCATATACACTCAGTAAAACTGCGCGCGCACATACACCCCTCTCTCTCTCTCTCTCTCTCTCTCTCTCTCTCTCTCATATATATAATATATATATATATATATATATATATATGTGTGTGTGTGTGTGTGATAAATTATATTATATATGCTGATATATACACAGAGCTATATATATATATATATATATATATATATATATATATATATAGGGTGATCCCTTCAAAAACAGGCCTGACGTTTTTTTTTAAAGTCTGCTTTTTTATCACCCTATATATATATATATATATATATATATATATGTGTGTGTGTGGGGGGTATCATCCGCTGCGCAAATTATCTTTCAAATTCGGGAGTTCATTTCTGATCAGAACCATAAGTGCGGGGCTTTCAATTTGCCGTACTTTCGTAATCATTATTGGAGTCATCAGATTCCTTTGGATTCTTCTGCATTCTCCTCCGTTGCAAAGTAGATAAAACTGAAACAAGCTAAGCATATAAGCAAATTTGATAATCTATAATGACGAAAATTTACTCATCACATCCTATATACAGTAGCAACCAATATTAAAAAAATAAAATTCGAATTGCGATATCTCAAAAAATATTAGTTCAATCTTTCTGAAATATTCAAGAAATGTAGATAAGTTGGTTTAAACGTGATATAAATCTGCAGATTATATGGAATCATATGGAGAGAGCTATTATTAATCTAATCTATTATTTAAATATCAATTAACCAAAATTCAGGAACAAATCTCGATATATATATATTTACCGACCCCTCCGCACGAGCAGGATGTGACACAAGGTCAATTTCTTAAGCGGAGTTTAACAGGTTTGAATTCAGAGTTTTCCTTCTCCTAGACCGGTTGTCTAAACAAGGTTAAAGAGCCCAGTCTGCCCTACTATTTACCCATAGCTGGAGGGAGAGTAGAATTCATACCTTTCCCAAGGGTATTAGCGCTAAGTGAAATGCAATTACCACGTCCTGAGAAAGGCTTATCAAAATCCGAAACATTATACCGTCGATCTAAACCTTAACAATAAATTCATCGTTTTGGAATGCTTTGTTTTTCTATTTCCTAGGTATTGTCGGATTTATTTCTATATTTGACTCCCATATATATATATAGCATTAAGGTGTATTTAGAAATAACCTACTCAAGTTTCATCATAAAGGATCTTCAGGTTTAATGGCAATGAATTAATAAAAAATATTGATAAATTACAGAGGTGAATAATTCAATTATTAACGTTGGAAATAGTTTTCGCAGCAAATATATATATATATATTAATATATATATATGTGTGTGTGTGTGTGTGTGTGTGTGTGTGTGTGTGTGCGTATGTGTATCAAAGTAGATTTCAGACCAGTGTGGCTTATGCATGGCTGAACATTTCATGTTATCGTCATTTTTTAATATAAAATATGTTACTGTCTGGTTAATGAGCAACGACTTCAAAACCGATTAATCTGACAATTGTTTCGCTGCCGCTTCTGTAGTAAATACTAATTACATTAACGTTTTGCCCAAAAGCTCTGTCTATAAGCAAACATAATTAGAATGAATACATTTCTTTGATATGTTCATTTTTATTCGCCAGTATTCATCGTTATCTAAAAATGCCTGCTAATATTTCCTGTTAGTCTGCATACTCTAATTGTTGTAGATCAATTTTTCGATAGAGGGAACGGTTCTGCTACTTATAAAATCCAATGTATATCGTTACATATATATCGTTACATATACTGGCCTCGACAAACATGAAAATGATGAAAAGCAGTAACTATTGGCATATATAATATAATATATATAATATAATCAAAGTCCAGAGAAGAAATCTTCCTTACGACACAAGAGTTTTATTTAAACAAAACCAAGTCGCAGTTTGAGAGCTCAATGTGTGCTCTTAATGGTAGAGTCACAGAGCAAATATAATGAGTAAAGAAATAACAAAAGACTTAGAGATTACAATTATAGTCTATTCGGGAGCTTAGACAAATAGTCTAAATCTCCAGACTTATCAGATGCGAATGATGAAATTCTTTTATACCTTTAAGCATTTGAAAAAC
>CM042146.1:87374723-87398585 GCA_023376005.1 Doryteuthis pealeii | reverse complement strand
CAACAATGGCAAAACTACATAAATAACATACACTTCAAGATTGCTTACGCACATAGTTACCTATTCTCCTCAAGATGGGCCACTATCGATTACTGGCGTTTGCAGACAACAGGAACCAAAAGAATGCTCCAGGGAAATAGATTTGGGTCTTAGAATGAAGTGATATGGAAATAGGCTTATTTTGAGGCCAAAGTCCATCGGTCTAGAAAAATGCTTCGAATTGTTAGAGAAGCGTTGGAAAAAAGTGTATATGACGCGGAGAAGGAATACTATGTTGATTGAATAAGTCGAATTTTTGCCTAAAGTTGTTGTTTTATTAGTTTAGGCCTGGAACTTATTGAGATGAGTGTTTTTATATATATAATATATATATACTATATAATCGTATATATAATATATATAGTATATATATAGATCATATATATATTATTATTAGTTGGGATAAATAAATGGAAAAAATCCGACAATATAAAGAAAACATTCCCACTTGTTTCCCCTATGTTCTCATTAAAATAATCCAGTCATGTAATACTTTTCTCGTCTTTTGCATTTCCTCGAGTGGCGTCACGCGGTCATGACACTCGTTCGCGTGAGTAGATCGGCGACTTGCCTTTTCAAAATTAAAACGCTGATCAATAACAGTTACATTACTAAAAAAGATTTCATCTCCTGTCACTATAAAAACATCTCATCATTTTCCTTCACCCCAAGAGACATCCTGAAGATGGTCAATGTAATCCGAAATGTTTGTAAACACATATCGATTATTAAATTCATCCCAATTTCGGATATACTTGTTATTTTCAAATTTTCTTTATATATATATATATTATATATATATATGTAGTATAATAAGTAAGAAATAACAAAAACTTAAGATGATTTAGCAGGAACTACAAAAGTCTAAAAAATTTTAAAAAATATATTAATAACATCTGTTTTCAAATGCCTTTAAAGTATATAAAAAATGTCATCATATTCGCATCTAATAGTCGGAGATTTAGACTATTTGCTAATTTCCCCTGAAATAGGAACTTAATGCTCTAACATTCTCTAAGTCTTTTGTTATCTTTACTCATTATTTTGCTCTGTGACCTATTAATTAAGGAACGCACTACATTGAGCTCTCACACTGGCGACTTGGTTTTGTTTAAATAAACTCTTGTATCGGTAAGGAAGTATTTCTTTCTCTGACTTTTGGATTATATATATATATATATATAGTATAATATATATATATATATATATATATATGCCAATAGTTACTGCTTTTCATCATTTCATGTTGTCGAGACAGTATATGTAACGTATATATTGTAACGGATACCTAGGATTTTATAAGTAGCAGAACCGTTCCTTCTATCGAAAATTGTCTACAACAATTAGAGTAATGCAGACTAACAGGAAATATTAGTAGGCATTTTAGATAACGATAAATACTTGGACGAATAAAAAATGAAACATTCAAAGAAATGTATTCATTCTAAATTATGTTTGCTTTAGACAGAGCTTTTGGCAAACGTTTAATGTAATTAAGTATTTACCACAGGACGGCAAGCGAAGCAATTGGTCAGAATAATCGGTTTTTGAAAGTCGTCTTGCTTCTAACGCAGACCAGTAACATATTTTATATTAAAAAAGACGATAACATGAAATGTTAAGCCATGGCTAAGCCACACTGGTCTGAAATGCTACTTTGATACACACACACACGCGCACACACAGCCACACAGACACACACACAGCATATATATATATATATATACTATATATAATATGATATATATTACTGGCGAAACTATTTCCAACGTTAATAATTGAATGAATTCACAGCTCTGTAATTATCAATATTTTTTAATTCCATTGCCATAAAACCTGAAGATCCTTTTATGAATAAACTTGAGTAGGTTTTTCTATATACACCTTAATGCTTTATATCGTATCGGAGTAAAATGTTGAAATTAATCCGGACAATATGTAGGAAAATTAGAAAAACAAAGTATCAAAACGATGATTTTATTGTTGAGGTTAGGTCGACTGGTATAATGTTTCAGATTTTGATAAGCCTTTCTCAGGACCTTTAACATGAAAAAATGTTGTTTAGACAATGTATGTGTGTTTTATAATAACGGAGTTTACATAGCTGTAATTGTGGAAAGGGCCCAAAACTGGCACAGCGCTCAAAATTCCGGAAGTATTGTGACCATACAAAAAAGACGTCTCAAAAAACGGTAAAAAAGTGTGGCGTTTTCCTAGGGATACCATAGATTAAAAGATGAGACAAGTTTTAAAATGTTGAATTAGGTATCATCAACTTAGTAAGAGTGATATACTAATAATTTTTACCAACCTTCCGCACGGAGCAGGATGTGTGACACAAGGTCAATTTCTTAGCGGACTTTACCAGGTTTTATTTAAGAGTTTTTTTAATTCTTCTACTAGATCCGGTTGCCCTACCAAAGAATTAAAGACTCTGCCCTATCTATTCACCCATACTGGAGGGAGATAGGATTTCAACCTTTCCCAGGGTATTTACCCTAAGTGAAATCCAATTTACCAAGTCCAGCGATTTGAAAACTCGTGGGACAAAGTCCATTTTCCCCATGATTTAAACATTACACTAACGCTTACGTTTTTCTCTAGTAAAGAGTGATATTACGATATGTATAGAACAGTTTTTTTTAAATTCAAATCTGAATTCTAATGCTGTGTTTATTTATTAGTATTATCTGATATAAGATAACACGCGATACCTTTCAGTAGTTCAATTTTTGGTATTGCAAGTCTAAAGCCGCCATGAAAGTAAATAACACGTACAACTTTTTCTAAGTCCTTATAACGATTTCATTCTGTCCTCTCACCTGAAGCTAATGAGTGATGATGAAAATGATCGCTTTATCTTAATCTGGCTTATAAATTCGGATTATGTGGCGTTACTTCTGCACGTTGTATCGAGATTTGACGCCGGCCACCTCCAAGAAAGTTTAAAAACTGTCTTTCATTAGGGGAGGGTTTAGTCCCCTTGGATAGTATCTGAACGTGCCTGGATCGCGATTTTTGTATTGAGCAACTTCGCATTCTAGTCAGGCTATTATAATCACTTTCAACTAATATTTTTCTGGACGTGTAATTGCATTTCACTGAGCCGCTAATACCTCGTGGGAAAGGTATGGAATCCACTCTCCCTCCAGCTATGGGTAAATAGTAAGGCGCAACTGGCTTCTTTAACACTTGTTTAGGCAACCGGTCTAGGAGTAAGGAACACTCTGAATTCAAACCTGTTAGAAGAACTCCGCTTAAGAAATTGACCTTGGTTCACATCCTGCTCGTGTGAGGGGTCGGTAAAATTATATTATATATCGAGATTTGTTCCTGAATTTTGGTTTATTGATATTTAATAATAGTTAGATTAAAAATAGCTCTCCCATTATGATTCCAATATAATCTGCAAGATTTACTATCAGTTTAAACCACCAGTTATCTACATTTCTTGGAAATATTTCTGAAAGATTGAACTAATATTGTTTTGCAGATATCGCAAATTCGAATTTTGAATTGCTTAATATGGTTGCTACTAGGTTTTTTTTTTTTATTAAAAATAGGATGTGATGCAGAAATTTTCGTCCATTATAGATTATCAAATTGTGCTGTAGTATGCTTAGCTTGTTTCAGTTTTATCTACTTTGCAATGGAGGAGAATTGCAGAAGCTCCAAAAGAATCTGAAATTCGAACTCAATAATGATTACGAAAGTAGCGTGCAAATTGAAAGCCTCAAGCTTATGGTTTCTGATCAGAAATGAACTCCCCGAATTTGAAAGATAATTTGCGCCCGACGACTACCCCGCCCATATATATAATATAATATATATACTATATATATAATAATATATATATATATATACCTATATATAGGGTGTAAAAGCGAACTTTCAAAAAAACGTCAGGGCCTGTTTTTAAGGATCGCACGCCTGTAAGATTATAATATTATATATATATATAATATATATATTATAATATATTATATATAGCTCTGTGCATAATATATGAATATATATATATATATATTTATATATAGCTCTGTGGCATATATATATATATATATATATATATATATAATATATTAAGAATATATATATTATCAGCCTATATATAACATATATATATTCAACACACATATATATATATAATACTATATATATATGTGTGGTGTGAGAGAGAGAGAGCAGAGAGAAGAGAGACGAGAGAGAGAGAGAGAGAGAGAGAGAGAGAGAGTGAATGTGCACGCGCAGTTTTTACTGAGTGTATATGAAGAAAACAGCCCAGTAATCGAGCCGATCAATGTAAAAAAGATAGTTTACTACCATACAAAATGTAATGCTTATTTTATTTTTTAATATCGATAACACAGATACCGTTGTTTTAGCCAGTTATATGCGTATGAGTGAATGGAGCGTGTCATGTATGTTATGAGTGGGCGAACTTTTTTTTTCATCTCATTCACATATCAATCCATACGTTCGTATATAAGATATATCTTCAAAATGATATATATGGGTGTAATGCATGTTGTTGCCTGTGGTAAATTAATTATATTTTACCATATATATATATATAAGTATACTATATATTATATATATATATATATATATATATATATATACGTGTATTGTGTTTCTGTTGTGCGTGCTGCGTATGTTTTTTTGTGTAGTTTTTTGGTGTATATATGCATATGTGCAAGTTATGGTATGTATTACAGATAACCGTTCATATGAATCTGAAATAATCGTTATATACATGCACATATACAATAAGGGTTTCATGACTCTAGATGTCATATATTCCTTTACATATACGTAGAAACACAAATATAATAATACTATATATGTTTGTATGTGGGTGTGCGTGTGTATGACAATATATTAAATGTATAGCAGAAAAAATATGCCTGATGTTAGATGTTCATATATTCCTTCATATACAGTAAACACACATACACCCAAAATACACACACACACCCATATATATATATATATAATATATATATAGTTATATATATATTATATATATATCAAACATTATATCATTACAAGACATTATTGAAGCGTATATTATATTAATAAATAATAATAATATATATATATATTATATACTATATATATAATATATATATCAAACATTATACATACAAACATTTATTTGCGTAATATATATATAATAATAATATAGTATAATATATATATATAATATATATAATATACGCCAATAAATGTTTGTAATGCGTTTTATATGTGCGTGTGCCTGTGTAGGGACGCTTGATCCTGTGCACATATTGGAGTAGTTTCTTAACACCTGTTGCCTAAATTACGGGCTTGGTCACATCGATGTAAAATTGTGCCAACAATTTACAGAATGTTAGTTGTATCAGAAATAAGATGTCGAATGTTTAACTGTTCCATAGAAAAATGTAAATGTTTCTATGCTTGTTTATGTGCAAGTGTTGAGGGAACTCTTGCATGTTTTACCACAGTAATTCCTAGCTCGAATACTTGTTTGAACCCTTGGAAAGACGACCTTTTCCTCTCATTGAGATGGGAACTTATTTATAGTTTATTTCTTCTTTCTTTCTTTTTTCGTTTCTTTCTTTTCTAAAGAATTATTCTCAAAAGCAACTGTTTAAAAACACCGTATATACAGCTTAGAGGGAATATCTGGCACATTCAATGATGAATTAATATTAGTGAAGTAATAACTTAATTTTGAAATGGTTTTGGTTTGGTTGGTTTTGTTTTACGCCCCATAAACCTTTTTGGGTCATTTTATGCCGACGAGAGTCATTTTTATATCAGGTTGTTTATATGTACTGTTGTTTCTTAAATAACACCATCTAAGTTTTGAACAGGCTTATTGTTGCTTAAATTCGGGATCAAGCGGATTGCATCCTTTTCAACGTAACTTGACGTATGCTATTTGTTTGAATGTGTACGTTTTACGATACAACATTTCGGCCTAAGTTGGCAAATTAAATCCCGTCGACAAAAGAAAGAGACAAGTAGGTATTTATTGTCTGCTACCATCGTTTATAATTGTTATAATTTGGCCGGCACTCCAAGAGTTCTAAAATGTTTTTCATGGGGAGTGTTACTCCTTGGTAGTGCCTAACGTGCTGACTGTGGATTTTTATGAGCGACTTCGAACTCTAGTCACTCTATATAATTAACTTTAACTAATTATTTTGGAAAAGATATGAAGTACTTTGGGTTAAATAGTACCGACTCTTGGTTTTTTTCTGACAAGGATTGCTTTGGCATTAAATCATTCCCACAAGGGTTGATATATCGATTAAACAAAGAAACTAGACTAAACTAACATTCATCGGAGATCAGATGTTTGTTGAGACGTTAAACCCTTTTTTATAAAAGAAAATCTTTTAGAGACGCATTGAGAAATAAATAATAATCCGACATTAATGTTGGAAAATAATAAATAAACAAGAAAAATAATGATTAGTCACGATATATTCTAAAATATGGAAGAAGTTTTGATCGAATTTAATTTTTCGGTTATTAAATTTTTTAAATATATTAGCAAGAATAAGCCCCTTGCAAAAGTATTTAAGTTTTAATCGAATGAAAATATAATTTAGAAAGACTAACGAAATTAAATAAGAACGCATTAAAAAAATACATTTCCTTTAAATTATAATTTTCGTCGTTTCTATATAAATGGTTGTTTTTGATTGGCGTTGGAGAATAAAACAATTATATTAAAGAGAATAACACCATATTTATCCATTAAAAACCCGATTTTGTTAAACCAGTAACGCAAATTAACCACACCATATATTATTAAACCTTATTTTTTAGTGATATATAAGACACATTGCAGAATTTTAACGCATCTAATAACATGGTCTATTTGAGGTAGATAATATCTCAGATTTTTAGAAACATTCGTTAATAAATATAGATTTAATCTATGTATTAATGATAATCGATAATATTTTAAACGGCGATAAAAAAAATTGTTAGAATGCTAATAAATAAACTCAACGATGTATTTTCATAATTTATTTTTATTTTTCTACAGAATATTGACAAGATGGATCCGTTGTAATGTTATTTCATGCATACAGGTTTAGCGAATGATGATTATTCTCGTCGATATATACATTTTTGTGTACGATTTATTTTTCTAAAACAATATTTTTTTGGCAACAGGTCCTATCGAATCGAGACAATTTTAAAGAGATTTATTATCCATAGATGGGAACCTAACAGCTACACAACTCAAGTTCAGATTGAACCTGGGAGTAATGTTAATTAATGTGTACTCCATACTCTTCAATCTTAAAACTAGATCACATAACACGGCACAGTTTTAATGTTGTTACTTCTTTTTTTTTTGTTTTTGGAGGGAGTGGTGTTTACGGGGTCGGCAGTTAATATAATTCTAAGCCCTTTTAGAGAAATATATTCCTTGCATCTAGTAATGAAAAACGAAGTTCTAAAAGTCCTGTTTCTTCTAAAACGTTACGCAAAATAAACACATTCGCTCTTTAGTACAGCTAACTTCTAAAACTAACGCTACATAGCTAATCGTTTTGCTTCCATCATCATAGAACTAACCACATCTGTCTATCAAATATTTACGATTCCATTCAGGTTTGCAGTTGGGTAATGGAATTACACTGTAATATACACGTAGAAAAACGCATATGTTTGATAATATAATAATTTATATATATAATATATATAATATATATATATATATATATATATATATATAATATATATATATATATGAGAGGAATCTAAAAACTTGGTAGTAAGGGAGTTTCTATATGATTCTAATCTCATCTGATGAGACGAAAATTTTTGCGGAGTATATTAAATCAACTCTAGATTTATAAAAGCCCAATTTTGGTCGAACTAAATTTATTAATGAAATTATGGTGTTTGAGTTTTTCCTTCCTGTCTAAGATTTATATAATAATATATTATATATATATATAATATATATATATATATATATATATATTACTTAACTTAAAATAATAGTTATAACATGATATTGCTCGTAATAAGAAATTAATAAACTATTACTAAAAAGAATTAATATCTCTTTTTATTTAATAATTTTACATATTATTTTCATTAAACAACAGTACCGGATTATTCTTACATTTTAATTGCTTACGTCTTTGGGGATGTGTAGCGTTTTTGGTTTTTTATTTTGGTCAGGCTTCAAACACTATCAAATAACAAAATAGTTGCCGAGAAATGACATAGAAGTAATGGATGTAATAAAAATATATCAAGATCATGATTAATTTCTTTTTTTTGTCTATTTTAATCCATGTATACGTCCTTTATAGATTTCCGGTGCTACTTCCCATTTAAATGTGTTAGATGCAGTATCCTGCATAAATCAGACCTAATCTTTTTTTTAAAAGATGTAAATGTAATTTACGATTTTTATCTTTTGAATACGTTGATTTTACGAAAGAAACCCCTGTTGGGGCTATTTCATGGTCAAAAACGTATTTGTTTTATTTATTCTTTATTAAACATTTTTAAACACATTTCAAATCTCATTTGTTGATGTATTTAACACGTACATGCGATCCCTAATAGATACGACTACTTCATCTCTGGTGGAACCTACTGTAATGACGTTGAAGGGTACAACACTGACCTTGAGTTCCAGATTAGAGCTTCATCACGCAATTCGTCATACCCGACACAAAGATCATTAAGACCTCACGAAACCACAATCTCGACATATGATAAAATGGTTTGTGGGTTCTATATATGAGTTAATAGCGGTTAAGAGGCTTGGCATAACGTGGCCGCCGATTGATCGGAAGCGGGACCACTCGCGATCACGCCGTCTTATCAGAGAGCTGGAGTGTTGCAGTCAGGAGCTGCTCAGCCCCAGGATCCGTCCTCAATTATCACAAGGCACTATCCACGTCCAACAGGTGTCAACATTATTGGGGTCTGATTTCCCCTCCAGAGGTGCATTTAAAAGCCTCGGCCGAGATGGCTTCTTTATTTATAATGATTTCATTGGTTTTAATTGAACGCTATACACCAGACGGATGTTTATCTTTGCATTATCATTACCATCTAGACCGCTTTGAAATTGTAATAAAAGTATGAATGATTTACAAGTCCGAAATATAACTCCGCATAAAGATTTATTCTACAAAGAATATTTTCAAACAAAAAATTATCTTATTTAATTTATTTTTTTGTTATAGATTTTCAATGTTCTAATGTTTGGCAATAAATAACTTCAGCCATGCCGATGACAAAATAGATAATTGACATATGATACTGGGTCCCTTACTTTTCTTAAAGAAACTCCGCGCAATGAGATTATTTCGAGCTTTGTTAACTGAATGAATATCAAGGAAAGCCCACGAGGAGATTGTTGAAGAGACATTCCTATGGTACTTTTCGCGTAAATTCTCGGTGCAATGAGGCTTTACTTGGTGACATTCTTACCTAATAAAAGAAAATATCTTCCTATGAAGATTATTTTTTTGTGTTACCAGACTGGCTTGTTTTATGAACTTTATCAGGTATTGTAAAATAATTCTAGTACTTTCATATGGGTGTTAGAAAAGGGGGTGGCTGGAGGCCTTCATGTCTGGGAATGATGTTAAAACTCTAGTCTGATGGTATGGTTCAGTTCTGACGGTTTGGGGAATGTAGAGCACCCCTTCATCACACTCTCTGGTCCGAAGCAGTAGTACCTGTTAGGTCCGCATCTAGGTGTTAAGATAGAAAAAATGTGTTTATAAAAAATGAGTTACTGTTAAGAATGAATTTTTTTTTTCCAAAACATTGTTGGTAATTAAATGATCACTGAGTAAAACAAACGAAAACTAACCCTCTAGTGACTTTACAAATTATCAAACTAAATAACCCATAAACAAATAGATTTTTTGATGTGATTGGTTTGTTACGATGGAATTAGGGCATGAGAAACCTTGTTGGTGAAAATTTATATCAGGACCATTAAATTTATTCATTCTTGATGTGTATTAAACTGTTTTAACTCAATTTGAACATATTCGAAATTCTTTTTTTTTTATTTAATCCATAGATTGGACCCTAACAGGTACTCTACATCCGATGCCCATTGGAATATTCCACAGATAAGTCTTCATGATAGAACTCTAACTTGATGCAGATTAACGTCATACCAGGACACTGAGACCCTCCACCACCACTATTATCAGAGTGGCCCTATTGGGGGATTTTTACGCCTCTAAATGGAGTAGTCGGAACTTGTTCTGTCCCATGTGGACATATTCGAAGAAATTCTTTGTGGTACCCATGCTTGAAACTTTAATATACTTCGCTGAACAATATTTCGTCCTCTCCGCCGGGCTTACATATGCTGCTTTATCCTTTGCAGAGGGTTAAGATCCCCTAAAAAGAAAGTGTCCTGATTATGACACTAAATTTCATCTGGTGGTGAGTGATAACTAAGTACTGATTTGAAGAAATGTGAATAACCCTTCAGTACGGGAGTCACCGTGGTGTAGTGACTAACGTACTGAAACGAGACATCTCATAGAGAGTTCAATGCTTCAGTCACGATTTTACGTTCATTTTCGACTAAATCACTGGAAATGAATGACATCCCCAATGCACGGTATGGGGTAAATAGTTACCACTTCTATTGTTCTACAAAGATTGCATTTTGCATTAAATAGCCAAGGAAGGTGATCCTGATAAAAAAGGAACCAAACTTTCACTGACAATTACTCCTAGATCCATCTGACCCGGTGGGCACACTTGTTATTTTTTTTATCTATGTTTAAAAGTATTCGTATCTGATAACTCCGTATGTATAAAATAACTTTTAAGAAAAACCTTACACAAAAATGTACAAATTACCTGTACAGCTGAATCGCGATTCCCTAAACATGTTATTTACGCATTCAACGTAATTGCTATGTTAATCACGGAAAGGAACTCCCTCATTTACCTAACACATACAGAAATTAATGTATTTTACATAACCGAACGTATTAATCAGGATTTAAACTCGAGACCCGTTTTTTTCTTTCTGCGACATTAAACATTACGCCCAGGGCCTCGATGGATTAATGATAATAGCAATAACCTTTTTTCCAAATTTTTTGGTGGTAGCATCACGATGAAATGAATGTTCCTGTTTGTGAGTGATGTATTTCATTCTAAATAAATCTATATTATATGGCTATAATTTTTTTTTGACCCAGATCACGTGCCGCTTCAGCGTTCTTCAGATTACATTCCGGGACATTTTGCTCCTTTTTTTTTCTTCTTGAAAATCAACAATTCCTGATATTTGCTTGAACCTACTGTACGTTACTCTATATTTAGAGTTCATTACCGGAAACATCCGCTGCATCATACGCCCAGAGTTGTCGGTAAAGATTAAACAATGTCAATATGGCGTCGTTAGTAATTATAGCAAGGGATATAAAGGCAAAATAACATGTGTCAAGTTTTTGAAGAAAAAAACTAGTTAAACATTACGCACACTAGCAACAAAGAGGAATAGATTTTAAAGGACACTTATGATATGTCTCTAGAAATATGCTGTGGATATTTTATCAATCCTTATAATGACTACGCTGAATTGTATCAAAAAATATGTCCACACTCATAATTTTGGAATAACATCATATTTAACATTTAGCTTCTGGAATTTGTTCGACCAATATCATTGATCATTTTCTTCATTGATATATTATACCTGCCTCTGTCAAAAATTTTGAACTCAATTGCGTTACGCATGGGATGGACAAGTTTTCTCTCTCTCTCTCCTCTCTCTCTCTATATAGTATTATATATATATAATATATTATCATATAATATATAATATATATATATATATATATCTTAGATATCTCTTTCTCTCTCTCTAGATATCTCTAGATATATCTCTCTCTTCTAGATATCTCTCCTCTCTCTCTAGATATCTCTCTAGATCTTCTCTCCTCTCTCTAGATATCTCTAGATATCTCGATTTTCTGTGTCTGTTTTGTATCTGTGTGCTTCTCTCCTTCGTCTGGTTGTCCGGTCCTCTCTTCTTTCTTTCTCGCGACAAATTTATCCCTCTCAACTGCACCTCTTTAGAGAGGGAGGACCCTACGGTTGGGTCATCCATTTGGTCGTAGTAGAAATGCGTAATGCTTAAAGACAAAATCCTGATGACGAAGCAGTCTCTAACATGCAACTAATTCCTTTGGCTCTTACTTAGCTAGACGGGTGTTCTGAGAGACCCAGTGGCTAGTCGCGTAAAGCATAGCAGTTTTTTATATGATTGTTACCCCCCATTGCTCTTATAGCAGACGCCCAGCCCTTCTTATCATAAATGTGCTAGTAGTTCGTAGGCTGAGAATTTTAGTGGTCTGTAATATGACGTTAAACTGCATCTAGTGGCAGGTTCCATTTTCTCGAGATGATGGGGATTGGGACGTGCCCCTTCATTGTCCTTACAGTCTGGTCCACTCTTATCCGGAATGGGAGCATCTATAAATTAAATATTTCAAAAAGGATTAAAAATATGTTTAAAAATGAGTTTAAAGAACTGAATTACAAAAGATTGAATAAAATAAAATAAATTCTTTTTCATTTTAAATTATTCTCAAATATATTCTCATAAGTCGCAGTTGTGTTTACACATTTTACAATGGCGCTTGGTAACGGTTATCATCGTGGGAATGAATGCGGGTAAACAAGTTAAACTCGTGGAGAATGCTTCCAGTGTTTTACTCCACACAGATGCCTCCCGGGAAAGGCATGAATCCCTCTCCTCTCTCTCCATCAATAGATAGTCAGAAATAGTAATTAACAGTAAGAAACATGTGTTCCTTTGGTAAGGTGACTAATCTAGAGAAGGAAGACTCTGTACGCCAATTAAAAACTTGTCGTCATGTCGCATTCTGTCTGGGAGACGAGTTGACCAACAAAAATTTTTTAAATATTCTAATAAATTCCGATTCTCGCTTTGTCGTAACCTATATGTTATCTTTACCGAATTATTTATATCCCGTTGCTATTTTTATGTGTGTGTGTGTTTGGGGGGGTCATTTCCTTGTTTTAATAGGAAGTTTCTTATTGTATTACGCATGAATTTGTAATTCTCAAAATGTTCTATAATCTTAACATGTGACTTACAGCACATTATAATTAAGATTTTTAGATTTTCTTTTCTGTCTGATCATTTTGCGCACTAAAGATAACCAAAAATAACATTGACGTTGTGTATATCCGCCCGTGTGGAGGGTTTGATATATATATATAAATATGAATATATAATTATATAATATATATATATATATATATATATACTTGCGTTCAAATTATTAACGAGAGGATATTTTTTCATTTTCACAAAAAATACGATTGGAATTTAACAACTTTCACAGTATAATGAGACAGGTGTATGCGTAGGCTGTATAAAAACTGTATTGTTTTGCGCAACAGGAAACAACAGTGGCCATTTGCATATCAACACGATATAGGAGTGTCCAGACATTAAACAAGGTGTCATTAATCTCGTGCAAGTTATGGGTCGCAAAATGTGACTTGACCCCTTTCTGAGAAAGATATCATAACATCTGAACTTTCGTAGTTTTGTGGACAGGAGGGAAAAGTGGTACTTCTTTAATAATTTGAAACGCAGTGTAATCATCTTACGAGTGCGGTTTTATCGCGAGCGTATCTATGATTGCAAAGTGTGTTCCAAAACGTAACTTTGAAAATAAGCCGATTAAACCAGCTCTTAAATGAAATTTCGCCGCACAACTGAACTGACAATTTGTATAGAAAAGTTCATGATCCAGCATTGAACTGAATACTATCGATGTATTCTGTGTAGAGGCGCGATTGTCAGTTTCAAACAATTTTAACACAGAAAAATATTGGACAGCAAACGTACTTTTGGAAGAGAAAATACCCCATAATCCTCTCGAAACAAAAAAAAAGTTTCAAGGTGATATTCTAATGTTACACCTACGTATGCAAAAAGATAACTTGGTGACTTCTGCAATGTCAGGAGTGTTATCACGTTTGAAAATCCAGGAAAACATCCATCAAATCAGGTCGACTTTTGCGCGTAAACGGACAAACGATCCAGTTAATCGTCACCCAACTGTCCGTAATGTTTTCTAGGTATTAATAAGTGCGTGCTACGCGGACATAAAAGACAATGTAAAAGACAATGTTGCTTGGTGTGACTATAAAAATAATCTTCGGACATTGTTGATAATGAACGAGACTCAATACTGTCTTCGACCCCAAAAATTCATCATTAAATGTTCTGATGAAGAGGTAAAGAAAAGAGGTTCCGAAATCAGTATACTATACGCCAAAACCACGTAGTGCCACATGGAGTAAGGGGTATCGTCATAGAAAATGGACTCAGCACTGCCGTTTGCATCTCACATATGCATGTGCACTTACAGACACTTAGACATAAATGCAAAGTAGTCTAATTCTGTAACTAATAATTTACGTGTTCGAATAGGGTCATAACACCGCGGAAGTAGTCAAAACATTTATTTATATAGGTGAAAGCACAGTTTATCACAATACAGTAATACGTTCGGAAAATTATGCATCTAACTATCCCCACTCCCGCTAGCGCGGACTAACGCAGGAGACTTTAGTTATGCAACTCGTCTACGAGAACGAAAACTCTTGAAACCAAAACACTTGTCAACCCATTAATAGTCAATTACTATTTGATTGAAGTCACTATCTGATTAAAAAGAAGTTATGAGTGTTAGACCGGAATTACGTTGTTGGAATAACGGAAACTGAACAAATGCCGATCAGCTGCAAAACTATGTAATTTACGAGAACTTCCAGGTCACATAAAATGATCTAAAGAACCAATAAAAGGATTTGTCAAATTAAAAATGTCACAACGTTGGAATAGTATTTCATGTTTATCATTTATATATAAAATTTATATATAAAATTTATCATGTTTCCAATATTTATCATAATTGGTGATGTCAACAACACGTGTGGAAATCGTAGTAGTGCCAACAAATTATTATCATTGTAATAGATACTCTGTTCCCAGGTGTTGAATATTTCATTAAAAAGTAGAAACTATAATGATTTTGAAAAAATTATGGGGTCTAACACGGTTTCGATCGTTTGCGATCTGATCATGACCCATATGTTATATATATTATATATAATATATATATATATATATATATATATATGGTGTGGTGTGTGTGTTGTGGTGCTCGTGTCGTGTGTGTGTGTGTGTGCAACTAAACTATAAATTTTGAGTAACTATTCCTTATGATTAATAATCATCCTACCATTTGCAGTTTAATTATGATGTCAAAGTATTTTACACCCTATTTAATACTAATAAATATGCATCCTTTTCAACATCAATGGATTATAACGAGGTTGTGGACCAGGTGTAATGGCAACGATAACGTCACCACATCATACTTAACTCCAGACTGGTGAAACTCATCAACGATTATGCATTTTTAAGTAGTCATTAATAGGAATACTGAAATCCATATAAATGCAAATAATGATTATTAAATTAAATAAGATATTACTCAAAAATCTTATAGTTAGTCCGCACACACACACACACACACACACACACACACACACACACACACATATAAGTTCGTATAAATAATATATATATATATATATAACTAATATATAACATAGGGTCGAATCAGATCGCAAAGATCGAAACCGTGTTAGACCCATAGCATTTTCAAAAATCATTATAGTTCCATATTTTTAATGAAATATTCACCCCTGGGAACAATACTATAACAAGTTGATAATAATTTGTTTGGGCACCTATATCCAAGCGTTGTTGACATCACCAATTATGATAAATATTGGAAACAGATAAATTTTATAATATAAATTTTTTATATATAAATGATAAACATGAAATACTATTCCAACGTTGTTGACATTTGATTTTGACAAATCCTTTTATTTGGTTCTTTAGATGCCATTTATGTTACCTGGAGAGGTTTCTTCGTAAATACATGTTTTGCAGCTGAATCGGCTTTGTCCGTTTCCGTTTATTTCGAACACGTAATTCCGGTCTAACACATCAAACTTCTTTTAAACTCAGATAGTGACTTCAATTCAAATAGTACTTTGACTATTAATGGGGTTGACAAGTGTTTGGTTTCAAGGTTTTTTCGTCTCTGTAGACGAGTTGCATAACTTTAAGTTCGCGTGCATCTACGTCCGCGCTCGCGGGATGTGGGGATATTTTTAACATGCTAACTTTTTCCGAACGTATTACTGTACTTGTGATAAACTGTGCTTCACTATATTATAATAAATGTTTTGACTACTTCCGCGGTGTATTGACCCTATTCGAACACGTAAATTATTAGTTTACAGAATTAGTATATTCATTTATGTCTAAGTGTACTGTAAGTGCACATGCATATGATGTCAAAACGGCAGTGCCTGAGTATTTTCTATGACGATACCCCTTACTCCATGTGGCACTACGTGGTTTTGTGTTATAGTATAACTGATTTCGGAACCTCTTTTCTCTACTCTTCATCAGAACATTTAATGATTGAATTTTTGGGGTTCGAAGACAGTATTGTCTCGTCATACATATACAATGTCCGAAGATTTATTCTTTATAGTCACACCAGCAACATTGCTTCTTTTACTATTGTCTTTTTTATTCCGCGTAGCACGCACTTTTTATTAAATACCTAGAAAACATTACGGACAGTTGGGTGACGATTAACATGATCTGGTTGTCCGTTGACGCGCAAAGTCGACTGATTTGATGGATGTTTTCCTGGATTTCAAACGATGATAACATGCCTGACATTGCAGAAGTCACAAGTTATCTTTTGCATACGTAGGTTGTAACATTAGAATATAAACACTTGAAACTTTTTTTTGTTTTGAGAGGATATGGGGTATTTTTCTCTCTCCAAAAGTACGTTGCTGTCCATATTTTTTCTGTGTTAATTGTTGAAACTGACAATCGCGCTCTATCACAGAATACATCGATAGTATTCAGTCAATGCTGGATCATGAAGACTTTTCTATACAAATTGTCAAAGTTCAGTTGTGCGCGAAATTTCTTTAGAGCTGGTTTAATCGGCTTTATTTTCAAAGTTACGTTTTGGACACACTTTGCAATCATAGATACGCTCGCCGATAAAACCGCACTCGTAGATGATTACACTGCGTTTCAAATTTTAAAGAAGTAACACTTTTCCCTCCTGTCCACAAACTACGAAAGTTCAGATGTTATGATATCTTTCTCAGAAGGGTCAAGTCACATTTGCGACCATAATTGCACGAGTATCAATGACACTTGTTTAATGTCTGGGACAACTCTATATCGGTTTGATATTGGCAAATGGCCACTGTTTGTTTCCTGTTTTGGCAAAAACAATACAGTTTTTATACACGGCCTAACGCATACACCTATTCCATTATACTGTGAAAAGTTCGTTAAATTCCAATCGGTATTTTTTGTGCAAAATGAAAAATATCCTCTCGTTAATAATTTGAAACGCACAAGTAATATATATATATATATATATAATATATATATATTATATATATATATATATATATATTCAACGCTCCTCCACACGGGCAGGATAATGCACAACGTCAGTTATTTTTTGTTTATTTAGTGCGCAAAATGATTCAAAGACAAGAAAAAAGAGAAATCTAAATCTTAATTATAATGTTTGCGTAAAGTCACATGTTTAAGAATAATAAGACACATTTGAAGAATTACAAATTCCATGCGTAATAAATTAAGAAACTTCCTATTAAAACAAAAAGGATATATGACCCCCCAACACCACACACACAAAAAAAATAGCAACGGGATATAATAATTCGGTAAAGATAAACAATAGGTACGACAAGCGAGAATCGAAATTTATTAGAATATTTAAGAAATTATTTTTTGTTGGTCAACTCGTCCTCAGACAGAAATGCGACATGATCTAAGTTTTAATTGGCGTACAGAGTCTTCCCTTTCTCCTAGATTAGTCACCTTACCAAAGGAACACATGTTTCTTACTGTTAATTACTATTTCTGACTATCTATTGATGGAGAGGAAGAGGGATTCATGCCTTTTCCCGGGAAGCATCTGTGTGGAGTAAACATGGAGCATTCTCTCCACGAGTTTTAACTTGTTTACCCGATTCCATTCCCCACGATGATAACCGTTACACAAGCGCGCATTGTAAATGTGTAAACACAACTGCGACTTATGAGAATATTTTGAGAATAATTAAAATGAAAAAAGAATTTATTTTATTTTATTCAATCTTTTGGATATTCAGTTTCTTAAACTCATTTTAAAACATATTTTTAATCCTTTTTGAATAATTTAATTATATGATGCTCCCATTCCGGATAAGAGTGGACCAGACTGTAAGGACAATGAAGGGCACGTCCCAATCCCCAATCTCGAGAAATGGAACCTCGCCACTAGATGCAGTTTAAGGCATATACAGGACACTAAAATTCTCAGCCACGAACTACTAGCACATTTATGATAAGAAGGGTTGGGCGTCTGCTATAAGAGCAATAGGGTGGGTAACAATCATATACCTGCTATGCTTACGCGACTAGCCGACTGGTCTCTCAGAACACCCGTCTAGCCTAAGTAAGAGCCAAAGGGAATAGTTGCATGTTAGAGGACTGCTTCGTCATCAGGATTTTGTCTTTAAGCATTACGCATTTCTACTCACGACCAAATGGTGACCAACCGTAGGGTCTACCTCTCTAAAGGTGCAGTTGAGGGTATTTGCGAAGAAAGAAAGAAAGAGAGACAGACAGACAGACGGAAGGAGAGACAGACACACCAGATACAAATACAGACACAGAAATATCGAGATATCTAGAGATATCAGAAGCGAGAGAGAATCTAGCGAGATATTCTAGAGAGAGAGAGAGATATATTCTAGAGAGAGAGATGATATATCTAGAGATATCAGAAAGAGGAAAGAGATATCTAGAGATATATAGTATTATTACCATATATATTTATTATATATATATAATATATATAATAATATATAGTATAGAGAGAAGAGAGAGAGAAAGAGAGAGAACTTGTCCATCCATGCGTAAACCAATTGAGTCATTTTTGACAGAGGCAAGGTTGATAAAAAATATAATGAAGAAAATGTCAATGATATTTCGAACAAATCTCCAGAAGTAAAATGTTGAAATATGAGTGTATTTCAAATTATTGAGTGTGGACATATTTTTTGATGACAATCAGCGTAGTTCATTAAGTTGATAAAAAAATATCCACAGCGTCATATTCTAGAGACATATCATAAGTTTTAAAATCTATTCATCTCTTTGTTGCTCATGTGTGCGTAATGTTTAACTAGTTTTTTTTCAAAAATTGACAATGTTATTTTGCTTATATCCTTGCTATAATATAACGAGCATATTGAACATTGTTTAATCTTTACGACAACTCTTCGGTAATGTGCAGCGGATGTTCGGTAATGGATCTCTAAAATATATAGTAACGGTACAGTAGGTTCAAGCAAATATCAGGAATTGTTGATTTCAAGAAGAAAAAAAAAAGGGAGCAAAATGTCCCGGAATGTAATCTGAAGAACGCTGAAGGGGCACGTGATCTTTCAAAAAAAATTATAGCCTATAATCATAGATTTTAGAATGAAATACATCCACTCACAAACAGGAACATTATTTCATGATGCACCACCAAAAATTTGAAAAAAGGTTTTGCTATTATATTAAATCCAATCGAGGCCCCGTGGCGTAATGTTTAATGTCGCAGGAAAGAAAAAAAACGGAGTCTCGAGTTAAAATCCTGTTAATACCGTTCGGTTAGTAAAATACATTTATTTCTGTATGTGTAGGTAAATGAGGAGTTCCTTTCCGTGATTGAACATAGCAATTACGTGATGCGTAAACTACATGTTAGGGAATCGCGTTCATTGTACATTAATTTGTACATTTTTGTGTAAGGTTTTTCTTAAAAGTTATTTATTACATACGGAGTTATCAGATACGAATACTTTTAAACATAGATAAAAAAAATAACAAGTGCTCCCTCACCGGGTCAGAGTGGATCTAGGAGTAATGTCAGTGAAAGTTTGGTTCCTTTTTTATAGAGCATCACCTTCCTTGGGCTATTTAATGCAAATGCAATCTTTGTAGAACAATAGAAGTGGTACTATTTACCCCATACCTGGTGATTGGGGATGTTCATTCATTTCCCAGTGATATTAGTCCGAAAATGAACGTAAATCGTGACTGAAGATTGAACTCTCTACTGAGATGTCTCAGTTCAGTACGTTAGTCACTACACCACGGTGACTCCCGTAACTGAAGGGTTATTCCACATTTCTCAAATCAGTACTGTATCCTCACCACCAGATGAAATTTAGTGTCATAATCAGGACACTTCTTTTTAGGGGGATCTTAACCCTCTGCAAAGGATAAAGCCAGCATATTGTAAGCCCGGCGAGAGGACGAAATATTGTTCAGCGAACGTATATAAAGTTTCAAGCATGGTACCACAAGAATCTTCGATATGTCCACTGGGACAGAACAAGGTTCCGACTACTCCATTTCAGAGGCGTAAAATCCCCCAATAGGGCCAACTCTGATAAAAGGTGGTGGTGGAGGGTCTCAGTGTCCTGGGTATGACGTTAATCTGCATCAAGTTATGAAGTTCTACTCATGAAGACTTAGGGCGTGTGGAATATTCCAATGGGATCTGGTGTAGTAGTACCTGTTAGGGTCCAATCTATGGATTAAATAGAAAAAAAAAGAATTTCGAATATGTTCAAATTTGAGTTAAAACAGTTTTTAATACACATCAAGAATGAATAAATCTTAATGTCCTTGATATAAATTTTCCCAACAAGGTTTCTCATGCCCTAAATTCCATCTAACAAACCAATCAACATCAAAAATCTATTTGTTTATGGGTTGATTTGAGTTTGATAATTTGTAAAGTCACTAGAGGTTTAGGTTTCGTTTGTTTTACTCAGTTGATCATTTAATACCAACAATGTTTTGAAAAAAATTCATTCTTAACAGATACTCAATTTTTTTATAAACACATTTTTCTATTTAACACCTAGATGGGACCCTAACAGGTACTACTGCTTCGGACCAGGGAGCAAGTGTGATGAAGGGGTGCTCTACATTCCCCAAACCGTCAGAACTGGAACCATACCATCAGATAGAGTTTAACATCATTCCCAGGACATGAAGGCCTCCAGCCACCCCCTTCTAACACCCATATGAAAGTTACTAGATTATTTACAATACCCTGATAAAGTTCATAAAACAAGCCAGTCTGGTACACAGAAAAAATAATCATTCATAGGAATATTTTCTTATTATTAGGTAAGATGTCACCAAGTAAGCCTCATTGCACCGAGAATTTCGGAAAAGTACATAGAATGTCTCTTCAACAATCTCCTCGGTGGGTTTCCTTGATATTCATCAGTTAAAAAGCTCGAAATAAATCTCATTGCCGCGGGAGATTCTTAGAAAGTAAGGGACCCAGTATCATATGTCAATTATCTATTTTGTCATCGGATGGCTGAATTATTTATTGCCAAACATTAGAACATTGAAAATCTATAACAAAAAATAAAATTAAATAAGATAATTTTTGTTTGAAAATATTCTTTGTAGATAAAATCTTTTGGAGAGTTATATTTTCGACTGTACATATTCATATTTTATTACAATTTCAAAGCGGTAGAATTTGGTAATAGATAATGCAAGATAACATCCGTCTGGTTGTATAGCGTTCCAATAAAACCAATGAAATCCTTATAAATAAAAGAGCCATCTCGGCCGAGGCTTTAAAATGCACCTCTGCAGAGGGGAATAAGACCCCAATAATGTTGACACCTGTTGGACGTGGATAGTGCCTTGTGATAATTGAGGACGGAATCCTGGTGGCTGAGCAGCTCCTGACATGCAACACTCCACTCTTAGACTAGACGGGTGATCGGAGTGGTCCCGCTCCGATCAATCGGCTGGCCACCTCATGCCCAAGCCTCTAACCGTATTACTCATATAGCAAACCCACAAACCATTTTATCATATGTGTGCGAGAAGTTGGTGGTTTCGTGGGTCTTAATGGATCTTTGTGTCCTGGGTATGACGAATCTGGTGATGAAGCTCTAATCCTGGAACTCAAGGTAGTGTTGAGTACCCCTTCAATGTCATTACAGTCAGGTCCACCCAGAGATGGAGTAGTCGTATCTATTAGGATCGCATGTACGTGTTAAATAGATCAACAAATGAGATTTTGAAATGTGTTTAAAAATGTTTAATAAAGAATAAATAAAACAAATACGTTTTTGACATGAAATAGCCCAACAGGGGTTGTCTTGTCGTAAAATCAAACGTATCAAAAAATAATAAATGTAAATTAGCTTTACATCTTTAAAAAAAAGTATTAGGTTTATTTATGCAGGATACTGCATCTACACATTTAAATGGGAAGTATGCACCGGAAATCATATAAAGGACGTAAACATGGGATTAAAATAGACAAAAAAAGAAATTAACTCATGATCTGATATATTGTTATGTACATCCATTACTTCTATGTCATTTCTCGCACTATTTTGTTATTTGATAGTGTTGAAAGCCTGACAAAATAAAAAACCAAAAAACGCTACACATCCCCCAAAGACGTAAGCAATAAAAGTGTAAGAATAATCGGTACTGTTGTTTAAATGAAAATAATATGTAAAATTATTAAATAAAAAGAGATATATAATTCTTTTTAGTAATAGTTTATTAATTTCTTATACGGAGCAATATCATGATTATAACTATTATTTTAAGTAATATATATATATATATATATATATATATATAATATATAATATATATATATTATATAATATCTTAGACAGGAAGGAAAACTCAACACCATAATTTCATAATAAATGTATTTCGACCAAAATTGGGGCCTTTATAAATCTAAGTTGATTTAATATAGCTCCGCAAAATTTCGTCTCATCAGATGAGAATAGAATCATATAGAAACATCCCTTACTACCAAGTTTTAGATTCCTCTCATATATAATATATATATATATATATATATATATATATATATATATATATATATATATATATATTATATATATATATTATCAAACATATGCGTTTTTCTAGTGTTATACAGTGTAATTCCATTACCCAACTGCAACCCTGAATGGAAGTGTAAATATTTTGATAGACAGATGTGGTTAGTTTATGATGATGGAAGCAAACGATTAGCTAGTTAGCGTTTTTTAGTTTTAGAAGTTAGCTGTACTAAAGAGCGATGTGTGTTTTTTTTGCGTTTTAACGTTTTAGAAACCAGGCTTTTAGGAACTTCGTTATTTTCATTACTAGATGCAAGGAATATATTTCTCTTAAAGGGCTTAGAATAATATATTAACTGCCGACGTAAACACCAACTCCTCCAAAAAAAAAAAAAAAAGAAAAGTACAACATTAAACTGTGCCTGTTTATGTGATCTAGTTCTTAAGATCTGAAGAGTATGGAGTACACATTAATTAACATTACTCCCAGGTTCAATCTGACTTGAAGTTGTAGTAGCTGTTAGGTTCCCATCTATGGATCAAATAAATCTCTTTAAAATTGTTCGAATTCGATAGGACCGTGTGCAAAAATATGTTTTAAGAAAATAAATCTACACAAAAAATGTATATATCGACGAGAAATAATCATCATTCTCTAACCTGTATGCATGAAATAACATTACACGGATCCATCTTCAATATTCTGTAGAAAAATAA
>CM042146.1:87224723-87369723 GCA_023376005.1 Doryteuthis pealeii | reverse complement strand
TTTACTCCGATATATATAAAGCATTAAGGTGTATATAGAAATAACCTACTCAAGTTTCATCATAAAGGATCTTCAGGTTTAATGGCAATGAATTAATAAAAATATTGATAAATTACAGAGGTGAATAATTCAATTATTAACGTTGGAAATAGTTTCGCAGTAATATATATATATATATATATATATATATATATATATATATGTGTGTGTGTGTGTGTGTGTGTGTGTGCGCGTGTGTGTGTGTATCAAAGTAGATTTCAGACCAGTGTGGCTTATGCATGGCTTAACATTTCATGTTATCGTCATTTTTTAATATAAAATATGTTACTGTCTGGTTAATGAGCAACGACTTCAAAACCGATTAATCTGACAATTGCTTCGCTGCCGCTTCTGTAGTAAATACTAATTACATTAACGTTTGCCCAAAAGCTCTGTCTATAAGCAAACATAATTAGAATGAATACATTTCTTTGATATGTTCATTTTTATTCGTCCAGTATTCATCGTTATCTAAAAATGCCTACTAATATTTCCTGTTAGTCTGCATACTCTAATTGTTGTAGATCAATTTTTCGATAGAGGGAACGGTTCTGCTACTTATAAAATCCTATGTATCGTTACATATATATCGTTACATATACTGTCCTCGACAAACATGAAAATGATGAAAAGCAGTAACTATTGGCATATATATATATATATATATATATATATATATATATATATATTATATATAATCCAAAAGTCCAGAGAAGAAATCTTCCTTACGATACAAGAGTTTTATTTAAACAAAACCAAGTCGCAGTTTGAGAGCTCAATGTGTGCTCTTAATTATAGAGTCACAGAGCAAATATATGAGTAAAGAAATAACAAAAGACTTAGAGATTTAGCATTATAGTCTATTTCAGGGAGCTTAGACAAATAGTCTAAATCTCCAGACTCATCAGATGCGAATGATGAAATTTTTTATTACTTTAAAGGCATTTGAAAACAGATTGTTATTAATATATTTTTTAAATTTTTTAGACTTTTGTAGTCCTGCTAAATCTCTAAGTCTTTTGTTATTTCTTTACTTATATATATATATATATATATATATATATATATATAAAGAAATTTGAAAAAACAAGTATTCCGAAATTGGGATGAATTTAATAATCGATGTTTAAAACATTTCGGTTACATTTCGTCAGGATGTCTCTTGGGGTGAAGAAAATGATGGATGTTTTTATATGTGACAGGAGATGAAAATCTTTTTAGTTATGTAACTGTATTTGATCAGCGTTTTAATTTGAAAGGCAAGTCGCGATCTACTCACGCGAAGGTGTCATGACGCGTGACGCCACTCGAAGAAATGCAAAAGACGAGAAAAAGTATTAATGGACTGATTATTTTTAAGAGAACATAGGGAAACAAAGTGGGAATGATTTTCTTTATATTGTCGGATTTAATTTCCATATTTACTCCCATATATATATATATATATATATATATATATATATATATAATATATATATATATATATATATATATATATAAACACATCACTCAATAAGTTCCAGGCCTAACTAATAAAACAACAACTTTTAGGCAAAAATCGACTTATTCATCAACATAGTATCCTTCTCCGGTCATATACTTTTTCCAACGCTTCTCTAACAATTCGAAGCATTTTTTAGAACGATTTGACTTTGGCCTCAAAATAAGCCTCATTTTCCAATATCACTTCTTCATAAGAGCCAAATCTATTTCCCTGGAGCATTCTTTTGGTGTCTGCAAACAGCCAGTAATCGATGGTGGCCAGATCTGGAGAATAGGGTGTGTGCGTAAGCAATTTGAAGTGTTATTTATGTAGTTTTGCCATTGTTGCGATCAACTTTTCACATGGTGCATTGTTTTGCTTAAAGAGCGCATTTTTCTTCTTTATTTGTGCCCGTTTATTGGCGATTTCTTCTTTCAAGCGCACAACTAATAGTATATAATATTCGCTATTGATCGTTCTTCCTTTTCCAAGGTAATCGATGAACAAAATACCTTGCACATCCCAAAATACGGAGGCCAAAACTTTGCCTTCTGTTGTTTCCATCTTTGGTCGCTTTGGAAGGCTTTCAACTGCTGCTATCTACTCAGCTGACTGCTGATTTGACTCCAGGGTGAACTGGTAGACCCATGTTTCATCCATTGTCACATATGTACACAAAACCTCTTTTTTTGTTGCGTTGAAACAGTTGCAAACACGGCTCTAAATCGTTGAGCCGTTTTTGTTTTTGATCATCTGTGAGCAAACGCGGCATCCCCTTTGAACGCTGCTTTCTCATTGACAAATGTTCAAGCAAAATGGTAAATACACTGCCTTCTGATATATTCAACTCCTCTCCTATCTGACGCAACTTCAATTTACGATTGGCCAAAATGAGTTTCTGGGGTTGTTTGGTCTTTTCCGGGACAACTACCGAATTTTGGTGACCTGAGCGTTCACCATCTTTTGTGTCTGTATGACCGTGTTTATAGTCAGTATACCACATATTAACCGTTTTTTTCCGACGGAGCAGTCAGAATATCGCTTATCATGCCATTGCTTTTTTCCCACCAGAAAGCAATTTTTTATCAACAAGCAAAATTCAGATTTTGCCATTGTTCTGAAATTTGCAACTGTAGCTTCACTTAATCTGTAACTGTAATTTGTAAACTAATAATTTGATTGGGCTCACATTTTATCACGTTTCCTTTGTAGGTTAGTACTTCACAAAATCATATGGATTTTTTATTAGTCGCTAGATCTATGTGTCAGGCCCGGGACTTATCGAGTGATATATATATATATATATATATATATATATATATATATATATATATATATATATATATATGTTGAAAGGATAAATAGATAAAGGAAAGAAAATGTTGAATGGATAGAATTATTTAATATAATGCCAACATGTGTTTCGGTCGAGAGTTTGTCCATGTACACATTGAATTCTGTTATTATTTTAAATATGAAATAAAATAATAATAATAATAATAATAGAAAAATAAGAATTATTTAAGTATACAAAGAAAATAGCCTTCTTCTGGGTAAAATGTTTGATATTTAAAGTTAAAACAGTCAAAATACAGAGAACCTTCAAGTATTCGAAAAAATAATGTTTGATACATTTTTGAGATGCTTACGGTTGGAGAATTAGAGCAATATTTGGTGACACTTTGAGAATAAAGATTTTAATAAATAAAAAATTTTCAAAGAATTATTTTTTCGAACACTTGAAAATTCTCTTTATTTTGACTGTTTTAACTTCAAATATCAAACATTCTGTCCTGAAGAAGGCCGTTTTCTTGTATCTTGAATATTTTATATTTTTCTGTTATTATTATTTTATTTCATATTTAAAATAATAACCACGAGATGACAGGTTCACTTTTTCATGCCGATCAATACTAGGTCCGGTCTCCTGCCGGAATTAGTTGATCCATTTATACTCGAAGTCCCACAGAATTTTATGAGTTTCATTCTACAGGGCAGGTTAAGGCTTGTGCACATACCATTTAGTTGTATGGTGAAAATTAATTTTTTTGTACATTTCCCATTGGATTACCTTTCCAACCGAGTCGTACCTAATCTTGTACTCTCTTTGTGCTAGTTTGCTACATTCGGTTATTATATGATTAATCGTTTCGTCTCTTTCTCCACACATTATTATTATTATTATTATTATTATTATTATTATTATTATTATTTTCAGTTCTTTTGTGTTTTTCACATACGCGTTAGCTAATGGTATTTCACTGGAGTATGACTGACAACAAGTCTCCTCAGGTCTCCAGGACTTTTCTGAGTAGTCTAGCAGATTGCAGCAGTGCAGTAGTCTGGATGTTCTCAATTCTTCCTCTGATTTCCAGATCCTCCAGTCTTTTACCAAGTTTATTGGGACAGTTCCAAGTGCACCAACTACAATTATTATCACTTTCACTTTCATATTCCACAGCTTTTTCAATTCTCTGGCAAGGTCCAGGTATTTATCCATCTTTTCATTTTCCTTAAGCTTCACCCTGAGATCTGCTACAACCGCAAAGTCTACTAGTTGACACGTTATCTTTTTTTTTTTGTTAATCAACACTAGGTCTGGTCTACTGGCTGGGATAAGGTGATCCGTCTTTATCTCAAAGTCCCAGAGAATTGTATGCGTTTCATTCTCAAGAACAGATTATGGTTTATGCATATACCATTTTGTAGTATGGTATATATGTCATTAAATCTTTGCATAATTCCTAGTGGATCACTTCCTAACCCAGTCGTTCCTAGCTTTTATACCCATTGTGCTAGTTTGCTACATTCACTTAATCCATGATTCACAGTCTCATCATTTACTGTTTTATTGCGTCTTATCAATTTTTGCTTTGATATAATTTGTTCTTAAGACATTATTTTGTGCAGCAATTATTAGTGATTCAGTTTCTCATTTGATGTTCCCTCTTCTTAACTATGTCCAGGTCTTTTTATGTGCAACCTCTCCGATTTGTCGTTTAAAGTGCCCATATAATTGTTTTTCTTCCCATCTTTGTTTTTCTAGTTGTTGTTGTTTTTCCTTGTGTCCATGCATTACATGCTCTTTTTGGCTGCCATAAGTAACCTTTCTTTCCTTTTTTTGTATTATTATTATTATTATTATTATTATCATTATTGTTGTTGTTGTTTTGTATTATTATTATATTTATATTATTATTTTATTATTATTATTATTATTATACTCCTTGAGAGGTTTTAACTATTCTTATTCTGAAACCAGAATCTAATATGTAAATACATTAACAGGAATAGTGTCTGTTATACAAGATAAAAATGACATATAAATCACTTAGTGTAGTTTGATGGTAATTCCCAAGTAAATAAAAGTATTTAATATTTATCTGCAACAAACAGTGAACGCATTTTCACACGTTTTTGGGTTTTCGATTCTAATTATTTTACGATTTATAAGTGCATGACTTCAAGACATGCAAATGTTACTTTTTGTTTGAATGTTTATGAAGGGCATTAGAAAATCCCCCGTTCACTTTGCGAACAAACAATTCAGACATTTACAATATCTATCAAAGAATAAAAATGTCAAATTGCTGAACATAAATTTGGTTGATAGTGTAAGTCGCTTATGGCACAACTACAATAAAAGAATCGTATTTAGTTTTATTTTCCTTTTAAGCGGAATTCATGAAGGCCCTTCTTAGGACATGTATGGAATAGCATTTTAAAACTTGAGCGAAGCAAATGGACCAGAACTTAACAATTTATAGGCGTATTTACACTTAGTACTTTCTCTAAAATTAATATGCAGAGGTTTGCTTCGGATATTGTAATGAGTAAAAAGAGTAAAACGAAATAAATACTGATATATATATATATATATATATATATATATATATATATATATAGAGAGAGAGAGAGAGAGAGAGAGAGAGAGAGAGAGAGAGAGAGAGAGAGAGAGGGGAGAGAGAGAGAGGGTGTTTGGGATAAATATGCCTTACTTATATTTGGTTATTTTTCTCCGTAGGTTGAAGGTATTGACGCACACTACACATCATTTAAGAGCTTGTACTCTACTTCATTCAGACA
This sequence comes from Doryteuthis pealeii, assembly GCA_023376005.1. Classification (NCBI taxonomy): domain Eukaryota; kingdom Metazoa; phylum Mollusca; class Cephalopoda; order Myopsida; family Loliginidae; genus Doryteuthis; species Doryteuthis pealeii. Next base: position 87,364,115 of record CM042146.1, on the reverse strand, counting down.
GATACAATGGATGAATGGAACCCACCTGAATATTGGAAGATAATAACTTGTATCATGATGATCTGCGCCGGCCATTAAAATAAGAAGATTATGGTTGCTACCCATTGCTCACTGAACACTGTAAAACAATCAGGCATGACGTGGAGAATTACAATGGAGACTACGACACTGTGGTTTGAGGAAAGCAACATAACAGACGATCTGAGTGTGTTCTTACTGCAGAATTCCTCGTAAATCTACAGAAAAAGTGTTGGAAGACCCTCAGATGCCTACGTGGAGTTGCTAAACTCTGTAGTTAAGCTTTGGGTAACAAGGGTGGCCAATGGTAGACATATGTATGGCATCAGGATTCGGCCCCCTGCAACACCTCTGGGAAAAGTCAAAAATGGTTGTTGGCGAATTTTTACGACTACACCACTCCCAATGTTTGGCCTCCTAACTCCCCAGATCTTAACGCCCATGGATTATTATGTATGTGGTGCTGTTGAGAAAGACACCAATCGCCGTGCCAGTACTACAAAAGCCCAGTACTACAAAAGCCCAGTAAATCGACAGAATAAAGGTAGTTTTTGAGACCCTTCCCAGCTTGCTCTAACCTCAGCTTGCTCCAGGTTCCGGGGCAGGATTGAGGTGATCGACGCTAATGGCGGTTATTTAGACTGAAACTTGGTGTCAGTAGTGTAATTTCCATAGCTGTTGAATTTCTTTACAATCCATTGAATTTTATAGTTACCAATCACTTTTACTTTTTCCTTATGAACAGTCAAATCTATCTATCCATCTCTTTCTCTCTCTCTCTCTCTCTCTCTCTCTCTCTCTCTCCTCTCTCTCCTTGAGAAAAATCAATCTCTGTATGTACATTTCGGCCTATTAGGCCTCATCAGCAGAGCTATAGATCGGAAGACGCCCTGTGCGTGATTTGAAACCGGACTGCCAAGCTGACAGGCCGATACCATAACCCAAACGGACTTCTTAGATTTTACGATTTGTTTAGAGTAGGTTAATATTCCTCTTCTAGTGACTTTTATTACACGACGATATGATAAGTTGTAAACACGGTGTGTTTGGAATGGCTTTTTGCCGACAATTTTTGGGAGAATAAGTGCTTAATTGGAGTCGTACCTAATTTTGAAAATTAATTAATTAATAATGAATTAGGCGGGAATATATATATATATATATATATATATATATATATATATATATATGTATATGTGTGTGTGTGTGTGTGTGTGTGTGTGTGTGTGTGTGTGTGTGAAGAAAAAGTTAAAGTGAATCTGACAGTGTTTAATATTATGAAAAATTGAAAAAACACAAGTTCATAAACGAGTAATGTTTATTTCGCCTACGCTGCAGTGTTTCGATCTGTTTCTATAGATCTTCATCAGGGCTTTCGTTAGTATAAGGAAAAATAAATGTATCACAGAAAATAAAATAAAAATTGGGACTCTTTTGCTTTGTCGATCAGTCTATTTAAACATTGTTGAATTAAAAGTTGACATATATATGTGTATGCGTGCGTGTAAAATATACAATTAAAAACAACACTCTATACAAAATCTACTATATCTCTAGTATAAATGATCTCACTCTAAGCATTTCAAAGAACCCAAATTTACTCACAAGATACAAGAATGAGAAGGATCTGGTCTAATAATAATGATTTATTTAATCCTAAGCCAAACCCTAAACAGCAATCTACAGAATGGGACAACCACCATGATTCAAATGCATTAAGCTCTCGCCGTCCCATTATATCACACCCAAGTTTAACAAGAGAAATCAAACTGCACCCCTTTCGTGACATCATGTAACAAAATACAAACAATTAGAAACCTCTGGAAAATCCTTGAACGAAATCTCGAATTCAACTATATATATATATATATATGCGTGTGTGTGGGTGTGTGTGTATATATATATATATATATATATATATATAGTAAATGAAGAAAAACTCTAAACTTGCTTCATTACAATAATTTATTTCAACCGTATTAATACGGCATCTTCAGGTAATCACAAGAACATGACTCTTACTGAGAATTTCCCAAAGTAACATCCCTTTTATATCTATCAATTTAGGGGAGGGAGGGTTGGTGTCGTATTTTGGAATGGGTGGGGTTATTTTCTTTGGATGAGGCAGGGAGGTCTATGTTTTGGATGAGGTGTGGCTTAGCTTGGGGCATAATACTTGGAGAATGTTGTAAGAGTGTTATACAAAATGAGCATAAATTCAAGGCCAAAAGTATTTTAAAAAATATTTTTAAAAAATTATTTAAAAAAAATTAAAACAATTAAAAAAACCAAAAACTTAACAAAATTAAAAAAGGAAAGATGAAGAGAAGAAGAAAGAGAAAGATACAGATAACAAAATGATATAGAAATAAACAATAATATAAAAATTAGATGAAAATAAAAATTAAAAAATTAAACAATTAATTTTTAATAAATTTTGAAGTAAATTATTGTAATGAAGCAAGTTTAGAGTTTTTCTTCATTTACTAAATATCTTGCTCTGTCCTTCTACTCACTGGTATTAGGTACATTGAGCTCTCCTTATGGTCTACCTGCATCAGCTTGGTTAAACCACACATGGAAAGACCCTAACTACGAAAAAAACTATATATATATATATATATATATATATATATATATATAGCATTGGGTATACTCACAAATATTGCAAACCTTAGCATTTCAAGGGAGAGTCAACGTGGAGAGGTAGCTTATGTGCTTCGTTGTGATTTCGAAATCTAATCGCGTTATTACGTTCACTAATACTCTTGGGAAACGTATGAACCGCTCAACCTCCTAGCTATAGTTTACTATTACCACTGCTGTCCATCTCCATAGATAACTTTAGCATTAAATAACCCATGAAGCTTGAAATGCTATTAAAAACAACTAAACCTTAACATCTCATTGAAATGATCGGAAGACACATAATCTTACACAACAAACTTTTCAATAAGATGCATCCTGGGAACGCATAATATTTTGCTGAACAGGAATCAAATTTCAATAGAAACTTTTCTTTTAGATTTTATGATTGTCATTGGCATAGGAAAGTCGTCACGTTGGGTTCAAAGTTTACACAGGAGAGAAACGACGTCCGATTTCCCGATGTTTTTTCACTATATACTCAGATTATCTTCAATTCAACAGGCTTAAAAATAAAGCGATCCGTGAGACCAGAGTATTTCTTACGCTTGGACTTGTGGCTTTCTCAAGTGGTTTGCACATGTGGCTGTAAACGCATATTAAAGAATATCAGAAATTGGTTTGGTTTGTTGGTTGGTTTGTTATATTTTACGGCATCTTAACTTCAGTGGGTCATTTAATGCCGATAAAGTTTTGAAATAAAGTCATTCTTAATGGATACTCAATCTTATTTATAAACATTTTCCTATTTAACCCATAGGTGGGGCCCATCAGGTACTATCACTCCGGGTCAGAGTGGACCAGGGAGCAATGGTGATGAAGAGGTGTTCCACATTCCCCAAACCGCCAGAATAGAAATCTCACCATCATTTGTTTGTTGGATTTTACGGCATGTCAGCACTTGTTGTTTCATTCTATACCGAAGATATTTTGCTCTATTAATTTTTATACTCAATTTTTAACACATTTTTAAGACTCATTTTTTGCTATGTAACCCATACATGGGCCCCTAACAGGTACTAACACTCCTGGTCACAGTGGATCTGGGAGTAATGCTGATGACGTGTACTACACAATCTGCAGAGCTCCAGAACAAGAACTCTATCATTAGATGCAGTTTAACGTCATACCGAGGATACTTAGCCTCTAAGCCACCACCTTCTAGCATATATATGATAAAAAGGTTTGGAAATTGCCATAAAGGCAATAGGCTTGAGACAAACTAACACTGAGTATAAGTGAAAAAATTGATTACTCTTCAACAATGAATAATAAAAACGTGTTCCGCATAAAAAACAAACCCAACAAGGATTGACATGCCGTAAAATCCAACCAACCATTTCTCATATTTCAATACCTCAAACTTTTTTCACAACTTTATTCTCTGTGTTGCAGTTTAATAAAGATATCATAAAACAATAGTAACACTTTCCATTAGCAAAGAATGTGATATTTAAACCCTTCAGTTTTCATATATGCAAACGTCTGTTGTAAATGGGTTCGTAAGCTCTATATATTAAGTCGATATTCTATTATAACTATTATAACTAATTATTTATTAACTATTAAAATGATATATTGAAATTATATTTTGAATATTCTGGAATATGTTCTTCATGAAATAAATACTATTTGATGATGGTCAATGTGTAAATTTAATCGAGAACTAACAATTTATGGAATTTAGTTACCAACTTAAATGTGCTGACTTTTTCGTATATACGTACAAAAAACACACATTTTTATAAATAACACTTTCAATGTACTACGGTGTCAGTTTTCTCAATCCATCTATCAACGAACTCAGACACACTCACACACATACATGTACGCACACCCGCACACAGATGCAGACATAGACGCACATACACATACAAACACACACAAATATATATAAATTAATATTGGCAATATAGTCTTCTATATTTTTAAGTAAAGAGTACTCCACATTATCAATAGATCATGTATATCGAAGTTTAGTTTGAAAATTGCATATGCAAAAACTATATATATATATATATATATATATATATATATATAAGTTTAAGATAGGAACAAACTTTTTTGTGGTGTTTGTATATAACAATACTAAACTTAGTTTACTTGCGGCACGAAGCCAGTTCTTTCTTAATCACTCCCTCCCCTAAACACGCCTATCTTTCTCTTTACGTTTCTCTCTCTCTCTCTCTCTCTCTCTCTCTCTCTCTCTCTCTCTCTCTCTCTCTTCATATATATATATATATATATATATATATATATATATATAATGGAAATAAAAGTTTAAGATATGGAAAACTTTTTTTGTGTTGACAGTATATAACAACACTAAACTGAAAAGTATATGTCTAAAATAAACTATAATTACATAAAAGAAACAAAAATACAAGTTATGCTTGCGTAGCTCGCCAACGGAATTAACTGGCCGGAACCCAAGGACAAGGAAATAGTGAAACGCTGTGCCAAATAGTTCATCAGGCGTGTCAGTCGTTGATTAAATCAGAGGTTATTAAACTCATGGGTGAAAAAGAACTTTTGTCTTTCCACTGATCGACAAAAGATGACCATGTGAGTTTGAGAGGGAAAATAGTAACGCTAAATATTTGTTGAACATTAAGAGAAAGAATAGAAAAAATAATACAAAAATAAGCGTGCTTGCACTTTTATCTGCGTATGTTTGTATGCATATGTGTGTATGTCTTTGTATGTGTGTGTGCTTGGCTAATTGTGTGAATAGGTGCGTGTGTTGATCATATCCAATAATCCTTTTACTGACCCTTTCCCCACCAGAGAAACACAACATTTGGCAACATTAGAGTGAAATCGTCCAAACACACGAACATATATTATAGACACGGTGATGCGAGTATTTCACACCCTTTTTCTAGTTTTCTAACATTTCCACCAAATTTTCCACTCATCTGTTTTAAATTCTAATGTTATATATATATATATATATAATATATATTATATATATATATATATATATATATATATGTGTGTGTGTGTGTGTGTGTGTGTGTGTATGTCTGTATAATATATATGATGGCTGTCAACTCGTGATTCGAGTAAGACCATTTCCTGCTATTAATTTTTTTTATCATCATATTTATATGCCAGTTGTATATGACTTTCCATTCCTGTGTTTTCTCAGATGACTCACCAGGCCGGCCCTGGAGAGACACACTCTTCCAGATAAACCACATGTTGGAACTTCTCCACTTTGAATGCTGCTTGGCTGAAAATTACCTTTTCTAATTGACCGTTTCAGTTTTTGGTGTTTGATTCGGTTGGACTCAAATTCTTCCACAGACAGGTAACAGTGGCTCTCCAGCTAGGTCTATTACAAGCTAGCTTCTCCCAGTCCTCAACAGCAATAGCAGTGTTCTTCAGAGTTTCCTTGAGACAGTCCTTAAACCTCAATTTGGGTTTGCACCGACGACGTTTGCCAGTTGAGGTTTCCCCGTAAAATAATCGTTTTGGGATTCGGCAATCATTCATGCGGACAAATGGCCTGACCAGCGGAGACGTGATCTAAGGATTAGACTCTCAATACTAGGTATATGACATCTTTCAAGTATTGTGGTGTCTGGTGTAAATGACAACCATTCTCTCCCTAAAATCCTGCATAGGCAATTCTGATGGAATCTCTCGAGTGTCCTGAGATGTCATATATATATATATATATATATATATTATATATTATATATATATATATATATATATGTATGTATTTGTAAAGAAAAAGCTTTAAGGTATAGCGATTATGGTCCATTTCCACTCGTGGGTATCTGAGATCCACCGAGCTTCCTCAGATCACTTTATTCAAACTGGTAAATAATCAAATAAATATGTGTGTACGCCTGTGATTTCGCCTATTTGTATACTCGCGTATTTTTCATTTATTATCAGTACATATATTTTTTTTCTTTTTTAATATCTGTATGTACATACAATGTACATACGTATATATGTTTGTATATATCTATATACATCTAAAAGCATATACATATATTTACGAGCGATGCTTATCTTACAACCTTTAAGCTTAGATGTATCAATATATCTGCAACCTACAATCAAACCTTCTAAATAGTTTCAAATATCTTATTAACTTGTATTTATGCTCACGCATGTTTTACTGTTTGGATCCAGTATCTTGGTATATCTTAGAGTTACATAGCTTGTGAGTTGGGTTCCCACATTTAGTTAAATGGATCTAGCTTCTAATTTCTAGGTACCCATATTTAATTATTAATTAATTATTACATTGTATTGATTACCTCCTCTTTTTCATTCGCGGTGTTTCCACGTAAAACTTCCCCTCCCCCTATCAGGCGCCCTTTATGGTTTGTGGGTTTCTTGTGTGTATATTCCACAGGTATCCAAAATCTTAAGTATCTATATTTGTTTTCCTCCATATCTCCGCATATATACATGTAATGTCCCTATCTACATTATTCGAGGTCTTAATAACTTCGTACGTATATTTTTACCCTACCCATTCAATGGGGTTACATTTTTTACATGAAATAGCATAACATTAATTCTACTTACATTAGGTTAGCGTTTTTTTCCTTTTAATTCTCTATCGAGATGGACCCTGGGAGGTGGCTTTTTTATATAATATATACACCCATATGTTTGTATTATTATATTTTGAATTCTTTTTGTGTCTTCATCTCGTTACAATCTCGTCTCCTTGATTTAGCAGTTTTTCTCTAACTTTGACTTTAATGATTTATATTTTTTCTTCCAGACATAAATTGCATCTGCTACTCCAACTTTTAGGTGTTGTCAATTCGTTTAGGAACTTCCACTCAATATGCGGGTTTAATCCTCTCTCCTTCAATCTCCAAAATGTTTTGATAATGCTGTTTGGTTCCTTAGAGACTCTTGTGTAAATGAGTGCCTCTGGTTATACAGACTTTGTTTCCAATTTCCCGTGGAGATTCCGATATAGACTTTTTTATCTGTTTCGTTTCCTTAGGGAATATGGTTGCTTGGTATACAAGAATTTCGGAATACCCCCCCCACCCCAGACTGGGCAGTCATTCTTGACTCTGCAGTTGCAGTTATTCTTGCTGTTTACTTCTCCGTTTTTATAGTGATTCTTATGCTGTGGTTGTTAATTATTTTCGCTATGTTGTTTGTGCAGTTGTGAATAGCTTAGTTTGATTGTTCTTTCAGTTAAATATCTTACTTAGGTGATTACTCCGGTTGAAATGTTTATCTTCCATTTTTAGGAAATATTTTCCTGTGTTGATATTTGTTAGAAAGGTGGATTGGACCATATCACTCTCCTCTTTCTACATTTGTTGCTGTGCTTTTTCCCTTTTGTCCATATTTTCATAGTCGTTTTCCCCTCTGTTTTAGGTAATCCTTAGTATAGTTTGTTTTCTATATTGTCCATTTTCTTATTCTGTTTGTTGTTTTCTAGGTTTGGCTGGTACGAGAGTTTCTGTTGGAAGCCAAATATATATATATATATATATATATATATATATATATATATATATATATTGATAATAAATGAAAAATACGCAAGTATACAAATAGGTGAAATCACAGGCGTACACACATATGATAGGGGTAGGAGGTGAATTTGTAAACACTGACAAGATCTAAATTAAGATAAGAATGACCTGCTCTAGCATGATTGGCGAAGCAATCTAACTAGGTCAAGACTAACGAACACCAATCATTAGGATAAATAGATAAGGATTCCCGGTTGAAAACGAACACGTGGCCGAAGCAAACAAACTCAAGCGCCAACACATAAGGAAATAAATGGGTTGGAAGGAGTCGGCTAAACATCAAGGCGCCACCAACCCAAAAGGCTTAGAAGGAAGTGAAACATGATACAATCCCAAACAACTTTTAAAAGGAAGTAAAAGATGATACTAACCATGAGGGCTCGGAAAAATGTATAAATGTAAGCTGAATTTGATTATTTACCAGTTTGAATAAAGTGATCTGAGGAAGCTCGGTGGGTCTCAGATACCCACGAGTGGAAATGGACCATAATCACTATACCCCCGGTATTTAAGGCTTTTTCTTTACAAATTACTTTGCTCTGTTTAATAAAAGTTTAACATTCAGCTCTCAGACGAGACCTGAACATTGCAGCAACATACTGTTGGAGAAACGGACTAGCTTAGAATCATCCTAATACCCCATCAAAAAAGAATATATATATATATATATATATATATATATATATTGTGTGTGTGTGTGTGTGTGTGTGTGTGTGTGTGGAATTCTCCTTCTTCCAGTCCCCACACGCATAATATAATTTCTACGTGTTTCACCCCTAGTTACACTCACTACTACTAACTATAAAAAAAAACTGGAACACAAACATATCACCCCTGATGATGGCACTTAGAAGTGCCGAAAATACTTGGGATAAAAACCCTGGCCCCCTCCCCCCAAAAAAATAATAATAAAGAACTACACAATACATGTAAATACCAACGTACAATGAACGCCATTCCCTAACCTCTAATCTACTGTGCCCCTGGACGGTTTGAAGTACCATTAACATCAATCAGTCATTAAAGCTAGTAAACTATAGAAATACATTCAGACTAAAAAGAGTTATTGTGGGCTTTGGTACATTGTTACCACACATGTGACCATTTTGATCAGCAATAATTACTGAACAGATATCTGATTTGGGAAACTCTATTTAACTTTTCCACTGAGACAAGTCTGGTCCTTTGAGCTTGCGCACATTACAATAATAAATATCAAAACCATAAAGCCGAGGATAATGTTCTAAAGACCAGTGTCAATAATATATATTTTTATTTTTTCATTCTTTTTTTATCAGGTTTGACACATTCTTTGCCTCCTCTCATATTACATAAATATAGTTAAGATGCCTCATTTCGTTGATTTGCTTCCTAATAACACAGTATATTATTTTATTTTTTTGATGTCTGTCCAAAACTGCTGTAATAAGTCAAGTCTGCAATATCAATAAATTTAGCAAGTTTTATTTTTCTTCTTTTTTTTTTTACTTAGGATTTACTGCCTCGTAATATTGGGTTTGATGTGTGCCATTTTCAAAGAGCATTCCAATCGATTTTCTGTTTTGAAACATTTGGCTGATTTTACAAAGCATCGTTTACATGTAAGATATGTAATAATAATAATAATAATAATAATAATATGTATCAAGAAAAAAGGTGGGAGAGGGCTTGCCAACATAGAGGACTGTGTAGAGGCCACAATCCAGGGACTCGAAGCGTACACAAAAAAGAGCAAAGAAAGATTACTTATAGCAGCCAACAACAGCAGATGTAATGTATAGACAAACAGAAAAACAACAAGAACTAGAAAACAAAGATGGGAAGAAAAACAATTATATGGACACTTCAAATGACAAATCGGAGAGGTTGCACATAAAAAGTCCTGTACGTGGTTAAGAAGAGGAAACCTCAAGACAGAAACTGAATCACTAATAATTGCTGCACAAAATAATGCCATAAGAACAAATTATATCAAAGCCAAAATTGATAAGACACAATAAAATAGTAAATGTAGACTGTACGGTGACAGAGATGAGACTGTAAACCATGTATTAAGTGAATGTAGCAAACAACCACAACGGGAATACAAAGCTAGGCACGACTGGGTTGAAAAGGTGATCCACTGGGAATTATGCAAAAAATTAAACTTTGACCATACAACAAAATGTTATATGCATAAACCAGAATCTGTTCTTGAGAATGAAACGCATAAAATTCTCTGGGACTTCGAGATAAAGACGGATCACCCTATCCCAGCCAGGAGACCAGACCTAGTATTAATTAACAAAAAAAAAAAAAAAGAAAGAAAAGAGAATGTGTCACCCGGGGGATTTTGCGGTCCCAGCAAATCACAGGGTGAAGCTGAAATCAGACGAAGAATTGAGACCACCCAGACTACTGAACTGCTGCAATCGGCTAGAATACTCAGAAGAGTCCTGGAGACATGAGGAGACTTGTTATCACTCAGACTCCAGTGAAATACCATCAGCTAACACTGATGTGAAAAGCTCTAATAATAATAATAATAATAATAATAATAATAATAATTACGTGTGGAACATGAGGGTGATATTGTACCAATTTTAATTAGTGTCCTTGGAACGGTTTTCAAAAGTTTGGAAAAGAGTCTGGGTGAATTGGAAATCAGAGGAATAATCGATACTTTCCAAACAGCAGACGGATCACCCTATCCCAGGCTCGAATACCCTGAAGAGACTGGAGACCTGAGAAATCTTATAATCACTCACTTTAGTTAAAGACTACCTGTTTAATAATAATAATAATAATAATAATAATAATAATAATAATAATAATAATTGTATCACTGACAGAGATGAAATAGTTATTCACCTAATAAATGAATTCATAAATTTTACACAAAAGAAATGCCTGTATAGGGAAGGTGATCCAGTGGACTAAAATTCAGCCATTTTGACAAATAATATCTACAGGAAAAAAATATGACGAATAAATATTTACTGGGACTTTAATATATAAACAGACATTTCAGTTCCAAACACAAGACAAGGCTTTCTGGAAAAAATGGAAAAGAACATGTTATCTTGTGGCTTTTTTCGCTCCATCAGACCACCAAATCAGAATAAAAGTAAACGAAATTACTGAAAAGTACCTGGATCATGCCAGATAACTGAAAAAAATGTTGCATAAAAATGTGACGAGGATAACAATTGTAGTCTGTGTACTTTGAACGGTCACAATTGACATAGAAAACATTCTGGAGATCAGAGAAATGATTGAAACTATCTAAACCACAGCACTATTAAAATCAGCTAGAATGCTTAAAAGCCGTCTGGTATTTATGGAGTCTTCCTGTCACTAAGCCTTCAGAGAAAATTAGTAATGTTATTATTATTATTTTCACTTCTTTTTTCACTTGTTTTTCACATCCGCGTTAGCTGATGGTATTTCACTGGAGGCTGAGTGACAACAAGTCTCCCATGTCTCCAGGACTGTTCTGAGTATTCTAGCCGATTGCAACAGTGCAGTAGTCTGGGTGGTCTCAATTATTTCTCTGATTTCCAGATCCCACAGTTTTTTTCCATGTTTATTGGGACCGTTCCAAGTACACCAACTACAATTGGTATCACTCTCATATTCCACAGCTTTTTCAATTCTCTGGAAAGGTCCAGGTATTTATCCATCATCTCATTTTCCTTCAGCTTCACCTTGTGATCTGCTGGAACCACAGTTGACACGTTATCTTGAGTCGGTTTGATAAATTCGTTAAGAGTGAAAATAAATAAAGATAGAATCATGTCTATTTATTTTAAAATATGAATCTGTCCTTAATACTTTATGAACTGTTGTGATGTTAATCCAACAGTAAAAAAGAAGTCAAGTCGAGGTAGGGTAAAATAAGACAAGTGTATTTACAATAATGGTACAGGAACGGCTAGCTTGCCGTTAAACGGTAATAGTACAACCAACCTTTTCACTCGGTGTCTCACTATTTATAGTGAGAACCGGTGTATATTCTCCACTGTAGGAACGGCCGGTACAACATGAACCGAACATTTCAGTGAAACCGAAGATTGCAGAAGTACAACCCTCTCAAAACTTACTCGATTTATCTCCGGGTAATTTTTTTCTTGCTTCCTAAGCTGAAATTGATATTAGATGTAAAATATATGGATGTGGATGACATTAAAATAAATACAACGACACCATATCAGAAGATGCGTTTTAAAGGGTCATTGGCCAGTGGAAAAGATGCTGATATAAGTGTAATGAATGTCAAAGAGTCTATATAGGAAACCATTAACGTTCCCCTATTTTTTTCATTTTTGTATTAGTAAAAGTAGCTTCAGTCTCAATAATTATTTAACTAACCACTCCCTCTGTCTGTCTGTCTGTCTGTCTCGCTATATATATATATATATATATATATATATATATATATATATATATATATATATATATATATATATATATATATTCAATGATTTTTTTAAGACTTGTATTTAATGCATATTCCTCTACTTAAGAGTGGATATTTTTCAAAGCTTTCCAAATCGATTATGATTTTAAAAACACGCACGCGCACGCACCCGACACACACACACACACACACACACACACACACACACACACACACACACACACACACACACACACTCTCTCTCTCTCTCTCTCTCTCTCTCTCCCTTGCTCTCTCTTAAACACATACATACATCCACATCCACACCCACACCCACACATGTATATATATATATATATATATATATATATATATATATATATTTATTGTCATTCACATATAGACCTGTTTCGCCGTTTCACGGCTCATCAGAATAACTAGACAAGGCAGGCTTCTTCGGGCCGAGATTGAATCCCAACTGATTTGTCATCAGTCAGAGTTTCAACCACGCCATCTACACATCCACTGTTTAGAAATGGAATTCTACTGTTATAAACTTATTCAGCCACAGAGCTAATAATTTTGGCTTAATTAGCGGCCACCAGAAAATTCCATTTCCAGAATGATCAATCCACTAACGCTGATTGACCTTCACTAGAGTATTACTGATAGCAAGTCTCCTCAATTCTCCATTGATCTTCTGAGTATTTTAGCAGATCTTAACAATGCTGTTGTTTGGATGGTATCTATTCTACCTCTGATTTCCAATTCCTCCAGTCTATTTTGCAAACCCTCGTGAACCCATTCTAAGAGGAACCAACTGCAATTTTCACCACCTGCACCCTCATATTCCACATTTTATTATCATTATTATTATAGTTTTTCACACCTACCGTAGCTGGTGGTTCACAGGAGGGTGATTGACAGCAAGTCTCCCCCAGGTCTCCAGGACTCTTCTGAGTATTCTAACCGATCCCAACAGTGCCGTAGTTTGAATGGTCTTGATTCTTCCTCTGATTAGTTCACCCAAATTATTTTCCAGTGCTTTGGGGATCGTCCAAGAGCACTAATTACAATTGGTACGACCTTCACTTTCATGTTCCACAGCTTCTTGAGTTCTCTGGCAAGGTCTAAGTATTTGTCTATCTTTTTGTTTTCCTTCATTTTCACTCGATGATCAGCTGGGACAGCAAAATTCACGAGATAGTAGGTTCTCTCTTTCTTGTATATTAATACCAGGTACGGTCTCCTGGCCGGAATTAGGTGATCCGTCTGTACCTCAAAATCCCAGAGAATTTTGTGCGTCTCATTCTCTATGATAGGTTAGGGTTTGTGCATATACCATTTGGTTGTATGTGATTGACTGTTTCGTCTCTATTTCCACACATTCTGCACTTGCTATTCTGCTGCGTCTTATCTATTTTTGTCTTTATTATTATTATTATTATTATTATTATTATTATTATTATTATTATTATTATTATTATTACAAATTTAAACGTCGGAAAGTCGCCTAACTTCATCAACTCATAGAAATCAGCATCTTAAGGTCAAATGTGATGATCTGGCTGCCCCAGAGAATCTAATTTTGTCTATCAACCGATGAAAACACAAATGTTTCGTTTAGCTTAAATGACCCTTCACAGTAAGACAGTCTCTTCTCAAACAAGGTTCCATATATTCTAGGTCTGTCACTATAAATGTCATTGACTCTTTAATATACGTACATTTATTTGAGATAAATCGTCGATGCATGTACACACACAAGAAAAACAACAAAAAACTCAATGATAAACTCTATTTGCAATGAAGCGTACATAATTTGTAATTTTGAATCAGACGTTGTTAGAGTCACTAGAAATTCCGTTGTCACTGTTTTCATCTGGCCATATTGTAATAGAGGCCATTGTTTTATTGTAGCGTAAAATGATGACCAAAATACACTCCATCGAAGGAATAATACTGGAAAAGGCTTACGCTGCACATAAATATTATTTACGATCTATTAAGTGATTCATTTATTTATTTGAAGTTTTGTCTGAATTTTATTTAGATGGGGCTTGACAATTTGTATTATTCGAACTATTGTCCATGGTTTTATTGTTATCTACACAATGTTCCGGTCTCCGGCATTCTTCAGGTATTTCTTGTTGGACGGGAGAACCTTCTCAAACTCGGGAACCTTCTCTTCAAATTTAGGTACCTTCTTGTCGAACTCGGGAACCATCACAGAACCTCGAACCGAACCCTTTTTTCAATCCACGGGGAAAGTATGTTTCTGATTCAGTTCACCATGGCCGGGCACCAGTGTTAAGCTGTGTTAATTATTCTATGTTACTATCACCCTTGATTGAACTTGCAGATTATTGTTACTTAGAACACTATTAACCCAACACCTTTATCCGTTGTGCCATGTGTCCAATTGAACAATTCAGAGTGGATTTTTGGAACTTATAAAACTATTGTTTTATTTTACCTAGAATATTTACCTTTATAATTACGTATAGTTTTTCACCTTGACTCATATTACGTCTTTTAATCTAATCAAGCCTTTTTAATTGTAGGTTCCCATATTTTAATTCATGTCTATGCTTGGTCTACTTAAGAGTGTAGTATAGCCTAAATATGAGCTATTCTTTGAGGCGTCTTTGTCTCCAATCTTTTTTATGACTTACTTAGTGTTATGCATTATCTATTAAAACGAAATATGATTAAAAACGGATTCTACTTTCTGATAGTCAATATGCAGCAAAATGAGTTGGCGCCACTTTTTAACAATAATTGGAATAAACTAGGTGAACTTACCCAGGAGGAAAATACTTCTAATTGACGAGTTCTGAGCAATTCTGATTACTCTGAGTTTCGTCTAGTAACAGTGTCGAGGCAGACATTGCTGACCAGCGCAGAGTTCCTACTTGAGACAATCGCTGACCTCGCTCTACCTCACGTAGAATAAAAACTGTAGTTGTTATAATTTATTATCCGAGACCATTTTCACAACAGGTAATGTCTGGACGATTTTCGTTATTCTATCTAATTCTCTGTCCAGTCACAAACAATCATTTAAGACGCTGCATCTGCAGTCCAAACAGGTACTGATCTAAGGCTACAACGCTAGAAATATATGTAAGTAAAGTAAAGCCGTCGGGGTGACATAAAGTCGGTATCTACCAGATAGTGAAGGAGTCTATCCCCTTTTTCACTAGCACTGGACAAAGGAGATTGGTTTTAGCGTCTGAGGTGGAGCGTCACACCTACTATCAGCTCCTAACTTTACCGCACAGATCCCTGTGATACTCATACGCTGAGTTGGTGAGGGCCGGTATCGAACGTAACCTTGAGGTTCCCAGGTGGTCGCTCTCCCGTCTGAGTTAAGTTTTAATATTAATCACTTTTAAAAAGAGACGATGGCAAATCTGATTAATTGAAAATATCAAAGAAAGATGTTGGGTTTGCGTAATTGATTTTGAATCATTTATAAATGACTTGATCGATCGGCTCCCTAAATTTCCTCCAGGAATCTAATAAACGGTCAGAATGACTTGAAACGAAGGTGAGTGGCTAATGATTGCTGTATTTATTTAAGGAAGTTCCACTTGCCTTACCTTTGCGAAAGATGATCAATTTTCTTGGCTATTTAGATCATTTGTACTTAAAGCGGTTCAGCTTAGGTTTTTGGCGTAGGGTACACAAATTGTCAACGTTGTAATCAAATCAACTCGGTTTTGCTTGTGCCAAGAAGCAGAACTTTTAAACAACTACGTGCTTAAAATATCAAATACAACTGTTTTTATAGATTGGAATTTATTTTGGACTTATTTAAATTTTACATTAATTCTAAAAGATTATGAGTTATATTACTTAGTTTTTTATACAAGTGTTTTTATAAATTGGAATTTATTTTGGACTTATTTAAATTTTACATTAATTCTAAAAGATTATGAGTTATATTACTTAGTTTTTTACAAGTGTTTTTATAAATTGGAATTTATTTTGGACTTATTTAAATTTACATTAATTCTAAAGATTATGAGTTATATTACTTAGTTTTTTATACAAGTGTTTTTATAATTGGAATTTATTTTGGACTTATTTAAATTTTACATTAATTCTAAAAGATTATGAGTTATATTACTTAGTTTTTTATACAAGTGTTTTTATAAATTGGAATTTATTTTGGACTTATTTAAATTTACATTAATTCTAAAAGATTATGAGTTATATTACTTAGTTTTTTATACAAGTGTTTTTATAGATTGGAATTTATTTTGGACTTATTTAAATTTTACATTAATTCTAAAAGATTATGAGTTATATTACTTAGTTTTTTATACAAGTGTTTTTATAAATTGGAATTTATTTTGGACTTATCTAGATTTTACATTGAATCGAAAAGATTGCGATGTATTATTTAAGTTTTTCCGACTGTAGTCCGCAACATTATTGTTATATACTCAACGCGTCGGCCGATTTACCTTCTGCATTTTTTCAGGTGTTTATTGTCGAACCCGGGAACCCTCTCGTCGAACTCGAAAACCTTAATTGAATTTCAAATAAAACCTTTTATTTAATTCATTGGGGTAGTTTATTCACAGTCCGTTAACCATGAATGGGTATAAGTGTTAAGCTATGTTAAGTATTCTTAACATTTTCGTAACATTCTTAACATTTTAGGTATTTTTTACCAGTATGATGATATATTTCAAAGTTTACTATCTATTTACCTCAGAAATAAAGTCCGATTATTATTACTGTAATTTGAGTCCTTCTGCTGCATTTTAATGAAGCAACCATCAGTTTTTGTACTTTGCTTGGATATGCCTAATAACAGAGTCATTTTGAACGGCTTAAAGTGGGTAAAAGTTAATATACATAATGTAAAAAAAAAAGAAAAAGTTTCGTCGCCCAGCAGTCCTGTTTAAAGCACTAACTCTGCACGCTGTTTGGCCACATCATCGTCCAATCCGGTGCGTAGAAACCAAGGCATACGATATCAAAACACGATATAAGCCAGGTCTAGCTTCTAGCTTTTGACACATTCGTGGAGCACTGGGGCGTGATCATCCCTAGTGGGGTCTAGCTTCTGAGGGAGTATTATTTTGTAAACCGAAATCTCCCAAAGAACCAACCACAACATAATTGACGACATCACCAAGCGGCCTTTAATTGAACAGGGGTATTTCAATCAGTAATTATTTCTATTTAATTACAGCTATTTGTTTGCAAAAAGTTATATGGTATCAAGTAAATAATGATAATAATCCTTAGTAAACAATTCCAGCTCAAGTAACTAATATTAATGGAAATAATTTATATATATATAGCACCAAGTATTGCTATCAAATACGAATCTTTTTAAACATATCTATTTTGCCCATAGATGTGACCTGTAGTTGGTCCTACCCTCTGAAGAGGAGATCGTCAGCGTATTCTAAGCCTCATCGTCAGGGTAGCGTGAATAAGAATGATCACTCAATTTTCCCATCATAACATTATGACTTTAACAAGCGGAAACTGGCCTTTATCCTTTTGTTATATAATAAAGTCATCATCCGGTATTCTAAACGCGGTTTTATGACAGAGAAAGTCTGCTAATGTTGGCTGATTAGCAGGCGTAGAGTGTAAACAGCGGCGTCTATATTTATCTGAAATTTCGCTGCTCAAGAAAGTTTTAAATATAGATATATTAACTGACCATGTTGTCATGACGTCAACTTGAATGGCGTTTCGGAAAATAGATTGCGTTTTAAATCCAGTATGGAAGTCGACTTGGGGTTAGTGTCGAGAGATTGCGGTCACAGAACAGAAGAGCAACGGATCAGAGTGAACGCAGATTCAGAATGGGATTGAGAGGAGAATGGATGACAGTTGTGGTAAATTGAAGAATTTCAAAAAATAAGTGAGTGAAAAATCTCAAAATGAAAATGTACCGACCCTTATGGCAAGTCCAACCTGTTTTATCCTATCTGCTAGAAAGGCGGTGGCTGAGGACCTTCATGTTTTTGGTATGATGTTAAACTCTAATTGATGATGAGGATCCAGTTCTTGGGGTTTGGGGAATGTGGAACACCCCTTCATCACCATTGCTCCCTGGTTCATTCTGACCGGGAGTGGTAGTACCTGTTAGGGTCCCAACTATGGATAAAATACAAAAATGTGTTCATAAAAAAATGAGTATCCATTAAGAATGAACTTATCACAAAAACCGTGTCGGCATTAAATGACCCACTAAGGTTGATATGCCGTAAAACAAAACAAACCAAACCAATCAAAATCAAACAGAAGCTTACAATTTTATTTCAAGTGATCTAACTTAACATTATACAATAGGACCCACGTTCTCGTAGATCTTGCACTTCTGTAAAGAATAAAATCAATGTATTAAAGACCTGTCGACAGGGCGTCATCCTGGGTTATGTGTACCATACTAAGAATGCTCTACAAAATAGCAACAATGGGTTTAATATAGTGACACCTTATGGTAAGAGGGTAATACAGAATAAAAAAAGAATGGTCGATCAACGGAAAATCATAAGTGCGGATCAACGATTGAATAAATAGATCGATCCTACATACAGATGGGACAAGAGGTTTAAACTTCAGAAAGTGTGGCAGTTATCCTCAAAGTAGCTCCCTTTGAGGTGAGTGGAACGGTTAGGTTACATCGATACAAAGTGTTTTCAGGTCAAAAGTTTGAATTAAGAAACAAGTAGATTTAGAATGTTCTAGAAACAACCAGAATTTAGACTAATGATATTTTGATTATTTCTAAGGATGATCCTATATAGAGAGAGGAAATAAAAAGGGTGTACAAAAGAAAATGTCTCTGTGATGTCCCTGAAAATAAAAGAGCAGGATGGAACTCAACGAGAGACACCCCACCCAGCAAAGATACCATAAGACCCGATACGAGTAAGAACGGAATACCTGATAGAAGGAAGAAGAACCTAAGAAGTTGACTTCGCTACAATAGCACTATTGTTACATATGATAGGATCTCTTTAGAGATCTTTGGAGAGGACATTTGTGTCACTTTGGATACACTTATGACCTTATCTTTAGTAGCAAGGCTCCAGTTCCGGATGTCCGAGTAATGTGGAGTACTCTTTCATTGCTTTTTCTCCAAGGTTCTTTTTAACTCGGAGTGGTAGTACCTGTTAGGATTCCATCTATTGATAAGAGAACAATATGTTTAAAGCTTATTCATATTCAATAGAATACTTGATATAAAACTACGTGCAAACAAAATAAACAAAACATCAAAAAATGTTAATATATATGTTCAATGTACGTAATTCCCTGGCGTATATAGAAATAACCGTAACCGGTGTGACATACCGTTAAAGTAAATTAATCAACCCATCACTGCCTAAGGATACATAAGGATTCAACAGTTTCTATGTAAGGATTCATATAGATATTACTTAAATTCTCTGATTCAATTTGAACCGAAAGTTTCAAAATGAATTGTCCGTATATCAGGTTCACGATAACTGATTTAATTCCCTTCACAACCAATGTTTGTTTGCTTCATCCAAGAACGTTGTCTACTGAAGGATTGCCACAATAATGACATAAGGGCCCAGTTAGCGCAGTCGGTAAAGCGTTGGGAGAGAAACCATAAGGTTCCTAGTTCGATACCGGTCTTCGCCAACTCAGCGTATGAGTAAGGTTCTATCCGGAAAAGTAATTTGCTGATGGTAGGTGTGGCGCTCCACCTCAGACGCAAAAACAATCTCCTTGGTCTAGCACTAGTGAAAAGGGGATAGACTCCCTCGCTGTCTGGTTGATACCGACATTAGGCCGTCCCGACGACTTTAAAAATACCAATACGCTGTAGAAAGCTTTTTTTTATATTTTAGCTGCAATTCGCCTAGCAAACTGCTGACGCTGTTGTTGTCACAGGCCACTTAACATGTCATGGTTTGGTTTGTTGGATATTCTGGCATGTCAGCCCTTGTTGGATTATTTTATGCTGAAGACATTTTGTTATATTCATGCTTGATGGCTATTCAAAATCTTTTTTTTTTATTTAAATTCAATTGTTAACACATCTTTAAACTTATTGTTCTATTAACCCATTGGTGGACCCCTAACAGGTCCAACCACTCCAGGTCAGAGTATTCTTGGGAATAATGGCGATGAAGGAGTACTCCACATCCCCCAGAGTTCCAAAATTGGAATTTTACCATTATATGTAATTTAACGTCACATCCAGGACCTTAATATATCATTTGGTTTGTTTTGTTTTACGGCATATCAACCTCAGTGGGTCATTTAATGCCGATACAGTTTTGAAATAAAGTCATTCCTAATGGATAATACAATTTTGTTTATCAACTCATGTTTTTCTATTTAACTCATAGATGAGACCCTAACAGGTACTACCACTCCGGGTCAGAGTGGACCAGGCAGCAATGGTGATGAAGGGGTGCTCCACATTTCCCAAACCTCCAAAACTGGACCCTCACCATCAGATAGAGCTTAACGTCATTCCCAGGAAAT
This sequence comes from Doryteuthis pealeii, assembly GCA_023376005.1. NCBI lineage: Eukaryota > Metazoa > Mollusca > Cephalopoda > Myopsida > Loliginidae > Doryteuthis > Doryteuthis pealeii. The sequence continues at coordinate 87,343,034 of CM042146.1, read as the reverse complement.
GTAGACCCTCAGTCACCGCCTTCTAGCACCCATGTGATAAAAAGGGGTTTGGGCTTGCCATAAGGGCAATTGGGTTGGGAAAATCATATAAGTGCTAGGGCTTGACGTGACCAGCCGATTGATCGGAGGGGGCCTCTCCGACCGCCCGTCTAGCTCAAGTTATGACCAAAGTGGAGTATTGCATGCCATGAACTGCTCATCCACCTGGGTTCTATCCTTAAGCATCACAGGTCGCCACCCACGGCCAACAGGTGGCCCCATTGGGGGAGTCTTGCCCCTCTGCAGAGGTGCAGTTGGTGCATTCAATCGCCCCAGCCGGCTGTTAATATATCATGTATCGGGTTATTAATTGCCGTCGTAAGTTATTCTCTCATTCTAAGTATCTGCAACATCTTAGCCATTCTGTGATATAATATTTAAGTATAGTAATAGAATGGCCGAGTTAGCTCAGTCGGTAGAACGTTCGGCTAGAAATCACAAGGTTCCTGGTTCGATACCGGCCCTCGCCAACTCAGTGTATGAGTAGCACAGGGAATTTGTGTGGTAAAGTAAGCAGTTGATGGTAGGAGTGGCGCTCCACCTCAGACGCAACAACAATCTCCTTGACCGAGCCCTAGTGAAAAGGGGAGTCCCTCGCTGATTGGCTGATATTGTGATGGACTATGAGAAGCAAGGTAATCACTTGTGATTGTCATGGGATCAAAGAGAAAAAGAACACACAATAAAAAACACAAAAAAACAGCAATCATTTTAAACGGCAATTTCATGCGCTGTTTATTTTCTTGGCATTCGTTTGAAGAGTCTGTTTATTTTCTTAGCATTCGTTTGAAGAGTCTGTTTATATTCCTGGCATTCGTTTGAATAGTAATGCGTTGTTTATTTTCTTAGCTTTCGTTTGAAGAGCCTGTTTATTTTCTTAGCATTCGTTTGAAAAATCTGTTTATTTTCTTAGCATTCGTTTGAAGAGTCATGCGTTGTTTATTGTCTTAGCATCGTTTGAAGAGTCTGTTTATTTTCTTAGCATTCGTTTGAGAGTCTGTTTATTTCTTAGCATTCGTTTGAAGATTTTCTTAGCATTCGTTGAAGAGTCTGTTTTATTTTCTTAGCATTCATTTGAAGAGTCTGTTATTTTCTTAGCATTCGTTTGAAGAGTCTGTTTATTTTCTTAGCATTCGTTTGAGGAGTCATGCGTTGTTTATTTCTTAGCATTCGTTTAAGGAGTCATCTTAGCATTCGTTTGAGGAGCATGCGTTGTTTATTTTCTTAGCATTCGTTTGAGGTCTGTTATTTTTCTTAGCATTCGTTTGAAGAATCTGTTTATTTTCTTAGCATTCGTTGAGAGTCTGTTTATTTTCTTAGCATTCCTTTGAAGAGTCATGCGCTGTTTATTTTCTTAGCATTCGTTTGAAGAATCTGTTTATTTTCTTAGCATTCGTTTGAAGAGTCTGTTTATTTTCTCAGCATTCGTTTGAAGAGTCATGCGTTGTTTATTTTCTTAGCATTCGTTTGAAGAGTTTGAAGAGGGAAGAATGCTAGTTCCGACTATTTTAGAAAAGAGTCGGTATTTTGTCCTGTATATTAGGTTAGAGTTGCAACCTTAACCACTGGGACTCTTACGGAACACTTAGAGAAAAAAGCTAGATGGGAACTCCAGAATGGTGCTGCCCATTGTCTTAAGAAATATTGGGAGTAACATACAAAATAAAAGCAATTGTACGGTCACTATCACACAAACCATCCACGTAAGACGAACAACACTTGTTGGATACAACTGAAGAGGCAAAGATAAAATCACTTCTCCCGTGGACACCGGCACATGGACACGCCAACTACATCAATCAGCTCTCTGCGTTTTCGGTATCCTGTGGAGAAAACCTGCCAGGGGCGATGACCTATAAAGACTATTGACGAGAGAAAGTCATGGGTATCTGTATTGTCAGTTTAGCCTAGTGATGATGGGAGGTTTGATTTTGGTCAGAATTCACATTATATTCTGCATTCTTAGTTCTAAAGAAATTTTCGAGTTCAAAACAATTCTCGCGAGATTCTGTCGGTCACAATGAGATTTCTCCATGAAGCCCGATAAATCCTCGATTCTCCAGGCATGCAATTTAAAATTTTCAAATTAAACAAGACATTGTTTTCCATCAAAGATTATTTTTTTCCACGAGCTGTTATCAACTTTAAAATCAAGAGATGAAATAAAAGGGCCCAAAGAAACCTGCAAAATATCCTGAACACATCTAAAAATGTAGGAGAGATACTGCAAAAGTTGTGGAAAGAGTAGAGGGACCCAAATGGGTAAGAACAAATCTCATCTTCTTCCTTTTTAGAAGCATAATATATATATATATATATATATATATATATATATATATATATATATATATACAGGGTTTTCGGGGTAAATTTTTCTCCGTGGGTTGGAGGTACTGACGCACACTACGCATCATTTAAAAACTTGAAACCTTCTGCATTCATATATGTGATGCGATATAGAATGGGTGACGGGATCCCACGTGAATACTGGAAGAGAATAACTTGTATCATGATGATCAGCACCTGCCATCAAAATAAGGAGATTATGGCTGATGTCCAATTCTCCCTGAACATTGTAAAAACATTCAGGCATGAACTGGAGTATTATAATGGAGACTACGAAGCTGTGACTAGAAGAAAGCAACATAACAGACAATCTAATTGCGTTCTTACAGCAGAATTCCGCGAAACTCTGCAAAAAAGTGTTAGAGAACCATCAGATGCCTACGTGGAGTTGCTAAACACTGTAGTCAAGCCCTGGATGCTAAGGGTAGCCAATGGTAGGCCATATGTATGGAAGTAGGATTCGGACCCCTGCAACACTTCTGAGAAAAGTCAAGAATGGTAGTCGGCGAATTTTTACGACTATAGCAGTCCCAATGATTGGCCTCAAAACTCGCCAGATCTTAACTCCATGGATTATGTATGTGGTGCTGTTGAAAATGACAAAGACAAATTACCAGTACTACAAAAGCCCAATTAATCGACAGAATTAAGGTAGTTTTTGAGAGCCTTCCTAGGGAAACTGTAAGATCAGTTTGCACCAGGTTCCGGAGCAGGATTGAGGCTGTGATCGACGCTTATTCCGGTTATTTTGCGTGAAACTTATTGACAGTAGTGTAATTCCCGTGCCTGTTGAATTTTTTTACAACCCATTAAATTTTGTAGTTACCAAGCAGTTTTTCTTTTTCCTTATGAAAATGTCAAATTTATCCCGAACACCCTATATATATATATATATATATATATATATATATATATAATCATCCACAGACACAGCGTTTTGACGTATCACGTCTCATCAGTGGGAGTAGACATTTGTAGGCTACCTTCAGCCGGGATGGAAATCCGATTGATTCATCATCAGCTACATGGCTATCGTCCGCTACAGAATGGGAGGAGGACTTTGACTGATAAATACACACATCTGTATATGTTTAAAGACCGCCATATAGTCCATTACCTTTTAATTTTTTTTTTGTGCGTGTGCGTATGTTGTCATGCGCATGCGCATGAAAATGTGTGAAGACTGTAATGTGATGATCGTATCCACGCGCGTGTATGCGTAAGAATATGCATATTTTTGTTTGGTATTCTTGGTTACGTATGTTTTGTGCAATTAATATAATGTATTTTTAGCATGCTTATTTTTATCATTTTTAGGTTTATGTCTATTTTAATTTTAAATCCTAGTAATTTTAGTATGTTGGTTATGTTTTTTCTATATCTATCTAGTGTAGGACCATTGGGATTTTTTTATCAAAATTAAGCCGTCTTCCCTGTACAGGCCCATATATCTCTTGTCGATTATGTGGGATAGCTGGCAGAGTAGTAGAATGCCAACCAACTCGCACACCTTTGCGCCGTCAAAACTACCCATGGTCACGTCGAATAGCAGTGAATTTTGTTTTCTCAACCATGGGGTGTTATTGTGGAAGAGTAGTGATTTAGGGCAGTGTTTTATCACTTTGATGTCATTCTGTGATATTCTTACGTGTTTGGTTGCCAATTCTAATGCCTTATTCGGTGTATCTTCGTTGATGGAGAGATAGAAATCGGTAAAGTCAAGTTGGATGAAGGCTGCATTGTTTTTGTTCGTTATTGTTGTGAACCAGTTTGGGACGACCTTTATGTTCTTCCACTGATTGATATGAAGTTTCTCCTTGAGTTGTGTATTTATATTGTCTAGTGTGAGTTTACTTATCTTTCCTATTTCTGGTTTTGTGGGGTTTATTGGTCGGTATGTAGTTTTTGTTGGAAGTCTGGTTTATATATATATATATATATATATATATATTATATATATATATATAGATAACAGCAAGAAATGTCTTCACATAAACACCAGAAGATTTATTAGCAGCCTGACGATGGTGAAATAACCGGAAACCTGGGTAGTTGCTTATGAAGAACCTTTATATTTAAAAAATTCAACAAATAAATAAATAAAGCTCCTACAAATTTGTGGTTGAGCACTGTGTTTTCTTTGTTTCATCCCAAAATTTAAAAAAAAAATCTATATCTATATCTATCTATCTATCTATCTATCTATCTATCTCTCTCTCTCTCTCTCTATATATATATATATATATATATATATATATATACCCTAGTAGGATATAATACACCACCCTAGTAGGATATAATACAATCAACAGTTCTCTAGCAAAATTTTCCTCTTGGACTGGTTGTGTAACCAAAGTTGAAGAATCTAGCCTAGCCTACTAGATACCCTTTGCTGGAGGGTGAATAGTTGGATTTATACGTTCCCCATGACTATTAGAAAGATCTGAAAGGCAATCAGCCTTCAATATTAGAACTTGGATCTCCGAGTCTATTTCCTACGGCAATAACCATTATAAAATGCGCATCTTTTTAAATATCGCACATTTTTCTCTCTCTCTTTCTCTCTCTCTCTCTCTTCTTTCTTTCTCTCTCCCCCCTCTCTCTCTCATTCTCTCTCTCACTCACTCTCTCTCTATATATATATATATATATAATATATACATACATATATATATATATATATATATATATATATATATATATATATACGTGTGTCTGTGTGTATTTGCATAAGTAGATGGAGAAAAGAGCAAGAAGAAAGAGAGAGATATACACACGCAAACGCAAACGCACACATGCATATACATACACACACAAACACACGCTTATATATATATATATATATATATATATATATATATATATATGTGAAGTTTTGATATTTCAAAGGAAACAGTTCAATGATCTCAAATCACCAAAGTGATCCCACGAAATAAATTCCTCTCCCACATAATTAAAAGAAAGCTTATAAGAGTCTCACAACGGACAATTTATAGGGCAATCCACATGCTGCGCGTGCAACGGAAAAACGCTGCTTCATTATCAATCGCGAATATGGAATATGTTAGCGCCATTATTCTTATTCCCGCCGAAAATTCATTCGTTGATGACAAATCACTTGAAACGCCGTAATAAGTTACAACACGAAATATTAGAACATCAGGCGTGCAGAAAAAAATACTCGAAGAAAACTAAAAATAATTTGTTTGTACTTTTATGTTTATGTTTGGAAAATTTATTTTTTCTTCGGTATTTTCACATGCACCGAATTAGCGCCAATATCCGGAGAGAAATAAGCGAAAGTGGCAAATACGCGATGCTGCAATGAAAACGCTAAGTGACAGCAACAGGGAGATTAATTTCCTTGCGAGTTTCCATAAAGTCATCTTAGAAACCAAAGAGTGTCACGTTAAGACGTTGGATTAAAAAATTTTTAAATAATGTTCGGCCATAGGAGATAAAACAGTGAAAAAATAACGCAAAAGAAAACCCTAAAGAAATACACATTTTTAAGAATGGAAGGTTAACTCTCTGAACTGAACAAGAGTAACAGCTGAATAGAGCTAAAATAACCCCGGCCAACTCCGGTTATTAACTGGTAATTTATAACATAACGGTAACATGCTTTAATGTTGATAAACAAAGCTTTTTTTTATTTCCTGATTTTTTATCGTTTCTATCGGAGATGAAGTCAGTGGTCATCCAACTTTATTTCCTCTCCTTTTCTTCATCAGTTTTTATCTAATATTCTTCTGACGTGTTTTCATCTAATGGCCTACTGGTTCTCTTTGGTATCTGAAATCTACTTTTCTTTCGTATTGTTACCTAATGAATGGGTAATATTTTTAAGCGGTGGAATTCCTAGCCTGTCTTCTAACCTTTCTCTCTTCAAGTAAAATGAATTAAATCATCATCAATCATCATCATTATCGCCAAGTCCTACCAACAGACCAGATTACCTAAACTCTCTCTCTCTTTCTCTCTTTCTCTCTCTCTCTGTCTCTGTCTCTGTCTCTCTCTGTCTCTGTCTCTCTGTCTCTCTCTCAACTCTCTATGTCTGTCTGCCTGTCTCTCTCTCTCTCTCTCTCTCTCTCTCTCTCTCTCTCTCTCTCAGACCCTATTATGGTAAGTCGTTTAGGCACCGTGTCCATACAGAGCTGACGGATGTAAGCTTAAGTAAGTTTGGTTTGGTTTGGGCTCTGTAGCTGATATTTTTATACTGGTGTATAGTCTTTACAATTCATTATATGTTTTCTGATAAGTCTTTCACATGTGTTATCTTCTTTATCTTCTATTCTCTGCTGGTTGCGTTGAGTTCTCATCGGTTGTTGCGGGCATTCTATAATTTAGTATACGATTCAAAAAGTTAACGTTTAATTTTGTAGAGTCTTGGAAAATTACAGTAAGAATCATAGTATATAACAAACAGGTTTTCACGTCTAATTGACATGTAACGGGATATTCTCAATGGTTATGATTGTCACCTGACGATATAAACAGTAAGGAAGTAGTTGAGTTTAATTTGGCGCTACTAGTGAGCGAGTTCACGTGATTGATCTCCGCCCCCCTGATGCTGTGGAGGGGGGCCATTACATTTTACATGCCGATCACCCTGAGAGTCTTATTCTGTAATTGAAAAGCAGCATTATCCATCTATTTTTCAATTAATATGATGATATAGTTGTTGATGGTATAGATCTTCTTCTCTCGTTGTCGCACGCTGTAACGAATAGAAAATACATTTTACGTATGCACATATATATATATATTTTTTCATAATCGACAACTTTTCTAATAGATCTTACTTACCGTATGCACGTCGGGAACCTTTCCTGGTAGCAAAAATTTCGTCCTCTAAATTCTTCTTCATGCGTGCTAAAAGTACAAATAATAATGATGTACATAAAACAATCATAGTCTTCGTGTTCCTGATTTGAATTAAGAACCAAAGTGGTGGATGACCCAATGAAGAGACTCAGAGAACTCAGCACATACAGCAGACATACGAAGATAAGAAGGTTTAGAAGATGAAACAGAACAATAGCGTAACAAATAATAATAAAAGTATTCAACGTATCGGGTCGATTTGTTCGGAAGGGCGTTATCTCTCTCAGGGTTTGGGTTACATCTTTGTTCTTATTATATCAGGAAACACGGAGACATATTTTGTGTGCCCACTTTTTTACGACACCATGTAAACCAGCGAGCGGGGGAAATCAGTACTGATGCTGAAGACGTTTGCACAGCCGGGCTGCTGGCTCAACACTGGCTCACTAAATTCTTCTTTTCCCTGAGTCATCCGATTACGTGATTCTCTAAGCCAATCAGAACCCCACTTCAGACTACCCTGAGATTAAGACTTGTCAATTTAAATCTTAATGATTTTCCACCTGCAATTTTCCATCTATCATAAGGTATCACACTAACGGACTGTTAAACCTATCGTAGCTGGTTTTGAATTCAGAGTTTTCCTTCTCCTAAACTAGTTGCCTACTTAACCTAGCGATCCCTGTTTGATATTTTTATAACCCCGTTTGTCTGTTTCTCGCTACTAGTGAGCGAGTTCACGTAATTGATCTCCGCCCACTGATGCTGTGGAGGGGGGCCATTACATTTTACATGCCGATCACCCTGAGAGTCTTATTCTGTAATTGAAAAGCAGCATTATATATCTATTTTTCAATTAATATGATGGTATAGTTGTCGATGGTATAGATCTTCTTCTCGCGTTGCCCCACGCTGTCACATGTTCTCCATTCCTGGAACGAGTAGCAAAGACATTTTACGTATGCACATGTACATTTTTTTATAATCGACAACTTTTCTAATAGATCTTACTTACCGTATGCAGGTCGGAAACCAGTCAAATTAGTGATTGAAAATGAACAACTTGCTGCATTAATACTTTTCAGCGGACTAAATCAAATATGCAATCTAAGTTCTAGGATTTTAGTCTTTAAATCATCCAATGAAAGCCAAACTATCAAACGTCCTTAAAATGCCAATCATACTGTTTTGGCATTAACAGATTAATAAATATGTTAAAATAATCTACAACAGCTTTATCAAACAACTTCATCAGAATTAATTCAAAAATTTACAAAACGATAGAAAATAAGGAAACGATAAAGTGAGGGAGAAAGAAAAACAGAAGACAATGACATACGAAAAGAAATGGGGGGAAACGGAAGAAAAAGAAAGAGATAAAAAAATATTGATGTCAAACAACCGGAAGAGGACAAATGTATACACATTGATACATCATAGCGACTTAAAAAAATTGGTAGGGAAAAACAGAGGGAAAGTGTATGAAAATGCATATATGACAGAAAGAAAGGGAAGAACGTGGTGAAATGGTTAAAGTCATGGGAAATGGACTCGTCGCTCCAAGTTCAAATCCTGGACGTGGTAATTGTATTTAACTTAGCGCTAATACCCTTTGGAGAGTTATGAATCATATTATCCCTCCAGCTATATGTAAATAGTAAGGTAGACTGGGATCTTTAACCTTAGTTAGATAATTGGTCTAGGAGAAGGAAAACTCTGAATTCAAACCTATTAAATTCCGCTTAAGAAATTGACCTTGTGTCACATCCTGCTCGTGCGGAGGTGTTGGTAAATATATATATGTCAGAAAAATATTAAGAAGTATGGATATATGGTAGGGAAATAAAATGTTTTCACCTTTGTGAATATTGTTTTTATCAATTGTGAATCTTAATATTATTCTTATACATTATAATTTTTGACAGACTGTGTGCAATACGGTAAGAAAACATAGCGTTGTTTGATGATCTTGTTGGAATGTGAAATAAAGGTTGATTTATAAAAGGCGGAGAAATTTTTTACCGGTGGATAGGCTTAATTAAAGTGTCCTGAGAAAAAATAGAAACATGGTTGAAATCTATCATGTGGGAGAAAATGCCATTTCGGTAATCATTTATTTTACTTGCTTATTCAGGTTTGTAGAACCTTTTCTTTACGTTATGTTGTATTTCACCAAAGTAATTCTACACAATTATTACACAAATATTAAACATTAATGTATCATTTAACATAGTTACTTATTTCCAAACGGTATCAGAGTTCGACGCGTTGATACTTAGACGCTTTTTCTTATCAATAGGTGATATATATATATATATATATATTATATATATATATTATATATATATATATATATATATAATATATTATATATATATATATATCTGTGTGAGGGGTTCTTTTTAATTTTTAAATTTGTTCCATAATTTCAAGATCAATTTTTCCCTGCATTTCGACTGGAAAAAGACCCCTTGTCTTCGTCCACTCTTCCAACTGTTGTTTTTTTAAAAATAAATTAATGGAAAAAAACATCTCAGAAAACGAAATTGTCTTCTTAATCATTGTCTTTTCTATTTGCTGTAGTTCCATCAGAAAATAAGATAAAATTACATCAACTAAATATATTTTACTTTTTTATTCGAATGTTTACATATACATTCATTTCCTTTGGGGTGGTGTTTTACGAGACGATGTTGTATTGATGTTTTTGATGAGAGACACCACAAGGGAATTAAAATGTAATGAATTATGCTAATTTGTTTGGAAGACACTGAGATGGTTGAAAGTTTAATTAATTATTTAACTTTTTGTACAATTCATTTAACCAAAAACGTGATGTAAAAGAAAATGAAATAATCGACGTCGACATAGAGAAATTTTACTTTTAAAAGGAAACTACCAAAATGTGGTTACAGTAAAAGTAATATAAAACAGAGTTGCATTCCGTAATTAGTTTAGTCGTGTATAACACGAATTAGAGCAATGGTTCTCAACCTTTTTTACCTATTGACCCCTCTTTAATACTATTATACTCTGGTGGACACCCAATAGACATTCGGTGTTTAAAAATCCCATTGTATTTTTATAGTTAAATACAATTTACTTGTCTGGGTCCCAAAAAATGTTATATGATCCCGGGGATCCATATGGATCCCGGTTGAGAACCATAGAGTATATAGCCTCTTACACTTTCCCAACGAAGATCAGGATAAAAAAAGATACTATTGTCTATGATAAACGATATTTCTAAATTTGTAGCAGGTAAATTTAAGCAACATTTAACATTTGTTCAACTTTTTATCCGGTTTGTATCGAGTAAAAATAAGAATTCATATAATTTTTATAATGTTTAAAAACACAAAGTTTACAGAGTTTTTAGGGAAAAGGCAAAAACCTGTTTATACGAAAATTTAAATATCTAGGAATCGTGTATAATACACAATCCCCCTAAATTTTAACCTGAAAATCGGGAAAATAGTGTGTCTTATACACAAATAATAACTAAAAGTGAAATATACCGCAACATAAGTGCTCACTTGCAATTACGACATTTTACAATAATTTGTGGTAGGTAAATTTAAAGTACATTTAACGTTTGTTCAAAATTTCATACACTTTGAATCCACTAAAAAATAAGAATGCATATGGGCAATTGCATTTCAAATCATCCAGAAAAAAGTTAAATTGTCACCCACCCCCTTCAACTTTTCTGAAATTTTGTACATGTGTGGACTATGTTAAAGTTAGACAGTCCCCGGAATTTGAGCTTCCAATTCCAAAAATTGGCGGAGTTATGTCGATTCTTAGCTCTCCAAATTTGAGGGGTTCGCGAAAAATGGTGACTTTTTGTAATCTATTTTTGTCTGTAAAATGAGTTCTAGAGCTTCCCTACTACTAAAAAATTGGTTTATAAAAGCATTTTTGCACAATGAATTCAAAAAGTCTGAAAGTTAACCAATTTTAAGTTATTGATGATTTTTGATTTTTTCATTGCAAGATCAATATCCCGATGTGGCACTGGATCTATGACAAAAAATTTTCAATTATTATTTCACATATATTGAGCATTGTTTGTACCAAAAAGATCATTTTTGTTCAGAACCGAAGCTAAAATATCAGCTAAAATTTTGCAAATCAGAAATCATTAATGATTTAAAAATGGTTAACCTTCAGACGTTTTTGATTCCTTGGGCAAATTTCTTTTATAAACCAATTTTTAGGAGGAGGAAATCTAGAACTCATTTTACGTACAAAAATAGACTACAAAAATTGGCATTTTTCGCGGCAGACCATCCAAATTTGGAAAGCTAAAAATCGACATATTTTCGCCAATTCTTGGAATTGGAAGCTCAAATTTTGGAGATTGTCTGACTTTCAGATAATCCACACCTGGAGCAAATTTCAGAAAAATTGAAGTGACAAATTTTAACAAATGTTAACAAAATGTTGTAGCTTCAGTTCTGAGCAAATATAAAATTATCTTTTTGGTACAAATAATGTTCAATAGATATTAAATAATAATAGAAAAAATCTTTGTCATAGATGCAGTGCCACAATTAGGATTTGATTTTTCTATAAAAAAATCAGAAATCATCAATAACTTAAAATTGGTTAACTTTCAGACTTTCACAATAGCACTTTTGGATTCGCTTTTATAAATCAATTTTTAGTAGTAGGGAAGCTCTAGAACTCATTTTACAGACAAAAATAGATGACAAAAAGTCGCCGTTTTTCTCGACCTCTCTCAACTTTGGAGAACTAAAAATCAACATAACTCCACCAATTCTTGGAATTGGAAGCTCAAATTTTGGGGATTGTGTAACTTTAACATAGTGCATACAGGTACAAAATTTCAGAAAAATTGAAGGGGGTGGATGACATGGCCTGGATAATTTGACATGGAATTACCCATATAGTTTTTATTATGTTTCAAAACACAAGTTTACGTAAAGTCGTCGGGGCGGCCTAAAGTCGGTATCAGCCAGTCAGCGAGGGAGTCTATCCCCTTTTCAATAGCGCTAGACCAAGGAGATTGTTTTAGCATCTGAGGTGGGGCGCCACACCTACCATCAGCTCCTTACTTTACCGCACAGATCCCTGTGCTACTCATACGCTGAGTTGGCTTGGACCGGTATCGAACTAGGAACCTTGTGGTTTCTAGCCGAAACAAACCTTCTGGTCGCTATTTCACTGTAACGGACTAAAACAGAAGTGTTTGTTACACATTATTTAGTTTGGACCCTATGTATAAGATATTTTTGGTCATACTGAAGAAGAAAATATTTAGTTATTGTGTATAATACGCACCCAAAACTTTTCTGTTGAAGATCTGGGAAAATAGTGCGTCTTATACACAAATGATAACCATAAGAGAAAATGTATTAGAATATGAATTGTTCACTGGGAAATAAGTCAGGTTGGCAATAAAGGTAATCATATTTTTCCAATTAGTTCATACTAGAAAAGAAATTTAAAATTGTGAATAATGGAAAAACACGAAACAAAAATAAATTCCAGATCGTGGAGGTGCATTAGCCAATGACAATGTACAGTTGCAAAAATGCCAACATTTTTCTCTTAGAAGTTTGGAATATGAACTTTCGGTAAATGTCCATAATATTAGACTCTTTTGGCAACGTGCCAAAAAACACTGAAAACAAAATTAGTGGGTAGGACATTCGAGGACACGTTTAGACTAAATAGACCATGGCGATGTAAGAGTTGTGAGGTTGCAGGTAAAGTTTGGAGAAATGTGGTGTCAATCAGTCTTCCGTAATAATTACTACTGTTTGATTGATATGCAAACTACATAAGGCTTATGCTACATCATAATTAACAACACCACCACCAACAACAGCAATTACTACTACTACTACTACTACTACTACTACCAATAATAATAATAATAATAATGATACTACTACTACTACTACTACCAATAATAATAATAATGATAATAATACTGCTACTACTAATAATAATAATAATGTGTGGTGACAGAGATGATAAGATTAATGATGCATTAAACCAGGAGTTGGCAACCTTTTGGAGAGAGGTGTGCCAATTGACTATGAAGTGTCTCGGTGAAGAGCCATGGTATTAAATATAATACAAATATTTTTTTTTCGGATGCAAACCACTGTTCAAAAAGCTGTCTTTTTTAAAGTTTAAATTTTAACAAAATATGTGCTTCTGGTATTTAATGGGTTAAACCGAATAGAACTAGTGTGTTTCTATTCGATGCTAATTGGATAGTCAGAGTCCAGCTGTTAAATTGGCGGGCCGGGCGAAAACTACTGGAAAGGCCGGATGTGGACCGCGGACCGGGGTTGCCGACTCCTGCATTAAGCTAATATACGAAAGTTGCACAACGAGGCTAGGTAAGACTCGGGTTGAGAGTTAACATAACATTCTCTGGGACTTTTAGATAAAAACGAACCACCTTATCCTATCAAGAAGACCAAAGCTAGTGTTGATTAAGAAGAAAAAGAGAACTTGTCAACTGGTAGATTTTGCAGCCACAATTCCCGAGTGAAGGTGAAAGAAAACGAAATGATAGACAATTACATGGACCTTGCTAGAGAATTGAATAAAAAAGAACTGTGGAATATGAGGGTGTAAGTTATACCAATTGTAATAGTTGCACTTGGAACGGTCTCAAAAGTCAATAAGACAAACTATAGCAACTGGAAATCAGAGGAATAATTGAGACCATCCTGACAACAGCATTGATGATATCGGCTGGAATACTCAGAATATTCCTGGGGACATGAGAAGACTTGATGTCACTCAGGCTTCAGTAAAGGGCCATCAGCTTACGCTGTTAGGAAGAAAAACTTAGAAAGAGTGATAAGCTAACGCTGATGGGAAAAACTCATAATGAATGAAATAATAATGATAACAAATAGCTAGATGAATGCCTTGCTCAATCAAAATTAGATTTCGTTCTTATTATATACTACAAAAACAAAACGATTTGTAGCCAGTTATCTGGTCTGTCAAATTCTTATACCAAATACTGTATGTATCCGACAGGAATTATAATTTTAAGTAGAGAGCCACTATTTTAATTGTATCTTAAAATGGTATCTTCTCATAATGCCAAACTTGTAAAAATAATAATAAAAGATCGTTATTAAAGGAAACTAAGTAGAAACTTAACACTAATTAGAAATTCCAAATATATAATATATAATGAAATTCCACTCCAGACTCTATTTAGCGTAATGATGTCAAAGTGGATAATACTTCATAAGCAAATATCTCCTCTATTGTTTATTATAATTGATTCTAGATTACTTCTCTTATTCCAAATAAAGTCTGGGCTTATATTCAATTGCTATTAAGGTGGGTTAAGAGGAGGCGCTACATATGTAATGCTTATTGTCGTATGAAATGGACTCAGTGACCCAAGTTCTAATCTTGGACGAAGCTTTTTGCATTTTGCTTCGGAAAGATATGCTTCGAACTATTCTCCCTCCATTTATGGGTAAATAGTAGGTTAGACGGCCCTTTAACATTAGTATGCCAAACAGTCTTGGAAAATAAAATCTCAAAAGTACTAACAGAAATTGACCCTGTATCTTATTGTACTTGTGCGAGGCGGTTAGTAAATACATATACGAGTTGTTGTTAAATTTCTTTGAGATTGGATCTTTAACTTTAAAGATTTTTTTGATTTAAAATCTGATTGAAGATGTATGCACAGCCCAGCATCTTCATGTAATTAGGTAATGTCTAGACAAGCCAATACTAATTTGGAAAACATCAGGAAATCAGTCTTGATGTTTTTAATAGCTGTGTAGGGATACAATAAAAATATCTTCCTTATATAATTTACATTTTAATTAGAGCTGCAAACAGTGTCATATTACAGTCTAGAAACATCTTCTTGGCCTGCTTTTTATCTCAGTTTTTATACAGCAAAAACATTTTGTTATCAAATTGATCATGTGTCACATTTTAGTCAAGAAGAGTGTCTAGTAAATACAGTGATGCCTCAACTTATGAACTTAATTCCAACCGCTTTTAACTCAATTCCCTCGTATATCAAATCAATTTTCACGATTGAAGTAAACTGAAATACCATTGAACCGTTGCAGTCCTCTAGTTTTGTAACGTTTATTTTTGTAATGAGAAAAATAGCAATGTATTTTATTAAAATACATAATAAAACAGAATTAATAAATTATATTATATAATATGTTCTAATATTACTTTCTCATATACAATATTTTTCCTTTGGTGTTATGAATTTGAAAACTTATATGGTTTTATTGAACTGATTAGCATAAACGTGTTTGAAGCTCGGTCATGACTCTAATTCTTGCTCACAGCACGACGCAAAGAAATCGATCGAGTGACAGCTAGTAACTCGTAAAATACGTAATTTGGGACACTCTTATGTCAAGGTACCACTGTATATAAAAAGGTTGGTTATTTTAATGTTATGTTTTTGGTTTTTGGTTTTTGGTTAAATGATTAGCAGCTTTGTCAGGTTTATAAAGTACTTATGATATTTAACATAAAAAAAACAATAGGATTTAGGGACCATATTACCTTTAGGCACCCCTTTTTGATCTCGATTAAGAAAGGACATATTTTTAATTTACACCGACAATATCCGGTTGTTTGTTAGGGGTTAGGGTTAGGAGTTAGGGTTAGGGTTAGGGGTTAGTTTTATAATTTAAAAATCCTAAAGGTCGTCTGGTAAAACAACCGGATATTGACGGTGTAAATGAAAAACATGTCCTCTCTTAATCGAGATCAAAAAGTTGTACCTAAAGGTCATATGATCCAGATTTAGAACTGGGAAGAAATCACTGTATTTACTAAATACTCTACTCAAATAGAATGTGAACAATCAGTTGAAAGGCAGACCTCAAATTATGTAAATACAGAAGTGGAAATTTCAGTTTAACACAAATCATGGTGTATCTTATTTCCCTCGATATTTGCGATTTCTGGGAAACTAGAAATGAAACACTTGGGACTTTTTTTAAAAAGAAGTCTCAAATAACTCTAATCTAAATCCCTTAGAAATCATAATTCTACATGTGTTTTGCACGCATTTTTCTCCAAATGGAATTCACTTGCATTTTCCAACTTGGTCTTCTTCGAAACATAAACCTCCAAGGAATTATGTTTCTTTAAATCATCTTCGGAGATGGATAACTTTACCACTTATAAACCCTGACCCTCAGTTCCATATTCTGCAGATTCGAAATATAAATCAAATTATGAAAAGAATACGATCATCAAAAATTAATAATACCCTAAAACAGTATAAATACGAAGATGAGTAAAAAAAATTATCTGCACATTTTGATTCTCTCTATCCCCCCTCACTCTCTCTCTCTCTCTCTTCTCTCTCTCTCTCTCTCTCTCTCACTGTTTGTCTATATGTCTGTCTCTTTCTCTCTCTCTCTCTCTCTCTCTCTCTCTCTCTCTCTCTATATATAATATATATATATATATATATTATATATATAATATATTTTAGGGAACACAATAAATGCTGCAGCCTTAAAGTCTACAACAAGCAACAAATAATAAAAGTACTTATTAATCTAGTAATTTTTAAAATATGATTTTGTCTAACTCTTCATATGTTATTCAAGGCGGTGTCTTGGTGTTCTGGCTATGACGTTAAACTGTATCTAGTGGTGAACTTCCAATTCTGGAGCTTTGAGAAGTGTGGAATATACCTTCATCACCATTACTCCCAATTCCACTCTAACCTGGTGAATTAGTACCTGTTAGCGTCCCATCTGTGTGTTAAATAGAAAATAATGAGTTTAAAAAAGTTGAATACCCACCTGGAATGAATAAAACAAAACATCTTTGGCATAAAATAATATAACAAGGCTTGACATGCGGTAAAAAAACGAACAAAAACAACGGATTATTCTTAATCTTTATGGGAGTCTGGAAAATAATAAGATTCCTCGGTCAATTGAATAACACTGGATTATGTTCAAGTCTATAGGGCTGTTATCTTTGTTGATCGACTTATATACATAAGCGGCCCCAATATCTGTAACGCCTTATTTTATACAAAAAAAAGATCATAATAGAAAAATTTGAATTCCGGCGATAAATGATCGCACTGGAAAATGGGAACAGACTAGTGAGAAACAGAAGATATTTAAGATTCAAAAATAGACCAAAGTACAGAAATATGACAAGAACAAACTGTAGACATGATATCACCACACAACAGCAACCAGACATGGCTGAAAGACAGCCACGTCTGAAAAGAGCCACTGCAGGCAAGATACCTAACCACTATGGTGAATGGTGTCTCACATAAAAATAAACATTTCAGACTTTTGTATGTATGGGGGATGTTGGCTGACATACATAAGCGGCCCCAATATCTGTAACGTCTTAAGGGGCTTTGCCTGCGGGGAAGTACCAGAAATGACGTAGACAAATAAACACGTATTTTTATACACTCGCGTCTTGGAGTTATTCCTGCAAAACAATCTTAACCTTATTTACCGGTGCTAATCATTTTTTTAATGTCTGTACAAAAAAGAAAACAACATGATCACTACTACAGTTTAGGTAAGCCAACTCCACCTAACGAGCAGGATGTGACGTGGTTAATTTTCAAGCGGAGTTTAACAAGTGTGAACTCAGAGTTGTTCTTCATCTAGACTTGTTACCATACTAAAGTTAAAGAACCCAGTCCACTTAACTATTTATTGATAGCATGATTATAGTTGTTGTAGTGAGAGAGGAGACCTGCCTCGTGCAACACGGTGTGACGGAGAGGGTGGCGGGCGTGAAGACTTGCCGTATTCTCGAAGGAAGCGGGCTAGGCTTTGCCTGGCGTGTAGGACTGACTTAGAGTCGAACCCGCTTCCTTCAGAATGTGAGAGCTGTGGACGATCGGTGAAGTAGGAAATGGCATAGTATCCCGGATGTGGGTGGTCGCACCGTGCTGGCGAGTGTCAAACGTGCTGCACAGACAATTATGAGTGAGGAGACCGGATGTGGTGAAATTGGGGTGTATATAAAGGACTTATTCTCATAGACCAGGCAGAACGACTTGCAGTAGTATTTTGTTGTCGAGACGAGCGGGACAAAGAAATAGTTTTGGATATTGGATTTTGGAGCGAGATACAGTTGGGCGTGGTTGGACGGTCGATTGGAGCCTTGAGTCAGACTTGACTGTGACTCCCCCCCCCCACACACACACACACTGATTAGAGTGGTCTACAAATCTTTCCGAAGCGCTATGTTAAATACTAACAACTTCCTCCAGAATTTGAACTCGATTACCGTGTCCATTTCTTATTGTATTAACTATTACACCACGAGCGCTTCTTAGAGCTGAGGTAAACATCAATTCACATTTACCGAAACTTTATAGATGAAAATAGTTGTCTCAATATTTTGTAGTATCAACCGAAGATAATTCTGAAATCTTGTGTGAAATTATTGATTTTCAATTTGTTTAGCGCACGTTTCGAGTGTCATTTTGATTAAATATTGTCATGAGAGGAAATATTGATTAGCACTAGTAAATTATTTCTTGAAATAGAAAAGACATAATCATGTTTAAATTGTATGTTTCATTACTTTTAGAGTAGCTTATGAAATAAAAGAGGATATTGGCAAATAAATAAATAAATAAAGAATAAGCTGAAAAAGTTTATTTTCGCCATACGTTGATGTTGTTAAATACACGTAGCTTTAAATAAGACACGATCTATACTAAACGTTTGGTCATTTAATGGTGATAAATATGTAATTTTTCTTTTTATTATAGTCACGAAATTTAGAAAAGGAATATCTCAATTGTTATTAATCATTGGTGAGGTATCTAACTCTCGGCATAAAGTTGAAGACAAAATTCGAATAGTTTAATTTAAAGTTTCGAATGCATTTAAAAATCTGAAGTACAAACTGGAAAAAATCTTTATTTTGGTTGGTTGGTTGGTTGTGTTTTATGGCATATCAATTTATTGGCGTAATCCCAAAGATAAGGTCTCCAAAATATTTAGAAATCACAGAAAGGTTTATTGTTTGTTGTCTGTTTTTGTATGACAATATCATACCAGCTCGGCGCCATGCCGTTGAGGAAGCGGTGAATCTCGTCGTTGTAAACTCCCTAAACCAGTTGCGGAGGTTTCTGTCATCCATGCACAAATCGTTATAAACTGGCGTTAATTGATAATAAATTTAAATCGGTTTAATTCCTTTTGCGTTCAAATAACCAAACCAAATAACTGCGCGAACTTCACACTTATTGATAATGCTAATTGGGAGATTCATTATAAATGTCTGCCAAGCCAATACTGAGCGGGTCACTGGTGGACGCTCATGGGGGTGGGGAGTAGGAGTGTATGCTCAAAAAACACAAGCATCTTGCCAATAGACGCACGAACAGGTTCCCTGCGTCCCCAGCGGTTTAGAGACCTTACTTTTTATATTATATATATGTTCTTGCGAATAGTTTGTAAGTAACATTAGTTTAAATTAGTGTATCAAACACATAAATATCAATAGATAAAGTTGCTAAAAATTAAAGTGACCAATCGTTTAAAAATCCGGTAAAGATAATTGTGAATATTTCGATAACAAGGATGAGTAAATATCATTATATTCTAAAATATATACACACTGCCTTCAAGAAAGAAACTATAAAATCGACCTTAATGTCACCAAACAGCTCTTTCATAGTTTACGCTATGGTTTCCTTGTCGTATGTGTGCGAAATCAACACATTCAATCATAAAAGGCAATGGGCATGGAGCTAGACAGGCATTCCACCATGGTAGCTTCTAGTCTTTAAACAGAGACAAATGAGTGATTCTCGTGTGGCCAAATCCGAGTCGAGACAGGTAAACCACCTCCTTTCGTGACGCCATATAACCCTATTTCCTTTCGCTGAAAGTGGGTTGTATTGTCAGGAGTTTATTGGCAGCGTTGTTGCCATAGCGCAGCTGCCATTTCTTTTGAATATATGTATATATTTTTATTTTCAGGTCTGTGCATGTAACTCTAAATGTGTTCTCGATAGGCACTTTTGGGGTAGATTTGTCAGCTCAATCCGCTTTGTTCTTATTTAGATGCCAATAGAAAATTTTATTTAGCAGCTCAGTACAAAAGATAAAATCCTGATATAAGGAATGTCCTGCTGTTAGCACAAGAAATACCAAGTCTGAAAAAAATAGGATGGTGATTGGGTGAGTTATGTACCGTAGTCACATACGACTGCTATGTTACTGATGGGTAATGATTGGATTGTGGAACAAGAGATGAAGCAACAAAAAAAGGGAAAAAGACACAAGTCACCTCACACCTTACTACATCGTCGCTCTATCCTCTTCGCTCAGTGTTCAATGCCTTGGAAGCAGCAAGGAATAGACTCAAAATGCTGGATAATTTCTTCTCTCTGCAAGGAACATAACACTTATCGTATTTTAGTTTCATTCTTCGTTCTCCGTCCACGCGAATGTTTGGATCCTTACAACCCATCGACCAAAATCACTAAATCCGTTTTTTATATTGTTCTTCACAGAACCTTGACACACTTCTGTCTAGGGTGGGTGACAATATTAAACCAGTTACACTCAGCACTAAGATGGTCGATCGCTGGTGACCTCAGAATGACCAGGTAAGGGGTATTAGATTAGGCTTATTTTGTTACACCTAGCCCATTGGAAGAGATTTTGAACTTTGTCTTTCTTTCAACTACTGTCTTTTTTATAGATTATATAATCCCACTATTTTGCTTACATTCTTACAGTTGCTTATCTTTCATTACCGGTTTCTTTATCGGTTTTAGAGTTTAATAATTTGAAGATGCCACACGTATTCATTTTTGAAGAGAGTTAAAATCTCCCTCGTTGAAAGATTCTCAGTTGATAGGCATTCTGAGACATTTTAAATTGGATTTGCAATGTAATAAGTTTATATCTGCATACAAAGGTGTGCAGAAAAGTTATTCACAAAAATCACAACAAAAAGAACAGTTAGCCTGAATTTTTTAGACAAGGCTTGATATTTATATTAGATAAGCTGCAGGTTCAATCCTGATTATTCGCGAAAATGATGTAATGTGTGTCTGGCCAGGTGGGAAGGATTATCTATATGTGTATGTGTATATGTGTACCTGTGTGTGTATCTGTATATGTGTGTGCGCGCGCTAAAGAAACGAATAAAAAGATAGCCCTAACACCTATATGATTGACCCATTAGATTTTATCATATAGTAGGCGGTGGAAGTGAGTCTTAGTCTCCTTGGCAAGACGTTAAACTGCATCTAATAGTGAAGTCCCAATTCTGGATATCAAAAGAATATGCAGTACCCCTTCACTAGTAATATGCAGTACCCCTTCATCGCCAAGACTCCTAGCATCTGTTCGGGGGCCCATCTATGAGTTAAATAGAAATAAATGTGTTGAAAAGGAGATGATTTTTTTAAAAATTGAATACCCATCGAGAATGAATAAAACAAAACGTCTTCGTTCGAGGGTTGATATGGGGTAAAATCCAAACTACACACCATCTTAATATTTAGAAAAATTCAAAATCGCTGACAAATTTTGCAGCGTATTGATTGTGACTGCAAGTCTAACAGAATGTACAAACTTACTAAATGGCGTCTCAGTGGTTACTGATGATGCACATGAAAGTATATCTGCTCATGCGTGCGTAGTAACGTTTTCTGTGATTAGTCTAAAAAGCTACGCGAAGCGCACAGGATTGCGTCATAAAATGTACAAAGTGGCTTGAAACCTGTCGGAGAGTCCCCGAATATGTGTATATAAAATGATTGTATCCATATCTAAATACGCTCATTTAAAGGGAACCAAAGGTGGTTGGTTAGCTGGATGGCACATTCTTCAGAGAATTTATATCCTAATTGTTTGAAAATGAAATAATTTGCAATATCGATGGAAAATCGACAGATTGTCTCGAAAACGTTGCTGTTTCCTTCTGAGAACATAATTAGATGAATATCATTTATCCCTCTGATACTCTTTCTCGTCCCTCTCTCTCTCTCTTTTTCTCTCCCCTTCCTCCTCTTCTTTCTTTCTCTCTCTCTCTCTCTCTCTCTCTGTATATATATATATATATATATATATATATATATATATATATATATATATATATATATATATATATGACAAGAAAAATTAGGCCGAAATAAAATTATTTTCTAAAGGTATATATCGTTTTATTCATTTATTTATAATACACCGTGTATGTAAAAATATATACACAAATCTTTTTATGTACATTTGAGTTCTCAATTTTGATTGAATCCTATAAAAGTAACAGTTCGTATCATCCACAAATAAAGCATAAAGTGTATTTTACTATGGAGAATAGTTGTCATAATAGCAGTTCATTTAGACTTCGTTTACCCAAAACATTAATCACTCGAATGCATTGCAATCCTAGCCAATAAATGTAGAGTTTTTAATCCGAATGTGAGCAAAAAATTACCCGCACTTTTACCATACTATGACTTTATTACTGTCTCACTGCTTTCTACTGGTGTGAACTTATAGGTAGCAATTTGGCTTGCTGTCTTTACATTATAAATATAGCCGCTCCACTAGAAGTATGCACCGATTTTTCTAATGAGAAGGAGTGTCAGGGGCTAAAATTAACCGGAAGCTTTTAGCACAATACAGAGAGAGTGTATGCCCTATAAATGTGTGTATTAGCGGAGAGAAGTTTAAAAGTTGCCGGACGAGCGTGATGCACAAAGACAGAGTAGGATTCCCGACAACCTCCACCACTGATGAGAAGATTCAGCAAGCTCGAGATATGGTATTGGTGAACTGGTGGTAGCTTGTTCTCTGCAGTTTCGTGATGGTTGTGTCTATCAAATCAACTACGAAATCAAGTGAATGTATATTTTTGGAATCTGTAGTTTGTTCAAATACATTTTATGAGTAACCTCTATCGAACTTTGAACGCATTTTTAGAGTCCTATCAAAAATATTTTACATAATTACATAATAAATTAATTCTGATGAAGGTTTCAAAAAGATTAACATTTTCTTTTATTTAACAGTTTAATCAACTTTAAAGCAGTTTCCAGAGTGTTAGCATTTAGAACCACAAAACCCGCCTATATGAAAGCCTTGTTGATTGCGAATGGATTTGATTTTTATAACATACTGTCCATGTCCTTAACAAAAAACCAAGCGAATATTACCCTATTGTCTGATCTGACAAATGCAATAACTGTATATAGCCAATAGAAATTAAAAATTCAAATAGAGAAATACCAAACATATAATTTGAGTTTTAAAATTATATCTTGTTATAGTTATTTTGTAAGCTTATGGCACATGGTCATATTTACTGGGCGCCTAATGAGAATGAAACTCACTAACAATGGTCTGCAAATCTAGCTCGCTAACCATTAAACCACCTGAGGTACCCAAATTGTATCTTGTTATGAGTTCAGAGTTGTCAACAAATATAATCTATGTTTTTTTATTTATCCAACCCATTTGCCACGGGTAGGATATGACACAAGGTCGCAAGTTAGATACATGCAGCAACGAGAAGCGGTTGCTATTCAGTTGAAATGGATTTGCCAAACTAACTTGTTAACGATTAGACCACGATGAAACGCCCTTCCATTACTCTACGCGATAGAACCGAAAATAGTTGGATTGTAAATTAAATTTCTTTTAGACAGTTTATTAATTCTTTTTAAGATGATAACTTTTAAATATTTCTGAGAAAATTGAAAGAAAAAAGAAAACCTCTCAAACAATAATGATTCCGTTACTTTCAAACAAAATTTGTTAGAAATATATATATATATATATTAATTATATATATATATATAGAGAGAGAGAGAGAGAGAGAGAGAGAGAGAAAATATATCTTAAGGTCGGACTGACAGCCGTGAATTTCCTGACACCCCCTTCCTTCTCTCTCTCTCTCTCTCTCTCTCTTCTCTCTCTCTCTCTCTGTCTCGTCTGTCTGTCTGTCTCTTTCTCTATCTCTCTCTCTCTCTCTCTGTCTGTCTCTCTCGCCCATTTTAGGTTCACTGGTGTGGTACCACTCTGCAGAGGTGCAGTGGGCGTATTTTACTACCACAGCCGACAGGGCGTTAATCGTACATCAATTGAAAAAATTCTGTATGAATATCGAACTATCATTAAGCTGTTGTTTTGACAGGAGATTTCTTTAATCTTTTTGAGTATTTAAATCTTATTGCACTAAGAATAATTTCGGTTCTGTAAATGTTTTTTGCTCTATTACGGTAACATATACAGACAAAGTGGATCAATATAATATAAGTACTGAACAGTTTCTTACTCAGACATAGACGCATCCTAAAAGATTTATTAAATATGTATAAATTTATGTTACGTATATTTGAGCCTGACATTTAAGCCAGACTATTTATTTTTAGTTTGTTTGTCTTTTTTGTGCAAGAAATCAAGAGTAACGTTGCGTGAGAACGAATATAGTCTGTAAGCAAATATCGTACTGCATTCATTCAATGATAGAAAATCACCTTCCAAAAGAATAATGTTTGATAAAGTTTTTCTAGCCCGGAAACAGCTGTAAGTGACATTTTCTTTTGATACATGATTTTCAGTTTATTTTACCCTTTTTGTCTATGGGTGCCTCCAGACAAAAAGCCAAATAAATAAGCGTTGTTTCGTGATTCGGGACCCGCTCCAAAATTCGGTCATCGTATTGAACAAACAATAATGTTGTTAAACAACACGAGATGAGACTGTTAACAAATACCTCTGGCGAATGTAGCAACTTAGCACACGAGAATACAAAGCTTAGACACGACTGGGTTGGGAAGGTGATCCACTAGGGAACATTATGCAAAAAATTAAAATTTTGAACACACAAACAAAATGGTATTATGCAGAAACCAGAATCTGTTCTTGAAACAAACGCACAAAAATTTCTCTGGGGCTTTGAGATTTAAAAACGGATCACATTATCCCAGCAAGAGGCACCCCCCTGACCTAGTATTGATAAAACAAAGAAAGAAACGTTGTCAACGGTGGATTTTTTGCGTGCCACCAGATCACAGGATGAAGTTAAAGGAAAATGAAAAAATTAGACAAATATCTGCGGACCTTTGCCAGAGAACTGAAAAAGTTTATGGAATATGAAAGTGAAAGTGTACAATTTGTGGTTGGTTGCACTGGTACCAGTCCCAAAAGGATTTTGGAAACAAGGGTTTTGGAAAGTTTGAAAAAATAGAGGAAGGATTGAACACCATCAGAACACTGCACTGACTTGCAATCAGCAAAATACTCAGAAGCAGTCCTGTGAGACCTGAGGAGACTTGCTGTCACTCAGACTCCAGTGAAAACGACCATTCAGCTAACACTGATAGTTGAAAACTCAAAAAGGAATATAATTAATAATAATTTAATAATAATAATAAAATAATAACTAAACATTCAACGTCTGTTAAACTTCCCAAACCGCTTTCGTATTCCAGCGTTTCAGTCACATCATAAATAAGACTAATATCCTTAAACATTCGTTTTTTACTTCAGTTAAAAGTCTAATTATTTGATTAACTATTTTAATTATACAATTTACCAGAATTGTTTAACAGATGGGCAATCCATGAGGAAATCACCAGAAAAGTAAAAATTGCCACCACGCCCTTCACATTTTCTGGAAATTTTGTTACATTGTGTGGACTGTATGTTGAAGTTAGACACTTTCCCCAAAAATTTAAGCTTCCAATTCCAAACAATTGGCGGAGTCATGTTCGATCTTAGCTTTTCCAAATTTTTGAGTGGTTTGTGAAAAAAGGCGATTTTGGAATTATTTTTGTCTGTAAAAATGGAGTTCTAGAGATTCCCTACTTCCTAAATATTGGTTTACACAAGCATGTACCCACAGAAATTAAAGAAAAAAAAAAGTCAACCAATTTTATTGTTACGATGAATTCTGATTTTTTCATAGCAAAATAATGCCGATGTTGGGCACTGAATCTTAGAGACAATTTTTATTCTCTTGATTTCATTTCAATGTATGAATAGTATATGCTACCAAAAGGATATTTTGCCCAGAACCGAGAAGATAACAACTTTTTCATCAGATCAAAATTTTGCAAAATCATTAATTTAAATTAAACTGAGTTTAACTTTTTTTTAGACTTTTTTTGATTAGCAACCAACACACACATACACACAAACACACACCACATACACACACACACCACACACACACACACACACACACATATATATTATATTATATTATATATATAATATATATATATATATATATATTATTATATCAGAAGTTTTTCAGTTTTCAATAGAAATTCCACATTAACATCCGCTACGAGCCAATCCCTAAAATATGCAAATTCTACCTTCCCTCAAAATGGTTGTCCTTGCCAATACGGTCTTGTGATGTCCCGGAACTTGGAGCTGTGTGGAGCCGTAAATCCCCACCCCGTCATTTCCCATTACCTCTCAGGTCTAAATCGACGGAATGGTAGTACCTATTCAGCGCCACATCGATGGGTCATTTAGAGTACTGCTTTAGATAATCAAGTGTTTATATTATTTTGAAATGACTAGTTGTAGTAAAAATTGGTTATTGGTATCTAATTACACACGTGAAATAGTTTAAACTGACTTAGTATAAAATAATATAAAAAATACAAAATGTTGACATGCTTTATGATCAGTATCCCCCTATTAGTAATGTTAATTTGATATTTTTATCGAATACGAATTCTTTATAATTCTGAAAGGCCTTCAAGCAAATTTACCCAGGGTATTTTCAATTCTAATCAGTACAAGAAGAGAAATCAGTTGTATTCTGAAATAAGGACCATATAAATCAAAGTGCAAGATCGTATAAACGTTATGTGTGTGTCNATGAAACTACATACAACAGTGAAAGACATAAAGGTCGTTCACAAATTGGTTCACAACAATAACGAATAAAAACAATGCAGCTTCATCCAACTTGACTTTACTCGATTTCTATCTCTCCATCAACGAAGATACACCGAATAAGGCATTAGAATGGCAACCAACACGTAAGAAATATCACAGAATGACATCAAGTGATAAAACACTGCCCTAAATCAACTACCTTCCATAATAACACCCCTGGTTAGAAACAAAATTCACTGCTATCGACGTGACCATGGGTAGTTTTGACAGGGAAAGGTGTGCGAGTTGGTTGGCATCTATACTCTTGGCCAGCATCCACATAATCGACAAAGATATAGGCCTGTAAGGGAAGACGGCAATTTTGATAAAAAACCCGAATGTCCTACACTAGATAGATAATGAAGAAAAACAATTAACCACATTAAATTACTAGGATTAAAATTAAATAGACATAAACCTATGATAAAATACATGATAAAAATAAATTATATTAATTGCAGCAAACATACGTAACCAAGAATACCAACAAAAATACGCATATTCCTTACGCACACCCGCGTGATACGATCATCAATCAACAGTCTTCACACTATTTTCATTGGCGCATGCGTCATGGACAACATACGCCCCCGCACAAAAAAATAGATTAAAGGTAATGACTCGTATGGCGGTCTTAAACTATACAATGTGTGTATTTATTCAAGCAAGTCCTCCTCCCATTCTGTAGCGACGATGGCATGTCAGCTGATGATGAATCAACGGATTTCCATCCTGCGCTGAAGGTAGCGTACAAATGTCTACTCCCACTGATGAGACGTGATACGTCAAAACGCTGTCTGTGGATGTTATATAATATATATAATATAATATATATATATAAATATATATATATATATTATATAGGGTGTTCGGGATAAATTTGACTATTTTCATAAGGAAAAAGAAAAACTGCTTGTAACTACAAATTTAATTGGGTTGTTAAAAAATTCAACAGGCACGGGAATTACCTACTGTCCAATAAGTTTTCACCAAAATCACCGGCATTAGCGTCGATCACGCTCAAATCCTGCTCCGGAACCTGGTGCAAACTGATTTCTTACAGTTCCTGGGAAGGCTCTCAACAATCTATCCTTAAATTCTGTCGTATTCAACTTGGCTTTTGGGTAGGTACTGGTAATGTTGTCTTTGTCATTTTCACAGCACCACATACACAATCATGTGAGTTAAGTCTTTGGCGATTTGGAGGCCAATCATTGGGAACTCGGTATAGTCGTAAACAATTTTCGCCGACTACCATTCTTGACTTCTCAGGAGTGTTGCATGGGGTCCGGATTCCTACATTCCAACTATGGCACTACCATTGGCTACCCTCTACATCCTAGGGCTTTGACTAAGTGTTTGTAGCACCTCCACGGTAGGCTATCTGATGGTCTCTAACACTTTTTGCAGAGTTGCGGATTCTGCTGGTAAAGACGCAATCAGATTGTCCTGTTCATTGTTGCTTTTTCTAGTCACAGCTGTCGTAGTCTCCCTTGTAATACTCCAGTTCATGGCCTGATTGTTTTTACAATGTTCAAGGAAATTGACATCCAGCCATAATCTCCTTATTTTGATGGCCGGTGCTGATAATCATGAACAAGTTATTCTGCTTCCAGTATTCACGTGGGATCTCTGTCACCTCATTCCTTATATTCGATCACATATATGAACGCAGAAGGTTTCAGATTTTTTAAATTGCCTAGTGTGTCGTCAGTACCTTCCAACCACGGAGTCAAAATTTACCCCGAAAAAACCCTGTATAATTATATATTATATATATATATATATATATTATATATATATTATATATGCATCTACAAAGGAAGAAGATGAATGTGTTCTTACCATTTGGGTCCTCTTCTAACCTCTGTTCCACAACTTTGCAGTATCTTCCTCCTACATTTTAAGATGTGTCAGGATATTTTGCAGGTTTCTTTGGGCCCTTTTATTTCATCTCTGATTTAACGTTGATAACAGCTCGGTGGAAAAATAATCTTGATGGAAAAGCAATGTTCTTTGTTAATTTTAAATTGCATGCCTGGGAGGAATCGAGATTATTCGGGCTTCAGGAGAACAATCTCACATTGTGACCGACGAATCTCGGGAGAAATTATTTGAACTCAAAAATTTCTTTAGAACTAAGAATGCAATATATATGTGAATTCTGAAACAAAATCAACCTCCTCATCAAGGCTAAACTGACAGTCTACAGATTACCCTCCATGACTTTCTCTCGTCATAGTCTTTTATTGGTCTCGCCCCTGGCAGGTTCTCCCACAGGATACCGCAAACGCAAAAGCGATTGATGTATGTTGGGTGTCCATGTTGTCGGTGTCCTACGGGAGAAGTGATTTTTTCTTTGCCTCCTCAAGTTGTATCCAACAGTGTTTTCGTCCTTACTGGATGGTTTGTGGTATAGTTGACGTTGCAATTGCTTTTATTTTGTATGTTACTCCCTATATTTCTGTAAGACTATGGCAGCACCCTTCTGGAGTTTCCCATCACTTTTTCTCTAAGCTTCCGTAAGAGACCCGGTGGTTAGGGTTGCAACACTAACCTAATATCAGGACAAAATTAAATACCAACTTTTCTAAATAGTCCCGAAACTAAGCCTCTTCCCACTCAAAACTCTTCCAAACGTAATGCTAGAATATAAACAACGCATACCTCTTCCAAACGAATGCTAAGAAATGAACAGACTCTTCAAACGAGATGCTAAAGAAAATAACAGACTCTTCAACGAATGCTAAGAAAATAACAGCGCCATGATTCTTCAAACGATGCTAAAATATAACCAGACTTTCAAACGAATTTGCTAAGAAATAAATCAAGGCATGACTCTTCAACAATACTAAGCGACAATTAAACAGAACTCTTCAAACGAATACTGAGAAAATAAACAGACTCTCAAACGAATGCTAGCAAATAGACAGACTTCAACGAATGCTAAGAAAGATAACATACTCCTTCAGAACGAATGCTAAGAAATAAATAACGCAATGATGCTCAAACAAATACTAAGAAAATTAAAGCAGACCTCTTCAAAACGAATGCTAAGAAATAAACAGACTCTTTCAACGAATGCTAAGAAAAAAACATATTCTTCACACGAATGCTTAAGACAATAAACACTATTCTTCAAACGAATGCTAAGAAAATAAACAATAACGTATTACTATCAAACGAATGGCAAGGACATATAAACAGACTCTTCATGAATGCTAAGAAAATAAACAGACTATTCAATACGAATGGCTAAGGAAATAACAGCGCATGAAATTGCCGTTTAAAATGATTGCTGTTTGTTTTTGTGGTGTGTGTGTTCTTTTCTCTTTGATGCCATCGACAATCACAAGTGATTCTACCCTTGCTTCTCATAGTTCCCTCACATAAACAGCGTTTCCCGCTACGTCTGTCTCCCACGGGATCACCACTCAGCAATCGGCGAGTCAGCTTACCTTTCTTTGTATGTTTGGTTTCAGTCGTTTGGCCGCTGTTCCATGACGCATTCTTAACCGAAGAACGAATGAAAATTTTGTCTTCAAATTTTTTGTAATAATTAATGTCTTGAGATTAATAATTCTATTAACCCGGATTAGATTGATGGATAATCTAATGACTGATAATCCATCATACTATAAAAGTTCGTCGAGTGGCGTCAAAGTCGGTATTCAGCCAATCAGCGAGGGACTTCCCTTTTCACTAGGGCTCGGTCAAGGAGATTTGTGTTTGCGTTGAGGTGAAGCGCCATCCAACCATCAATCTGCTTACTTTTACCACACACATTCCTGTTGCTACCATTACACTGAGTTGCGGTGGGCCGGGTATCGAACCAGGAATCTTGTGTTTCCCTTCTAGCCGAAACGCTCTCCCGACTGAGTATCTCGCATTCTATTACTAATACTTACATATTATTTACAGATGGCTAGATTTGCAGATAACTAGAATGAGAGAATAGCTTACGACGGCAATACAATACCCGTTATCATGATATATTAACCGCCCTGTCGACTGGGGGCGATAGAATGCACCGACTGGGGGGGGGGGGCACTTTGCAGAAGGGTAAATGACTCCCCATGGGCCACTGTTTGTCGTGGGGTGGCGAACCGCGTGATTGCTTAGGATAGAACAGGTGGTTGAGGCTAGTTAATGACATGCAATATAACTTGGCCCTATTATTGGCTAGACGGGCGGTCGGAGAGGGCCCCTCCGATCAATCGGCTGGTCACGCTCAACCCCTAGCACTATATTGATTTCCCAACGCCCAGTTGCCTGTTATGGCAGTCCCCAACCCTTTTTTATCAGTATGGGTGCTAGAAAGGGGTGACTGGAGGGTCCTCAGTGTCCGTGGGGAAAGGTGTGTTAAACTATCTGTATGGTGAGGTTCCAAGTTTGCAGGTTTGGGGGAATGTGGACCCCCTTTCATCACCATGCTCCCCTGGTCCACATCTGACCGGACTGGTAGTAAACCTGTTAGCGTCGCGATCTACCGTTAATAGGAAAAACGATGGAGTTTTGATAACAAATTGGCATTATCCATAAGAATGACTTATTTCAAAATTTATCGCGTCATTAACTGATCCACTGGAGTTGATATGCCGTAAAACAAAACAAACCACAATAATATTTAATGTCCTGGGTGTGACGTTAAACTACATATATTATGGTAAAGATCCAATTTTGGAACTCTGGGTAATGTGCAGGACTCCTCATCGCCATTATTCCCAAGCATACTCTGACCGGAGTGTTGGACTGTTAGGGGTCCACCAATGGGTAATAGAAAAATGAGTTTATAATGTGTTTAATACTTGAATTGAAATAAAAAAAGATTTTGAATAGCCATCAAGCATGAATATAAACTAAATGTCTTCGGCATAAAAATAATCCAACGAGGGCTGACATGCCAGAATATCCAACAACCAAACCATGACGTTAAGTGGCCTGTGGCAACAACACCGTCAGCAGTTTGCTAGGCGAATTGCAGCTAAAATATAAAAAAAGCTTTCTACAGCGTATTGGTATTTTTAAAAGTCGTCGGGACGGCCTAATGTCGGTATCAACCAGACAGCGAGGGAGTCTATCCCTTTTCACTAGTGCTAGACCAAGGAGATTGTTTTTTGCGTTGAGGTGGGGCGCCACACCCACCATCAGCAAATTACTTTTCCGGATAGAACCTTACTCATACGCTGAGTTGGCGAGGACCGGTATCGAACTAGGAACCTTATGGTTTCTCTCCCAACGCTTTACCGATGCCTAACTGGGCCCTTATGTCATTATTGTGGCAATCCTTCAGTAGACAACGTTCTTGGATGAAGCAAACAAACATTGGTTGTGAGGGAAATTAAATCAGTTATCTTGAACCTGATATACGGACATTCATTTTGAAACTTTTGGTTCAAATTGAATCAGAGAATTTAAGTAATATCTATATGAATCCTTACATAGAAACTGTTGAATCCTTATGTATCCTTAGGCAGTGATGGGTTGATTAATTTATTTTAAGGTATGTCACACCGGTTACGTTATTTTATATACGCCAGGGAATTACGTACATTGAACATTTATATTAACATTTTTTATGTTTGTTTATTTTGATTGCACGTAGTTTTATATCAAGTATTCTATTGAATATGAATAAGCTTTTAAACATATTGTTCTCTTATCAATAGATGGAACCCTAAAGGTTACCACTCCGAGTTAAAAGACAACCTTGGAGAAAACAATGAAAGAGTAATTCCACATTTACTCGGACATCCGGAACTGGAGCCTGCTACAAAAGATAAGGTCATAAGTGTATCAAAAGTGACACAAATGTCCTCTCCAAGATCTCTAAGAGATCCTATCATATGTAACAATAGTGCTATTGTTTCGAAGTCAACTTCTTAGGTTCTTCTGCTTCTATCGGGTATTCCGTTCTTACTCGTATCGGGTCTTATGGTATCATTGCTGGGTGGGGTGTTCTCGTTGAGTTCCATCCTGCTCTTTTATTTTCAGGACATCACATTGACATTTCTTTTGTACACCCTTTTTATTTCCTCTCTCTATATAGATCATCCTTAGAAATAATCAAAATATCATTAGTCTAAATTCTGGTTGTTTCTAGAACATTCTAAATCTGCTTGTTTTCTTAATTCAAACGTTTGAGCTGAAACACTTTGTATCGATGTAACCTGATCGTTCTACTCACCTCAAAGGGAGCTACTTTGAGGATAACTGCCACACTTTCTGAAATTTAAACCTCTTGTCCCATCTGTATGTAGGATCGATCTATTTATTTAATCGTTGATCCGCAACTTTGATTTTCCGCGTGATCGACCATTCTTTTTAATTCTGTATTACCCTCTTACCATAAGGTGTCACTATATTAAACCCATTGTTGCTATTTTGTAGAGCATTCTTAGTATGGTACACATAACCCACGATGACGCCCTGTCGACAGGTCTTAAATACATTTTTATCTTTAAGAAGCGTAAGATCTACGAAACCGTGTGTCTATTGTATAATGTTAAGTTAGGTCACTTGAAATAAAGTAAGCTTCCGTTTGATTTTGATTGGTTTGGTTTGGTTTGTTTGTTTTACGCATATCAACCTTAGTGGGTCATTTAATGCCGACACGGTTTTGTGATAAGTCATTCTTAATGGATACTCATTTTTTTATGAACACATTTTTGTATTTTATCATAGTTGGGACCCTAACAGGTACTACCACTCCCGGTCAGAATGAACAGGGAGCAATTGTGATGAAGGGGTGTTCCACATTCCCCAAACCCAAGAACTGGATCCTCATCATCAATTAGAGTTTAACATCATACCAAAAACATGAAGGTCCTCAGCCACCGCCTTCTAGCAGATAGGATAAAACAGGTTGGGACTTGCCATAAGGGTCGGTACATTTTCATTTTGAGATTTTTCACTCACTTATTTTTTTGAAATTCTTCAATTTACCACAACTGTCATCCATTCTCCTCTCAATCCCATTCTGATCTGCGTCTACTCTGATCCGTTGCTCTTCTGTTCTGTGACCGCAATCTCTCGACACTAACCCCCAAGTCGACTTCCATACTGGATTTAAACGCAATCCTATTTTCCGAAACGCCATTCAAGTTGACGTCATGACAACATGGTCAGTTAATATATCTATATTTAAAACTTTCTTGAGCAGCGAAATTTCAGATAAATATAGACGCGCTGTTTACACTCTACGCCTGCTAATCAGCCAACATTAGCAGACTTTCTCTGTCATAAAACCGCGTTTAGAATACCGGATGATGACTTTATTATATAACAAAAGGATATAAGGCCAGTTTCCGCTTGTTAAAGTCATAATGTTATGATGGGAAAATTGAGTGATCATTCTTATTCACGCTACCCTGACGATGAGGCTTAGAATACGCTGACGATCTCCCTTCAGAGGGTAGGACCAACTACAGGTCACATCTATGGGCAAAATAGATATGTTTAAAAAAGATTCGTATTTGATAGCAATAATTGGTGCTATATAAATATAAATTATTTCCATTAAAATTAGTTACTTGATCTAGAATTGTTTACTAAGGATTATTATCATTATTTACTTGATACCATATAACTTTTTGCAAACAAATAGCTGTAATTAAATAAAAATAATTACTGTTTGAAATACGCCTGTTCAATTAAAGAGCGCTTGGTGATGTCGTCAATTATGTTGTGGTTGGTTTTTTGGGATTTCGGTTTACAAATAAATACTCCCTCAGAAGCTAGACCCCCCCTAGGGATGATCACGCCCCAGTGCTCCATGAATGTGTCAAAAGCTAGAAGCTAGACCTGGCTTATATCGTGTTTTGATATCGTATGCCTTGGTTTCTACACACCGGATTGGACGATGATGTGGCCAAACAGCGTGCAGAGTTAGTGCTTTAAACAGGACTGCTGGACGACGAAACTTTTTCTACTCAAAAACGTGTATTAGATAGAAATACTTGAAAGGATAAAACTGTGTGAGTTATGACTGTTATATAGGAGTCCATGATACCTTATAAATGTAAATTATCTACATTAGGAAGAGTTATTTGAATCTATAATTGCTAAGGAGTATTTTTATTTACTTAAGAACATATATAATATATATATATATATATATATATTATATATATATATATATATATATATATATATATGCAAATAAATTATTATTAAACCTAAGTCATTATTTGAATCGATATACTTTTTTGTTATATTAGATGGGAATACTTGAAATCATCCATCTATGTGCATTAAATATAATTACTTGATATATCTCACTGTACATTGTGTATATTAACTTTTACCCACTTTAAGCCGTTCACAATGACTCTGTTATTAGGCATATCCAAGCAAAGTACAAAAACTGATGGTTGCTTCATTAAAATTTATCAGAAGGACTCAAATTACAGTAATAATAATCGGACTTTATTTCTGAGATAAATAGATAGTAAACTTTGAAATATATCATCATACTGGTAAAAAATACCTAAAATGTTTGAATGTTAAGAAAATGTTAAGAATACTTAACATAGCTTAACACTTATACCCATTCATGGTTAACGGACTGTGAATAAACTACCCCAATGAATTAAATAAAAGGTTTTATTTGAAATTCAATTACGGTTTTCGAGTTCGACGAGAGGGTTCCCGGGTTCGACAATAAACACCTGAAAAAAGGCAGAGGGTACATCGGCCGACGCGTTGAGTATATAACAATAATGTTGCGGTCTACAGTCGGAAAAACTTAAATAAACATCGCAATCTTTTCGATTCAATGTAAAATCTAGATAAGTCCAAATAAATTCCAATTTATAAAAACACTTGTATAAAAAAACTAAGTAATATAACTCATAATCTTTTTAGAATTAATGTAAATTTAAATGAGTCCAAAATGAATTCCAATCTATAAAAACAGTTGTATTTGATATTTTAAGCACGTAGTTGTTTAAAAGTTCTGCTTCTTGGCACAAGCAAACCGAGTTGATTTGATTACAACGTTGACAATTTGTGTACCCTACGCCAAAAACCTAAGCTGAACCGCTTTAAGTACAAATGATCTAAATAGCCAAGAAAATTGATCATCTTTCGCAAAGGTAAGGCAAGTGGAACTTCCTTAAATAAATACAGCAATCATTAGCCACTCACCTTCGTTGCAAGTCATTCTGACCGTTTATTAGATTCCTGGAGGAAATTTAGGGAGCCGATCGATCAAGTCATTTATAAATGATTCAAAATCAATTACGCAAACCCAACATCTTTCTTTGATATTTTCAATTAATCAGATTTGCCATCGTCTCTTTTTAAAAGTGATTAATATTAAAACTTAACTCAGACGGGAGAGCAATCACCTGGGAACCTCAAGGTTACGTTCGATACCGGCCCTCACCAACTCAGCGTATGAGTATCACAGGGATCTGTGCGGTAAAGTGAGGAGCTGATAGTAGGTGTGACGCTCCACCTCAGACGCTAAAACCAATCTCCTTGGTCTAGTGCTAGTGAAAAAGGGGATAGACTCCTTCACTATCTGGTAGATACCGACTTTATGTCACCCCGACGGCTTTACTTTACTTACATATATTTCTAGCGTTGTAGTCTTAGATCAGTACCTGTTTAGACTGCAGATGCAGCTTCTTAAATGATCGTTTGTGACTGGACAGAGAATTAGATAGAATAACGAAAATCGTCCAGACATAACCTGTTGTGAAAATGGTATCGGATAATAAATTATAACAACTACAGTTTTTATTCTACATGAGGTAGAGCGAGGTCAGCGATTGTCTAAAGTAGGAACTCTGCGCTGGTCAGCAGTGTCTGTCTCTTTTCACAACAGGTAATGTCTGGACGATTTTCGTTATTCTACCTAATTCTCTGTCAGTCCACAAACAATCATTTAAGACGCTGCATCTGCAGTCCAAACAGGTACTGATCTAAGGCTACAACGCTAGAAATATATGTAAGTAAAGTAAAGCCGTCGGGGTGACATAAAGTCGGTATCTACCAGATAGTGAAGGAGTCTATCCCCTTTTTCACTAGCACTAGACCAAGGAGATTGGTTTTAGCGTCTGAGGTGGAGCGTCACACCTACTATCAGCTCCTCACTTTACGCACAGATCCTTGTGATACTCATACGCTGGGTTGGTGAGGGCCGGTATCGAACGTAACCTTGAGGTTCCCAGGTGGTCGCTCTCCCGTCTGAGTTAAGTTTTAATATTACTAGACGAAACTCAGAGTAATCAGAATTGCTCAGGACTCGTCAATTAGAAGTATTTTCCTCCTGGGTAAGTTCACCTAGTTTATTCCAATTATTGTTAAAAAGTGGCGCCAACTCATTTTGCTGCATATTGACTATCAGAAAGTAGAATCCGTTTTAATCATATTTCGCTTTAATAGATAATGCATAACACTAAGTAAGTCATAAGAAGATTGGAGACAAAGACGCCTCAAAGAATTAGCTCATATTTTAGGCTATACTACACTCTTAAGTAGACCAAGCATAGACATGAATAAAATATGGGAACCTACAATTAAAAAGGCTTGATTAGATTAAAAGACGTAATATGAGTCAAGGTGAAAAACTATACGTAATTATAAAGGTAAATATTCTAGGTAAAATAAAACAATAGTTTTATAAGTTCCAAAAATCCACTCTGAATTGTTCAATTGGACACATGGCACAACGGATAAAGGTGTTGGGTTAATAGTGTTCTAAGTAACAATAATCTGCAAGTTCAATCAAGGGTGATAGTAACATAGAATAATTAACACAGCTTAACACTGGTGCCCGGCCATGGTGAACTGATCAGAACATACTTTCCTCGTGGATTGAAAAAAGGGTTCGGTTCGAGGTTCTGTGATGGTTCCGAGTTCGACAAGAAGGTACCCAAATTTGAAGAGAAGGTTCCGAGTTTGAGAAGGTTCGCCGTCCGATAAGAAATACCTGAAGAATGCCGGAGACCGGAACATTGTGTAGATAACATAAAACGGTGGACAATAGTTCGAATTATACAAATTGTCAAGCTCCATCTAAAAAAAATTCAGACAAAACTTCAAATAAATAAATCAATCACTTAATAGATCGTAAATAATATTATGTGCAGCGTAAGCCTTTTCCAGTATATTCTTTCGATGGAGTGTATTTTGGTCATCATTTTACGCTACAATAAAACAATGGCCTCTATTACAATATGGTCAGATGCAAACAGTGACAACGGAATTTCTAGTGACTCTAACAACGTCTGATTCAAAATTACAAATTATGTACGCTTCATTGCAAATAGAGTTTATCATTGAGTTTTTTTGTTTTTCTTGTGTGTGTACATGCATCGACGATTTATCTCAAATAAATGTACGTATATTAAAGAGTCAATGACATTTATAGTGACAGACCTAGAATATATGGAACCTTGTTTGAGAAGAGACTGTCTTACTGTGAAGGTCATTTAAGCTAAACGAAACATTTGTGTTTTCATCGGTTGATAGACAAAATTAGATTCTCTGGGGCAGCCAGCTCATCACATTTGACCTTAAGATGCTGATTTCTATGAGTTGATGAAGTTAGGCGACTTGCCGACGTTTAAATTTGTAATAATAATAATAATAATAATAAAGACAAAAATAGATAAGACGCAGCAGAATAGCAAGTGCAGAATGTGTGGAAATAGAGACGAAACAGTCAATCACATACAACCAAATGGTATATGCACAAACCCTAACCTATCCTAGAGAATGAGACGCACAAAATTCTCTGGGATTTTGAGGTACAGACGGATCACCTAATCCCGGCCAGGAGACCGTACCTGGTATTAATATACAAGAAAGAGAGAACCTACTATCTCGTGAATTTTGCTGTCCCAGCTGATCATCGAGTGAAAATGAAGAAAAACAAAAAGATAGACAAATACTTGGACCTTGCCAGAGAACTCAAGAAGCTGTGGAACATGAAAGTGAAGGTCGTACCAATTTGTAATTATGCTCTTGGGACGATCCCCAAAGCACTGGAAAATAATTTGGGTGAACTAATCAGAGGAAGAATCAAGACCATTCAAACTACGGCACTGTTGGGATCGGTTAGAATACTCAGAAGAGTCCTGGAGATCTGGGAGACTTGCTGTCAATCACCCTCCTGTGAACCACCAGCTACGGTAGGTGTGAAAAACTATATATATAATGATAATAAAATGTGGAATATGAGGGTGCAGGTGGTGAAAATTGCAGTTGGTTCCTCTTAGAATGGTTCACGAGGGTTTGCAAAATAGACTGGAGGAATTGGAAATCAGAGGTAGAATAGATACCATCCAAACAACAGCATTGTTAAGATCTGCTAAAATACTCAGAAGATCAATGGAGAATTGAGGAGACTTGCTATCAGTAATACTCTAGTGAAGGTCAATCAGCGTTAGTGGATTGATCATTCTAGAATGGAATTTTCTGGTGGCCGCTAATTAAGCCAAAATTATTAGCCCTGTGGCTGAATAAGTTTATAAGTAGAATTCCATTTCTAACAGTGGATGTGTAGATGGCGTGGTTGAAACTCTGACTGATGACAAATCAGTTGGGATTCAATCTCGGCCCGAAGCAGCCTGCCTTGTCTAGTTATTCTGATGAGCCGTGAAACGGCGAAACAGGTCTATATGTGAATGACAATAAAATATATATATATATATATATATATATATATATTATACATATGTGGGTATGGGTGTGGATGTGGATGTATGTATGTGTTTAAGAGAGAGCAAGAGAGAGAGAGAGAGAGAGAGAGAGAGAGAGAGAGAGAGAGTGTGTGTGTGTGTGTGTGTGTTGTGTGTTTGTCGGGGTGCGCGCGCGTGCGTGTTTTAAAATCATAATCGATTTGGAAAGCTTTGAAAAATATCCACTCTTAAGTAGAGGAATATGCATTAAATATCAAGTCTTAAAAATTCATTGAATATATATATAATATATATATATATATATATATATATATATATATATATATATATATATATATATATAGCGAGAGAGACAGACAGACAGACAGACAGAGGGAGTGGTTAGTTAAATAATTATTGAGACTG
Source organism: Doryteuthis pealeii (assembly GCA_023376005.1). Lineage (NCBI taxonomy): Eukaryota > Metazoa > Mollusca > Cephalopoda > Myopsida > Loliginidae > Doryteuthis > Doryteuthis pealeii. The sequence continues at coordinate 87,302,830 of CM042146.1, read as the reverse complement.
AAGCTACTTTTACAAAAAGAAAAAAATAGGGGAACGTTAATGGTTTCCTATATAGACTCTTTGACATTCATTACACTTATATCAGCATCTTTTCCACTGGCCAATGACCCTTTAAAACGCATCTTCTGATATGGTGTCGTTGTATTTATTTTAATGTCATCCACATCCATATATTTTACATCTAATATCAATTTCGGGGATAAATCGAGTAAGTTTTGAGAGGGTTGTACTTCTGCAATCTTCGGTTTCACTGAAATGTTCTGCTCATGTTGTACCGGCCGTTCCTACAGTGGAGAATATACACCGGTTCTCACTATAAATAGTGAGACACCGAATGAAAAGGTTGTACTATTACCGTTTAACGGCAAGCTAGCCGTTCCTGTACCATTATTGTAAATACACTTGTCTTATTTTACCCTACCTCGACTTGACTTCTTTTTTACTGTTGGATTAACATCACAACAGTTCATAAAGTATTAAGGACAGATTCATATTTTAAAATAAATAGACATGATTCTATCTTTATTTATTTTCACTCTTAACGAATTTATCAAACCGACTCAAGATAACGTGTCAACTGTGATTCCAGCAGATCACAAGGTGAAGCTGAAGGAAAATGAGATGATGGATAAATACCTGGACCTTTCCAGAGAATTGAAAAAGCTGCGGAATATGAGAGTGATACCAATTGTTGTTGGTGCACTTGGAACGGTCCCAATAAACATGGAAAAAGACTGTGGGATCTGGAAATCAGAGAAATAATTGAGACCACCCAGACTACTGCACTGCTGCAATCGGCTAGAATACTCAGAACAGTCCTGGAGACATGGGAGACTTGTTGTCACTCAGCCTCCAGTGAAATACAATCAGCTAACGCGGATGTGAAAAACAAGTGAAAAAAGAAGTGAAAATAATATAATAATAACATTACTAATTTTCTCTGAAGTCTTAGTGACAGGAAGACTCCATAAATACCAGACGGCTTTTAAGCATTCTAGCTGATTTTAATAGTGCTGTGGTTTAGATAGTTTCAATCATTTCTCTGATCTCCAGAATGTTTTCTATGTCAATTGTGACCGTTCAAAGTACACAAACTACAATTGTTATCCTCGTCACATTTTTATGCAACATCTTTTTCAGTTATCTGGCATGATTCAGGTACTTTTCAGTAATTTCGTTTACTTTTATTCTGATTTGGTGGTCTGATGGAGCGAAAAAAGCCACAAGATAACATGCTCTTTTCCATTTTTTCCAGAAAGCCTTGTCTTGTGTTTGGAACTGAAATGTCTGTTTATATATTAAAGTCCCAGTAAATATTTATTCGTCATATTTTCTCGGACAAATTCCGGATTGTGTAGATATCATTTGTCAAAATGGCTGAATTTTAGTCCACTGGATCACCTTCCCTATACAGGCATTTCTTTTGTGTAAATTTTATGAATTCATTTATTAGGTGAATAACTATTTCATCTCTGTCAGTGATACAATTATTATTATTATTATTATTATTATTATTATTATTATTATTATTATTATTAAACAGGTAGTCTTTAACTAAAGTGAGTGATTATAAGATTTCTCAGGTCTCCAGTCTCTTCAGAGTATTCGAGCCTGGAATAGGGTGATCCGTCTGCTGTTTGGAAAGTATCGATTATTCCTCTGATTTCCAATTCACCCAGACTCTTTTCCAAACTTTTGAAAACCGTTCCAAGGACACTAATTAAAATTGGTACAATATCACCCTCATGTTCCACACGTAATTATTATTATTATTATTATTATTATTATTATTATTATTATTATTATTATTATTATAAGAGCTTTTCACATCAGTGTTAGCTGATGGTATTTCACTGGAGTCTGAGTGATAACAAGTCTCCTCATGTCTCCAGGACTCTTCTGAGTATTCTAGCCGATTGCAGTAGTTCAGTAGTCTGGGTGGTCTCAATTCTTCGTCTGATTTCAGCTTCACCCTGTGATTTGCTGGGACTGCAAAATCCCCCGGGTGACACATTCTCTTTTCTTTCTTTTTTTTTTTTTTGTTAATTAATACTAGGTCTGGTCTCCTGGCTGGGATAGGGTGATCCGTCTTTATCTCGAAGTCCCAGAGAATTTTATGCGTTTCATTCTCAAGAACAGATTCTGGTTTATGCATATAAAATTTTGTTGTATGGTCAAAGTTTAATTTTTTGCATAATTCCCAGTGGATCACCTTAACCCAGTCGTGCCTAGCTTTGTATTCCCGTTGTGGTTGTTTGCTACATTCACTTAATACATGGTTTACAGTCTCATCTCTGTCATCGTACAGTCTACATTTACTATTTTATTGTGTCTTATCAATTTTGGCTTTGATATAATTTGTTCTTATGGCATTATTTTGCGCAGCAATTATTAGTGATTCAGTTTCTGTCTTGAGGTTTCCTCTTCTTAACCACGTACAGGACTTTTTATGTGCAACCTCTCCGATTTGTCATTTGAAGTGTCCATATAATTGTTTTTCTTCCCATCTTTGTTTTCTAGTTCTTGTTGTTTTTCTGTTGGTCTATACATTACATCTGCTGTTGTTGGCTGCTATAAGTAATCTTTATTTGCTCTTTTTTGTGTACGCTTCGAGTCCCTGGATTGTGGCCTCTACACAGTCCTCTATGTTGGCAAGCCCTCTCCCACCTTTTTTCTTGATACATATTATTATTATTATTATTATTATTATTATTATATTATTACATATCTACATGTAAACGATGCTTTGTAAAATCAGCCAAATGTTTCAAAAGAAAATCGATTGGAATGCTCTTTGAAAATGGCACACATCAAACCCAATATTACGAGGCAGTAAATCCTAAGTAAAAAAAAAAAAAAGAAGAAAAAGAAAACTTGCTAAATTTATTGATATTGCAGACTTGACTTATTACAGCAGTTTTGGACAGACATCAAAAAAATAAAATAATATACTGTGTTATTAGGAAGCAAATCAACGAAATGAGGCATCTTAACTATATTTATGTAATATGAGAGGAGGCAAAGAATGTGTCAAACCTGATAAAAAAGAATGAAAAAAATAAAAAATATATTATTGACACTGGTCTTTAGAACATTATCCTCGGCTTTATGGTTTTGATATTTATTATTGTAATGTGCGCAAGCTCAAAGGACCAGACTTGTCTCAGTGGAAAAGTTAAATAGAGTTTCCCAAATCAGATATCTGTTCAGTAATTATTGCTGATCAAAATGGTCACATGTGTGGTAACAATGTACCAAAGCCCACAATAACTTTTTTAGTCTGAATGTATTTTCTATAGTATACTAGCTTTAATGGCTGATTGATGTTAATGGTACTTCAAACCGTCCAGGGGCACAGTAGATTAGAGGTTAGGGAATGGCGTTCATTGTACGTTGGTATTTACATGTATTGTGTAGTTCTTTATTATTATTTTTTTGGGGGGAGGGGGCCAGGGTTTTATCCCAAGTATTTCGGCACTTCTAAGTGCCATCATCAGGGGTGATATGTTGTGTTCCAGTTTTTTTTTATAGTTAGTAGTAGTGAGTGTAACTAGGGGTGAAACACGTAGAAATTATATTATGCGTGTGGGGACTGGAAGAAGGAGAATTCCACACACACACACACACACACACACACACACACACAACATATATATATATATATATATAATATATATATTCTTTTTTGATGGGATATTAGGATGATTCTAAGCTAGTCCTTTTCTCCAACAGTATGTTGCTGCAATGTTCAGGTCTCGTCTGAGAGCTGAATGTTAAACTTTTATTAAACAGAGCAAAGTAATTTGTAAAAGAAAAAAGCCTTAAATACCGGGGGTATAGTGATTATGGTCCATTTCCACTCGTGGGTATCTGAGACCCACCGAGCTTCCTCAGATCACTTTATTCAAACTGGTAAATAATCAAATTCAGCTTACATTTATACATTTTGTGGTTAGTATCATCTTTTACTTCCTTTTAAAAGTTGTTTGGGATGGTATCATGTTTCACTTCCTTCTAAGCCTTTTGGGTTGGTGGCGCCTTGATGTTTAGCCGACTCCTGCCAACCCATTTATTTCCTTATGTGTTGGCGCTTGTGTTTGTTTGCTTCGGCCACGTGTTCATTTTCAACCGGGAATCCTTATCTATTTATCCTAATGATTGGTGCTCGTTAGTCTTGACCAAGTTAGATTGCTTCGCCAATCATGCTAGTGCAGGTCATTCTTATTCTAATTTAGATCTTGTCAGTGTTTACAAATTCACCTCCTACCCCTATCATATGTGTGTACGCTGTGATTTCACCTATTGTATACTTGCGTATTTTTTCATTTATTATCATACATATATATTATTGGCTTCCAACAGAAACTCTCGTACCAGCCAAACTAGAAAACAACAAACAGAATAAGAAAATGGAACAAATATAGAAAACAAACTATACTAAGGATTACCTAAAACGAGGGGAAAACGACTATGAAATATGGACAAAAGGGAAAAAACAGCAACAAATTTAGAAAGAGGAGAGTGATATGGTCCAATCCCCTTTCTAACAAATATCACACAGGAAAATATTCCTAAAAATGGTAGATAAACATTTCAACCGGAGTAATCACCTAAGTAAGATATTTAACTGAAAGAACAATTAAACTTAGCTATTCCTGCACAAACAACATAGCGAAAATAATTAACAACCACATCATAAGAATCACTATAAAAACGGAGAAGTAAACAGCAAGAATAACTGCAACTGCAGAGCCAAGAAGGACTGCCCAGTCGGAGGGGAGTGTAATTCCGAAATTATTGTATACCAAGCGACTATATTCCCTAAGGAAACGAAACAGATAAAAAAGGGCTATATCGGAATCTTCACGGGAAATTGGAAGCAAAGATTGTACAACCACAGGCACTCTTTTACACAAGAGTATCTAAGGAACCAAACAGCACCATCGAAAACATTTTGGAAATTGAAGGAGAGGATTAAACCTGCATATTGAATGGAAGTTCCTAAACAAACCGACAACACCTAGAAGTTGGAGTGGCAGATGCAATTTATGCCTGGAAGAAAAAATACAAATCATTAAAGTCAAAGTTAGAGAAAAACTGCTAAATCAAGGAGACGAGATTGTAACGAGATGAAGACACAAAAAGAATTCAAATATAATAATACAAACATATGGGTGTATATATTATATAAAAAAGCCACCTCCCAGGGTCATCTCGATAGAGAATTAAAAGGAAAAAAACGCTAACCTAATGAAGTAGAATTAATGTTATGCATTTCATGTAAAAATGTAATCCCATTGATGGGTAGGGTAAAAATATACGTACGAAGTTATTAGACCTCGAATGTAGATAGGGACATTACATGTTATATGCGAGATATGGAGGAAACAAATATAGATACTTAGATTTTGGATCCTGTGGATATACACACAAGAACCCACAGAAATATTAACCCAAAGGGCGGCTGATAGGGGGAGGGGTAGTTTGACGTGAAACACCGCGAATAAAAAGAGGAGGGAATCAATACAATGTAATAATATAATTAATGATTAAATTGAGTTCCTGGAAATTAAGAACTATATGCATTAACTAAATGTGGGAACACAACCCACCCAGTATATACCTCTAAGATATACCAAGATACTGGACCCAAACAGTAAAACATGCTTGAGCCTAAATACAAGTTATAAGATATGTGAAACTATTTAGAAGGATTGATTGTGGTTGCAGATATATTGAATACATCTAAGCTTAAAAGATTGTAAGATAAGCATCGCTCGTAAATATATGTATATGCTTTTAGATGGTTAAGATAGAATATACAAACATATATCGTATGTACATTGTAATGGTACATACAGATATTAAAAAAGAAAAATATATGTACTGATAATAAATGAAATACGCGAGTATACAAATAGGCGAAAACAAAGGCGTACACACATATTTAATTTGATTATTTACCAGTTTGATAAAGTGACTGAGAAGCTCGGTGGATTCAAGATACACACGAGTGGAAATGGACCATAATCGCTCTATCCTTAAAGCTTTTTCTTAATTTATATATATAATATATTATATATATATATAAATATATATATATATATATATGACATCTCTCAGGACACTCGAGAGAATTCCATCAGAATTGCCTATGCAGGGAATTTAGGGAGAGAATGGTTGTCATTTACACCAGACACCACAATACTTGAAAGATGCATATACCTAGTATTGAGAGTCTAATCTAGATCATGTCTCCGCTGGTCAGGCCATTTAGTCTGCATAATGATTGCCGAATCCCAAAAAATTATTTTACGGGGAAATCTCAACTGGCAAACGTCGTCGGTGCAAACCCAAATGAGGTTTAAGGACTGCCTCAAGGAAACTCTGAAGAAACTTGCTATTGCTGTTGAGGACTGGAGAAGTAGCTTGTAAATAACTAGCTGGAGAGCCACTGTCTACCTGTCTGTGGAAGATTGAGTCCACCGAAATCAAACACCAAAAACGGAAACAGTCAATTACAAGCTAGCTTCTCCCAGTCCTCAACAGCAATAGCATGTTCTTCGAGTTTTCCTTGAGGCATCCTTAAACCTCAATTTGGGTTTCACCGACGACGTTTGCCAGTTGAGAATTTACGTAAAAATAATTGTTTTGGATCGGCAAATCATTAATCAGACTAAATGGCCTGACCAGCGGAGACATGATCTAAGGATTAGACTCCAATACAGGTATATTGACATCTTTCAAGTAATTGTGGTGTCTGTGTAAATGAACCATTCTCTAACCAAATCCTGCATAGGCAATTCTGATGGAAATCTTCTCGAGTGTCTGAGATGTCAATATATATATATATATATATATATATATATATATATAATATATATATATAATAATATGTAGAAAAGCTTTTTAAGGTTAATAGCGATTATGGTCCAATTTCCACTCGTGTGTAATCTGAGAATCCACCGAGCTTCCTCAGATCACTTTAATTCAAACTGGTAAAAATCAATAAATATGTGTGTACACGCCTGTGATCTTCGCCTATTTGTATACCGCGTATTTTCATTTATTCAGTACATATATATTTTCTTTTATATCTGTATGTCATACAATGTACATACGTATATATGTTTGTATATATCTTATCTACATCTAAAGCAATATCACATATATTTAGAGCGATGCTTTTTACAATCTTTAAGCTGATTATCAATATATCTGCAACCTACAAATCAATCCTCTACATAGTTTCACATATCTATTAACTGTAATTTAGGCTCAGCATGTTTTACTCGTTTGGGTCAGTATCTTGGTATATCTTAGAGTTATATAGCTGGTGGGTTGTGTTCCACATTTAGTTTAAATGCATATAGCTTCTAATTCAGGAACTCCATTTTTATATTAATTAATTATTACATTGTATTGAATTCCCTCCTCTTTTTTATTCGCGGTGTTTCCACGTCAAACTAACCCCTCCCCTATCACCGCTTGTGGTTAATATTTCTGTGGGTTTCTTGTGGTATATTCCACAGTATCCAGAAATCTTAAGTATTATATTTGTTTTCCCATATCCCGATATATAACTGTAATGTCCATCTAACATTATCGAGGTTCTTATAACTGGTACGTTAATTTTACCCTAACCCATTCAATGGGAATTACATTTCATGACATAGCATAAACATTAATTCTACTTACTTAGGTTAGCGTTTTTTTTTCCTTTTATTCTCTATCGAGATGGACCCTGGGAGGTGGCTTTTTATATAATATAACACCCATTATGTTTGTAATTATTATATTTTGAATTCTTTTTGTGTCTTCATCTCGTTACAATCTGTCTCCTTGATTAGCAGTTTTTCTCTAACTTTACTTTAATGGATTTTGTATTTTTCTTCCAGGCATAAATTGGCAATCTGCCACTCCAAACTTCAGTGTTGTCGTTGTTTAGGAACTTCCATTCAATATGCAGGTTTAATCCTTCCTTCAATTTCCAAAATGTTTTCCCGATGGTGCTGTTTGGTTCCTTAGATACTCCTGTGTTAAAGAGTGCCTGTGGTTGTACAAGTTTTGCTTCAATTTCCCGTGAAGATTCCGCATATAGCCCTTTTTTTATCCTGTTTTCGTTTCCTTAGGGAAATAGTCGCTTGTATACATAATTTCGGATACACCCCTCCGACTGGGCAGCCTTCTTGGCTCTGCAGTTGCAGTTATTCTTGCTGTTTACTTCTCCGTTTTTATAGTGATTCTTAATGGAGTTGGTTGTTAATTATTTTCGCTATGTTGTTTGTGCAGGAATAGCTAAGTTTAATTGTTCTTTCAGTAAATATCTTACTTAGGATTACTCCGGTTGAAATGTTTACTACCATTTTTAGAAATATTTTCCTGTGTTGATATTTGTTAGAAAGGGGATTGGACCATATCACTCTCCTCTTTCTAAATTTTGCTGTGCTTTTTTCGCCATCCCTTTGTCCATATTTTCATAGTCGTTTCCCCTCTGTTTTAGGTAATCTTAGTATAGTTGTTTTCTATATTGTCCATTTTCTTATTCTGTTTGTTGTTTTCTAGGTTTGGCTGGTACGAGAGTTTCTGTTTGGAGCCAAATATATTATATGTATTGATAATAAATGAAAAATACGCAAGTATACAAATAGGTGAAATCACAGGCGTACACACATATGATAGGGTAGGAGGTGATTTGTATAAACACTGACAAGATCTAAATTAAGATAAGAATGACCTGCACAGCATGATTGGCGAAGCAATCTAACTGGTCAGACTAACGAGACCAATCATTAGGAAATATGATAAGGATTCCCGGTTGAAAATGAACACGTGGCCGAAGCACAAACACAAGCGCCAACACATAAGGAATAAATGGGTTGGCAAGGAGTCGGCTAACATCAGGCGCCACCAACCCAAAAGGCTTAGAAGGAAGTGAAACATGATACCATCCCAAACAACTTTTAAAAGGAAGTAATGATACTAACCACAAAATGTATAAATGTAAGCTGAATTGAATTATTTACCAGTTTGATATAAGTGATCTGAGGAAGCTCGGTGGGTCTCAGATACCCACGAGTGGAAATGGACCATAATCACTATACCCGTATTTAAGGCTTTTTCTTTACAAATTACTTTGCTCTGTTTAATAAAGTTTTAACATTCAGCTCTCAGACGAGACCTGACATTGCAGCAACATACTGTTGGAGAAAAGGACTAGCTTAGAATTCTCCTAATATTTCCATAAAAAAGAATATATATATATATATATATAATGTATGTATTGTGTGTGTGTGTGTGTGTGTGTGTGTGGTGTGTGTGTGTGGAATTCTCCTTCTTCCAGTCCCACACGCATAATATAATTTCTACGTGTTTCACCCTAGTTACACTCACTACTACTACTATAAAAAAACTGGAACACAAACATATCCCCCTGATGATGGCACTTAGAAGTGCCGAAAATACTTGGGATAAAAACCCTGGCCCTCCCCCAAAAAATAATAATAAAGAACTACACAATACATGTAAATACCAACGTACAATGAACGCATTCCCTAACCTCTAATCTACTGTGCCCTGGACGGTTTGAAGTACCATTACATCAATCAGCCATTAAAGCTAGTATACTATAAAATACATTCAGACTAAAAAGAGTTATTGTGGCTTTGGTAACATTGTTACCACACATGTGAATTTTGATCAGCAATAATTACTGAAGCAGATATGATTTGGGAAACTCTATTTAACTTTTCCACTGAGACAAGTCTGGTCCTTTGAGTTGCGCACATTACAATAAATAAATATCAAACCATAAAGCCGAGGATAATGTTCTAAAGACCAGTGTCAAATATATTATTTTTATTTTTTCATTCTTTTTTATCAGGTTTGACACATTCTTTGCCCCTCTCATATTACAAAATATAGTTAAGATGCCTCATTTCGTTGATTTGCTTCCTAATAACACAGGTATATTTATTTTTTTTTTTTGATGTCTGTCCAAAACTGCTGTTAATAGTCAAGTCTGCAATATCAATAAATTTAGCAAGTTTTCTTTTCTTCTTTTTTTTTTTTTTACTTAGGATTTACTGCCTCGTAATTTGGGTTTGATGTGTGCCATTTCAAAGAGCATTCAAATCGATTTCTGTTTTTGAAACATTTGGCTGATTTTACAAAGCATCGTTTATGTAAGATATGTATATAATAATAATAATAATAATAATAATAATAATAATATATTATCAAGAAAAAGGTGGGAGAGGGCTTGCCAACATAGAGGACTTGTGTAGAGGCCACAATCCAGGACTCGAAGCGTACACAAAAAAAGCTAAGATTACTTTAGCAGCCAACAACAGCAGATGTAATGTAATAGACCAACAGAAAAACAACAAGAACTAGAAAACAAAATGGGAAGAAACAATTATATGGACACTTCAAATGACAAATCAGAGGTTGCACATAAAAAGTCCTGTACGTGGTTAAGAAGAGGAAACCTCAAGACAGAAACTGAATCACTAATAATTGCTGCGCAATAATGCCATAAAACAAATTATATCAAAGCCAAAATTGATAAGACACATAAAAATAGTAAATGTAGACTTGTACGATGACAGAGATGAGACTGTAAACCATGTATTAAGTGAATGTAGCAAACAACCACAACGGGAATACAAAGCTAGGCACGACTGGGTTAAGGTGATCCACTGGGAATTATGCAAAAAATTAACTTTGACCATACAAAAAATTTTATATGCATAAACCAGAATCTGTTCTTGAGAATGAAACGCATAAAATTCTCTGGGACTTCGAGATAAAGACGGATCACCCTATCCCAGCCAGGAGACCAGACCTAGTATTAATTAACAAAAAAAAAAAAGAAAGAAAAGAGATGGTCACCCGGGGGATTTTTGCAGTCCCAGCAAATCACGGGTGAAGCTGAAATCAGACGAAGAATTGAGACCACCCAGACTACTGAACTACTGCAATCGGCTAGAATACTCAGAAGAGTCCTGGAGACATGAGAGACTGTTATCACTCAGACTCCAGTGAAATACCATCAGCTAACACTGATGAAAAGCTCTTATAATAATAATAATAATAATAATAATAATAATAATAATAATAATATAATAATTACGTGTGGAACATGAGGGTGATATTGTACCAATTTTAATTAGTGTCCTTGGAACGGTTTTCAAAATTTGGAAAAGAGTCTGGGTGAATTGGAAATCAGAGGAAATAATCGATACTTTCCAAACAGCAGACGGATCACCCAATTCCAGGCTCGAATACTCTGAAGAGACTGGAGACCTGAGAAATCTTATAATCACTCACTTTAGTTAAAGACTACCTGTTTAATAATAATAAATAATAATAATAATAATAATAATAATAATAATAATTGTATCACTGACAGAGATGAAATAGTTATTCACCTAATAATGAATTCATAAAATTTCCACAAAAGAAATGCCTGTATAGGGAAGGTGATCCAGTGGACTAAAATTCAGCCATTTGACAAATGATATCTACACAATCCGGAATTTGTCCGAGAAAATATGACGAATAAATATTTACTGGGACTTTAATATATAAACAGACATTTCAGTTCCAAACACAAGACAAGGCTTTCTGGAAAAAATGGAAAAGAGCATGTTATCTTTGTGGCTTTTTTTCGCTCCATCAGACCACCAAATCAGAATAAAAGTAACGAAATTACTGAAAAGTACCTGATCATGCCAGATAACTGAAAAAGATGTTGCATAAAAATGTGACGAGGATACAATTGTAGTTTGTGTACTTTGAACGGTCACAATTGACATAGAAAACATTCTGGAGATCAGAGAAATGATTGAAACTATCTAAACCACAGCACTATTAAATCAGCTAGAATGCTTAAAGCCGTCTGGTATTTATGGAGTCTTCCTGTCACTAAGACTTCAGAGAAAATTAGTAATGTTATATTATATTATTTTTTTCACTTCTTTTTTCACTTGTTTTTCACATCCGCGTTAGCTGATTGTATTTCACTGGAGGCTGAGTGCAACAAGTCTCCATGTCTCCAGGACTGTTCTGAGTATTCTAGCCGATTGCAGCAGTGCAGTAGTCTGGGTGGTCTCAATTATTTCTCTGATTTCCAGATCCCACAGTCTTTTTCCATGTTTATTGGGACCGTTCCAAGTGCACCAACAACAATTGGTATCACTCTCATATTCCGCAGCTTTTTCAATTCTCTGGAAAGGTCCAGGTATTTATCCATCATCTCATTTCCTTCAGCTTCACCTTGTGATCTGCTGGAATCACAGTTGACACGTTATCTTGAGTCGGTTTGATAAATTCGTTAAGAGTGAAAATAAATAAAGATAGAATCATGTCTATTTATTTTAAAATATGAATCTGTCCTTAATACTTTATGAACTGTTGTGATGTTAATCCAACAGTAAAAAAGAAGTCAAGTCGAGGTAGGTAAAATAAGACAAGTGTATTTACAATAATGGTACAGGAACGGCTAGCTTGCCGTTAAACGGTAATAGTACAACCTTTTCATTCGGTGTCTCACTATTTATAGTGAGAACCGGTGTATATTCTCCACTGTAGGAACGGCCGGTACAACATGAGCAGAACATTTCAGTGAAACCGAAGATTGCAGAAGTACAACCCTCTCAAAAACTTACTCGATTTATCCCCGAAATTGATATTAGATGTAAAATATATGGATGTGGATGACATTAAAATAAATACAACGACACCATATTCAGAAGATGCGTTTTAAAGGGTCATTGGCCAGTGGAAAAGATGCTGATATAAGTGTAATGAATGTCAAAGAGTCTATATAGGAAACCATTAACGTTCCCCTATTTTTTTTCATTTTTGTAAAAGTAGCTTCAGTCTCAATAATTATTTAACTAACCACTCCCTCTGTCTGTCTGTCTGTCTGTCTCTCTCGCTATAATATATATATATATATATAATATATAATATATATATATATATATATATATATATATATATATTCAATGAATTTTTAAGACTTGATATTTAATGCATATTCCTCTACTTAAGAGTGGATATTTTTCAAAGCTTTCCAAATCGATTATGATTTTAAAACACGCACGCGCGCGCACCCCGACAAACACACACACACACACACACACACACACACTCTCTCTCTCTCTCTCTCTCTCTCTCTCTCTCTCTCTCTCTTGCTCTCTCTTAAACACATACATACATCCACATCCACACCCATACCACATATGTTATATATTATATATATTAATATATATATATATATTTATTGTCATTCACATATAGACCTGTTTCGCCGTTTCACGGCTCATCAGAATAACTAGACAAGGCAGGCTGCTTCGGGCCGAGATTGAATCCCAACTGATTTGTCATCAGTCAGAGTTTCAACCACGCCATCTACACATCCACTGTTTAGAAATGGAATTCTACTGTTATAAACTTATTCAGCCACAGGGCTAATAATTTTGGCTTAATTAGCGGCCACCAGAAAATTCCATTTCTAGAATGATCAATCCACTAACGCTGATTGACCTTCACTAGAGTATTACTGATAGCAAGTCTCCTCAATTCTCCATTGATCTTCTGAGTATTTTAGCAGATCTTAACAATGCTGTTGTTTGGATGGTATCTATTCTACCTCTGATTTCCAATTCCTCCAGTCTATTTTGCAAACCCTCGTGAACCATTCTAAGAGGAACCAACTGCAATTTTCACCACCTGCACCCTCATATTCCACATTTTATTATCATTATTATTATAGTTTTTCACACCTACCGTAGCTGGTGGTTCACAGGAGGGTGATTGACAGCAAGTCTCCCCAGATCTCCAGGACTCTTCTGAGTATTCTAACCGATCCCAACAGTGCCGTAGTTTGAATGGTCTTGATTCTTCCTCTGATTAGTTCACCCAAATTATTTTCCAGTGCTTTGGGGATCGTCCCAAGAGCACTAATTACAATTGGTACGACCTTCACTTTCATGTTCCACAGCTTCTTGAGTTCTCTGGCAAGGTCCAAGTATTTGTCTATCTTTTTGTTTTTCTTCATTTTCACTCGATGATCAGCTGGGACAGCAAAATTCACGAGATAGTAGGTTCTCTCTTTCTTGTATATTAATACCAGGTACGGTCTCCTGGCCGGATTAGGTCCGTCTGTACCTCAAAATCCCAGAGAATTTTGTGCGTCTCATTCTCTAGGATAGGTTAGGGTTTGTGCATATACCATTTGGTTGTATGTGATTGACTGTTTCGTCTCTATTTCCACACATTCTGCACTTGCTATTCTGCTGCGTCTTATCTATTTTTGTCTTTATTATTATTATTATTATTATTACAAATTTAAACGTCGGCAAGTCGCCTAACTTCATCAACTCATAGAAATCAGCATCTTAAGGTCAAATGTGATGAGCTGGCTGCCCCAGAGAATCTAATTTTGTCTATCAACCGATGAAAACACAAATGTTTCGTTTAGCTTAAATGACCCTTCACAGTAAGACAGTCTCTTCTCAAACAAGGTTCCATATATTCTAGGTCTGTCACTATAAATGTCATTGACTCTTTAATATACGTACATTTATTTGAGATAAATCGTCGATGCATGTACACACACAAGAAAAACAACAAAAAACTCAATGATAAACTCTATTTGCAATGAAGCGTACATAATTTGTAATTTTGAATCAGACGTTGTTAGAGTCACTAGAAATTCCGTTGTCACTGTTTGCATCTGACCATATTGTAATAGAGGCCATTGTTTTATTGTAGCGTAAAATGATGACCAAAATACACTCCATCGAAAGAATAATACTGGAAAAGGCTTACGCTGCACATAAATATTATTTACGATCTATTAAGTGATTGATTTATTTATTTGAAGTTTTGTCTGAATTTTTTTTAGATGGAGCTTGACAATTTGTATAATTCGAACTATTGTCCACCGTTTTATTGTTATCTACACAATGTTCCGGTCTCCGGCATTCTTCAGGTATTTCTTATCGGACTGGCGAACCTTCTCAAACTCGGGAACCTTCTCTTCAAATTTGGGTACCTTCTTGTCGAACTCGGGAACCATCACAGAACCTCGAACCGAACCCTTTTTTCAATCCACGAGGAAAGTATGTTCTGATTCAGTTCACCATGGCCGGGCACCAGTGTTAAGCTGTGTTAATTATTCTATGTTACTATCACCCTTGATTGAACTTGCAGATTATTGTTACTTAGAACACTATTAACCCAACACCTTTATCCGTTGTGCCATGTGTCCAATTGAACAATTCAGAGTGGATTTTTGGAACTTATAAAACTATTGTTTTATTTTACCTAGAATATTTACCTTTATAATTACGTATAGTTTTTCACCTTGACTCATATTACGTCTTTTAATCTAATCAAGCCTTTTTAATTGTAGGTTCCCATATTTTATTCATGTCTATGCTTGGTCTACTTAAGAGTGTAGTATAGCCTAAAATATGAGCTAATTCTTTGAGGCGTCTTTGTCTCCAATCTTCTTATGACTTACTTAGTGTTATGCATTATCTATTAAAGCGAAATATGATTAAAAACGGATTCTACTTTCTGATAGTCAATATGCAGCAAAATGAGTTGGCGCCACTTTTTAACAATAATTGGAATAAACTAGGTGAACTTACCCAGGAGGAAAATACTTCTAATTGACGAGTCCTGAGCAATTCTGATTACTCTGAGTTTCGTCTAGTAATATTAAAACTTAACTCAGACGGGAGAGCGACCACCTGGGAACCTCAAGGTTACGTTCGATACCGGCCCTCACCAACCCAGCGTATGAGTATCACAAGGATCTGTGCGGTAAAGTGAGGAGCTGATAGTAGGTGTGACGCTCCACCTCAGACGCTAAAACCAATCTCCTTGGTCTAGTGCTAGTGAAAAAGGGGATAGACTCCTTCACTATCTGGTAGATACCGACTTTATGTCACCCCGACGGCTTTACTTTACTTACATATATTTCTAGCGTTGTAGCCTTAGATCAGTACCTGTTTGGACTGCAGATGCAGCGTCTTAAATGATTGTTTGTGACTGGACAGAGAATTAGGTAGAATAACGAAAATCGTCCAGACATTACCTGTTGTGAAAAGAGACAGACACTGCTGACCAGCGCAGAGTTCCTACTTTAGACAATCGCTGACCTCGCTCTACCTCATGTAGAATAAAAACTGTAGTTGTTATAATTTATTATCCGATACCATTTTCACAACAGGTTATGTCTGGACGATTTCGTTATTCTATCTAATTCTCTGTCCAGTCACAAACGATCATTTAAGAAGCTGCATCTGCAGTCTAAACAGGTACTGATCTAAGACTACAACGCTAGAAATATATGTAAGTAAAGTAAAGCCGTCGGGTGACATAAAGTCGGTATCTACCAGATAGTGAAGGAGTCTATCCCCTTTTTCACTAGCACTAGACCAAGGAGATTGGTTTTAGCGTCTGAGGTGGAGCGTCACACCTACTATCAGCTCCTCACTTTACCGCACAGATCCCTGTGATACTCATACGCTGAGTTGGTGAGGGCCGGTATCGAACGTAACCTTGAGGTTCCCAGGTGATTGCTCTCCCGTCTGAGTTAAGTTTTAATATTAATCACTTTTAAAAAGAGACGATGGCAAATCTGATTAATTGAAAATATCAAAGAAAGATGTTGGGTTTGCGTAATTGATTTTGAATCATTTATAAATGACTTGATCGATCGGCTCCCTAAATTTCCTCCAGGAATCTAATAAACGGTCAGAATGACTTGCAACGAAGGTGAGTGGCTAATGATTGCTGTATTTATTTAAGGAAGTTCCACTTGCCTTACCTTTGCGAAAGATGATCAATTTTCTTGGCTATTTAGATCATTTGTACTTAAAGCGGTTCAGCTTAGGTTTTTGGCGTAGGGTACACAAATTGTCAACGTTGTAATCAAATCAACTCGGTTTTGCTTGTGCCAAGAAGCAGAACTTTTAAACAACTACGTGCTTAAAATATCAAATACAACTGTTTTTATAGATTGGAATTCATTTTGGACTCATTTAAATTTTACATTAATTCTAAAAGATTATGAGTTATATTACTTAGTTTTTTTATACAAGTGTTTTTATAAATTGGAATTTATTTTGGACTTATCTAGATTTTACATTGAATCGAAAAGATTGCGATGTATTATTTAAGTTTTTCCGACTGTAGACCGCAACATTATTGTTATATACTCAACGCGTCGGCCGATGTACCCTCTGCCTTTTTTCAGGTGTTTATTGTCGAACCCGGGAACCCTCTCGTCGAACTCGAAAACCGTAATTGAATTTCAAATAAAACCTTTTATTTAATTCATTGGGGTAGTTTATTCACAGTCCGTTAACCATGAATGGGTATAAGTGTTAAGCTATGTTAAGTATTCTTAACATTTTCTTAACATTCTTAACATTTTAGGTATTTTTTACCAGTATGATGATATATTTCAAAGTTTACTATCTATTTATCTCAGAAATAAAGTCCGATTATTATTACTGTAATTTGAGTCCTTCTGATAAATTTTAATGAAGCAACCATCAGTTTTTGTACTTTGCTTGGATATGCCTAATAACAGAGTCATGTGAACGGCTTAAAGTGGGTAAAAGTTAATATACACAATGTACAGTGAGATATATCAAGTAATTATATTTAATGCACATAGATGGATGATTTCAAGTATTCCCATCTAATATAACAAAAAAGTATATCGATTCAAATAATGACTTAGGTTTAATAATAATTTATTTGCATATATATATATATATATATATATATATATATATATATATATATATATATATATATATATATGTTAAGTAAATAAAAATACTCCTTAGCAATTATAGATTCAAATAACTCTTCCTAATGTAGATAATTTACATTTATAAGGTATCATGGACTCCTATATAACAGTCATAACTCACACAGTTTTATCCTTTCAAGTATTTCTATCTAATACACGTTTTGAGTAGAAAAAGTTTCGTCGTCCAGCAGTCCTGTTTAAAGCACTAACTCTGCACGCTGTTTGGCCACATCATCGTCCAATCCGGTGTGTAGAAACCAGGCATACGATATCAAAACACGATATAAGCCAGGTCTAGCTTCTAGCTTTTGACACATTCATGGAGCACTGGGGCGTGATCATCCCTAGGGGGGGGTCTAGCTTCTGAGGGAGTATTATTTTGTAAACCGAAATCTCCCAAAGAACCAACCACAACATAATTGACGACATCACCAAGCGCTCTTTAATTGAACAGGCGTATTTCAAACAGTAATTATTTTTATTTAATTACAGCTATTTGTTTGCAAAAAGTTATATGGTATCAAGTAAATAATGATAATAATCCTTAGTAAACAATTCTAGATCAAGTAACTAATTTTAATGGAAATAATTTATATTTATATAGCACCAATTATTGCTATCAAATACGAATCTTTTTAAACATATCTATTTTGCCCATAGATGTGACCTGTAGTTGGTCCTACCCTCTGAAGAGGAGATCGTCAGCGTATTCTAAGCCTCATCGTCAGGGTAGCGTGAATAAGAATGATCACTCAATTTTCCCATCATAACATTATGACTTTAACAAGCGGAAACTGGCCTTTATCCTTTTGTTATATAATAAAGTCATCATCCGGTATTCTAAACGCGGTTTTATGACAGAGAAAGTCTGCTAATGTTGGCTGATTAGCAGGCGTAGAGTGTAAACAGCGGCGTCTATATTTATCTGAAATTTCGCTGCTCAAGAAAGTTTTAAATATAGATATATTAACTGACCATGTTGTCATGACGTCAACTTGAATGGCGTTTCGGAAAATAGGATTGCGTTTAAATCCAGTATGGAAGTCGACTTGGGGGTTAGTGTCGAGAGATTGCGGTCACAGAACAGAAGAGCAACGGATCAGAGTAGACGCAGATTCAGAATGGGATTGAGAGGAGAATGGATGACAGTTGTGGTAAATTGAAGAATTTCAAAAAATAAGTGAGTGAAAAATCTCAAAATGAAAATGTACCGACCCTTATGGCAAGTCCCAACCTGTTTTATCCTATCTGCTAGAAGGCGGTGGCTGAGGACCTTCATGTTTTTGGTATGATGTTAAACTCTAATTGATGATGAGGATCCAGTTCTTGGGGTTTGGGGAATGTGGAACACCCCTTCATCACAATTGCTCCCTGGTTCATTCTGACCGGGAGTGGTAGTACCTGTTAGGGTCCCAACTATGGATAAAATACAAAAATGTGTTCATAAAAAAATGAGTATCCATTAAGAATGAACTTATCACAAAAACCGTGTCGGCATTAAATGACCCACTAAGGTTGATATGCCGTAAAACAAAACAAACCAAACCAAACCAATCAAAATCAAACGGAAGCTTACTTTATTTCAAGTGACCTAACTTAACATTATACAATAGGACACACGGTTTCGTAGATCTTACGCTTCTGTAAAGAATAAAATCAATGTATTTAAGACCTGTCGACAGGGCGTCATCGTGGGTTATGTGTACCATACTAAGAATGCTCTACAAAATAGCAACAATGGGTTTAATATAGTGACACCTTATGGTAAGAGGGTAATACAGAATTAAAAAAGAATGGTCGATCAACGGAAAATCATAAGTGCGGATCAACGATTAAATAAATAGATCGATCCTACATACAGATGGGACAAGAGGTTTAAATTTCAGAAAGTGTGGCAGTTATCCTCAAAGTAGCTCCCTTTGAGGTGAGTAGAACGATCAGGTTACATCGATACAAAGTGTTTTCAGCTCAAACGTTTGAATTAAGAAACAAGCAGATTTAGAATGTTCTAGAAACAACCAGAATTTAGACTAATGATATTTTGATTATTTCTAAGGATGATCTTATATAGAGAGAGGAAATAAAAAGGGTGTACAAAAGAAAATGTCAATGTGATGTCCCTGAAAATAAAAGAGCAGGATGGAACTCAACGAGAGACACCCCACCCAGCAATGATACCATAAGACCCGATACGAGTAAGAACGGAATACCCGATAGAAGCAAGAAGAACCTAAGAAGTTGACTTCGAAACAATAGCACTATTGTTACATATGATAGGATCTCTTTAGAGATCTTTGGAGAGGACATTTGTGTCACTTTGGATACACTTATGACCTTATCTTTTGTAGCAAGGCTCCAGTTCCGGATGTCCGAGTAATGTGGAGTACTCTTTCATTGCTTTTTCTCCAAGGTTCTTTTTAACTCGGAGTGGTAGTACCTGTTAGGGTTCCATCTATTGATAAGAGAACAATATGTTTAAAGCTTATTCATATTCAATAGAATACTTGATATAAAACTACGTGCAATCAAAATAAACAAAACATAAAAAATGTTAATATAAATGTTCAATGTACGTAATTCCCTGGCGTATATAAAATAACCGTAACCGGTGTGACATACCGTTAAAATAAATTAATCAACCCATCACTGCCTAAGGATACATAAGGATTCAACAGTTTCTATGTAAGGATTCATATAGATATTACTTAAATTCTCTGATTCAATTTGAACCAAAAGTTTCAAAATGAATTGTCCGTATATCAGGTTCAAGATAACTGATTTAATTCCCTTCACAACCAATGTTTGTTTGCTTCATCCAAGAACGTTGTCTACTGAAGGATTGCCACAATAATGACATAAGGGCCCAGTTAGCGCAGTCGGTAAAGCGTTGGGAGAGAAACCATAAGGTTCCTAGTTCGATACCGGTCCTCGCCAACTCAGCGTATGAGTAAGGTTCTATCCGGAAAAGTAATTTGCTGATGGTGGGTGTGGCGCCCCACCTCAGACGCAAAAACAATCTCCTTGGTCTAGCACTAGTGAAAAGGGGATAGACTCCCTCGCTGTCTGGTTGATACCGACATTAGGCCGTCCCGACGACTTTAAAAATACCAATACGCTGTAGAAAGCTTTTTTTATATTTTAGCTGCAATTCGCCTAGCAAACTGCTGACGGTGTTGTTGCCACAGGCCACTTAACGTCATGGTTTGGTTTGTTGGATATTCTGGCATGTCAGCCCTCGTTGGATTATTTTATGCCGAAGACATTTAGTTATATTCATGCTTGATGGCTATTCAAAATCTTTTTTTATTTCAATTCAAGTATTAACACATTATTAAACTCATTTTTCTATTAACCCATTGGTGGACCCCTAACAGGTCCAACCACTCCGGGTCAGAGTATGCTTGGGAATAATGGCGATGAAGGAGTCCTGCACATTACCCAGAGTTCCAAAATTGGAATTTTACCATTATATGTAGTTTAACGTCACACCCAGGACATTAATATATTATTTGGTTTGTTTTGTTTTACGGCATATCAACCTCAGTGGATCATTTAATGCCGATAAATTTTGAAATAAAGTCATTCTTAATGGATAATGCAATTTTGTTTATCAACTCATGTTTTTCTATTTAACCGGTAGATGCGACGCTAACAGGTACTACCAGTCCGGGTCAGAGTGGACCAGGGAGCAATGGTGATGAAGGGGGGCTCCACATTCCCCAAACCTGCAAAACTGGAACCTCACCATCAGATAGTTTAACACCTTTCCCAGGACATGTAGACCCTCAGTCACCGCCTTCTAGCACCCATATGATAAAAAGGGGTTGGGGCTTGCCATAAAGGCAATGGGGTTGGGAAAATCATATAGGTGCTAGGGTTTGACGTGACCAGCCGATTGATCGGAGGGGGCCTCTCCGACCGCCCGTCTAGCCCAATATAGGGCCAAAGTGTAGTATTGCATGTCATTAACTGCTCATCCACCTGGGTTCTATCCTTAAGCATCACGGGTCGCCACCCACGACCAAAAGGTGGCCCCATTGGGGGAGTCTTACCCTTCTGCAAAGGTGCAGTCGGTGCATTCTATCGCCCCAGTCGACAGGGCGGTTAATATATCATGTAACGGGTTATTTATTGCCGTCGTAAGCTATTCTCTCATTCTAGTTATCTGCAACATCTTAGCCATTCTGTAATATAATATGTAAGTATAGTAATAGAATGGCCGAGTTAACTCAGTCGGGAGAGCGTTCGGCTAGAAACCACAAGGTTCCTGGTTCGATACCGGCCCACGCCAACTCAGTGTATGAGTAGCACAGGGAATGTGTGTGGTAAAGTAAGCAGTTGATGGTAGGATGGCGCTCCACCTCAGACGCAACAACAATCTCCTTGACCGAGCCCTAGTGAAAAGGGGAGTCCCTCGCTGATTGGCTGATACCGACTTTACGCCACTCCGACGACTTTTATAGTAATAGAGATTATTCAGTCATTAGATTATCCATCAATCTAATCCGTGGTGTAATAAGAATTATTAATCAGAGATTACATTAATTATTAACAAAATAATTTTGAAGACAAAATTTCATGTCGTTCTTCGAGTTTAAGAATGCGTCATGGAACAGACGGCCAACGACTGAAACCAAACATAAAAGAAAGGTAAGCTGACTCGCTCGATTGTGAGTGGTGATCCCGTGGGAGACAGCATGTAGCGGGAAACGCTGTTTATTGTGAGGGACTATGAGAAGCAAGGTAATCACTTGTGATTGTCATGGGATCAAAGAGAAAAAGAACACACACACACAAAAAAAACAGCAATCATTTTAAACGGCAATTTCATGCGCTGTTTATTTCCTTAGCATTCGTTTGAATAGTCTGTTTATTTTCTTAGCATTCATTTGAAGAGTCTGTTTATATTCCTGCCATTCGTTTGAATAGTAATACGTTGTTTATTTTCTTAGCATTCGTTTGAAGAATATGTTTATTTTCTTAGCATTCGTTTGAAGAATATGTTTATTTTCTTAGCATTCGTTTGAAGAGTCTGTTTATTTTCTTAGCATTCGTTTGAAGAGTCTGTTTATTTTCTTAGTATTTGTTTGAAGAGTCATGCGTTATTTATTTTCTTAGCATTCGTTTGAAGAGTATGTTTATTTTCTTAGCATTCGTTTGAAGAGTCTGTCTATTTGCTTAGCATTCGTTTGAAGAGTCTGTTTATTTTCTCAGTATTCGTTTGAAGAGTCTGTTTATTGTCTTAGTATTTGTTTGAAGAGTCATGCCTTGTTTATTTTCTTAGCATTCGTTTGAAGAGTCTGTTTATTTTCTTAGCATTCGTTTGAAGAATCATGCGTTGTTTATTTTCTTAGCATTCGTTTGAAGAGTCTGTTTATTTTCTTAGCATTCGTTTGAAGAGTCTGTTTATTTTCTTAGCATTCGTTTGAAGAGGTATGCGTTGTTTATATTCTTAGCATTCGTTTGAAGAGTTTGAAGTGGGAAGAAGGCTAGTTTCGACTATTTTAGAAAAGTTGGTATTTAATTTTGTCCTGTATATTAGGTTAGTGTTGCAACCCTAACCACCGGGTCTCTTACGGAACGCTTAGAGAAAAAAGCTAGATGGGAACTCCAGAAGGGTGCTGCCCATAGTCTTAAGAAATATAGGGAGTAACATACAAAATAAAAGCAATTGCACGGTCACTATCACACAAACCATCCACGTAAGACGAAAAACACTTGTTGGATACAACTGAGGAGGCAAAGAAAAAATCACTTCTCCCGTGGACACCGACACATGGACACCCCAACTACATCAATCAGCTTTTTGCGTTTGCGGTATCCTGTGGAGAAAACCTGCCAGGGGCGATGACCAATAAAGACTATTGACGAGAGAAAGTCATGGGTATCTGTACTGTCAGTTTAGCCTAGTGATGATGGGAGGTTTGATTTTGTTCAGAATTCACATTATATTCTGCATTCTTAGTTCTAAAGAAATTTTTGAGTTCAAAATAATTCTCCCGAGATTCTGTCGGTCACAATGAGATTTCTCCGTGAAGCCCGATAAATCCTCGATTCTCCAGGCATGCAATTTAAAATTAAACAAGACATTGTTTTCCATCAAAGATTATTTTTTCCACGAGCTGTTATCAACTTTAAAATCAAGAGATGAAATAAAAGGGCCCAAAGAAACCTGCAAAATATCCTGAACACATCTAAAATGTAGGAGAAATACTGCAAAAGTTGTGGAAAGAGTAGAGGGACCCAAATGGGTAAGAACACATCTCATCTTCTTCCTTTTTAGATGCATAATATATATATATATATATATATATATATATATATATATATTATATATACAGGGTGTTCGGGGTAAATTTTTCTCCGTGGGTTGGAGGTACTGACGCACACTACGCATCATTTAAAAACTTGAAACCTTCTGCGTTCATATATGTGATGCGATATAGAATGGGTGACAGGATCCCACGTGAATACTGGAAGAGAATAACTTGTATCATGATTATCAGCACCGGCCATCAAAATAAGGAGATTATGGCTGATGTCCAATTCTCCTTGAACATTGTAAAAACAATCAGGCATGAACTGGAGTATTACAATGGAGACTACGAAGCTGTGACTAGAAGAAAGCAACATAACAGACAATCTGATTGCGTTCTTACAGCAGAATTCCGCGAAACTCTGCAAAAAAGTGTTAGAGAACCATCAGATGCCTACGTGGAGTTGCTAAACACTGTAGTCAAGCCCTGGATGCTAAGGGTAGCCAATGGTAGGCCATATGTATGGAAGTAGGATTCGGACCCCTGCAACACTCCTGAGAAAAGTCAAGAATGGTAGTCGGCGAATTTTTACGACTATACCAGTCCCAATGATTGGCCTCCAAACTCGCCAGATCTTAACTCCATGGATTGTGTATGTGGTGCTGTTGAAAATGACAAAGACAAATTACCAGTACTACAAAAGCCCAGTTAATCGACAGAATTAAGGTAGATTTTGAGAGCCTTCCCAGGGAAACTGTAAGATCAGTTTGCACCAGGTTCCGGAGCAGGATTGAGGCTGTGATCGACGCTAATGCCGGTTATTTTGCGTGAAACTTATTGACAGTAGTGTAATTCCCGTGCCTGTTGAATTTTTTTACAACCCATTAAATTTTGTAGTTACCAAGCAGTTTTTCTTTTTCCTTATGAAAATGTCAAATTTATCCCGAACACCCTATATATATATATATATATATATATATATATATATATATATATATATATATATTATATAATCATCCACAGACAGCGTTTTGACGTATCACGTCTCATCAGTGGGAGTAGACATTTGTAGGCTACCTTCAGCCGGGATGGAAATCCGATTGATTCATCATCAGCTACATGGCCATCGTCCGCTACAGAATGGGAGGAGGACTTTGACTGATAAATACACACATCTGTATATGTTTAAAGACCGCCATAGAGTCCATTACCTTTTAATTATTTTTTTTGTGCGGGGGCGTATGTTGTCATGCGCATGCGCATGAAAATGTGTGAAGACTGTGATGTGATGATCGTATCCACGCGCGTGTGTGCGTAAGAATATGCGTATTTTTGTTTGGTATTCTTGGTTACGTATGTTTTGTGCAATTAATATAATGTATTTTTATCATGCTTATTTTTATCATTTTTAGGTTTATGTCTATTTTAATTTTAATCCTAGTAATTTTAGTAATGTTGGTTATGTTTTTTCTATATCTATCTAGTGTAGGACCATTTGGGATTTTTTATCAAATTAAGCCGTCTTCCCTGTACAGGCCCATATATCTCTTGTCGATTATGTGGGATAGCTGGCAGAGTATTAGAATGCCAACCAACTCGCACACCTTTGCGCCGTCAAAACTACCCATGGTCACGTCGAATAGCAGTGAATTTTGTTTTCTCAACCATGGGGTGTTATTATGGAAGAGTAGTGATTTAGGGCAGTGTTTTATCACTTTGATGTCATTCTGTGATATTCTTACGTGTTTGGTTGCCAATTCTAATGCCTTATTCGGTGTATCTTCGTTGATGGAGAGATAGAAATCGGTAAAGTCAAGTTGGATGAAGGCTGCATTGTTTTTATTCGTTATTGTTGTGAACCAATTTGTGACGACCTTTATGTTCTTCCACTGATTGATATGTAGTTTCTCCTTGAGTTGTGTATTTATATTGTCTAGTGTGAGTTTACTTATCTTTCCTATTTCTGGTTTTGTGGGGTTTATTGGTCGGTATGTAGTTTTTGTTGGGAAGTCTGGTTTATATATATATATATATATAGATAGATAGATAACAGCAATAAATGTCTTCACATAAACACCAGAAGATCTATTAGCAGCCTGACTGTGGTGAAATAACCTGAAACCTGGGTAGTTGCTTATGAAAAACCTTTACATTTAAAAAATTCAACAAATAAATAAATAAAGCTCCTACAAATTTGTGATTTAGCACTGTGATTTCTTTGGTTCATCCCAAAATTAAAAAAAATATCTATATCTATCTATCTATTATCTATCTATATATATATATATATATATATATATATATATATATATATATATATATATATATATATACCCTAGTAGGATATAATACACCACCCTAGTAGGATATAATACAATCAACAGTTCTCTAGCAAAATTTTCCTCTTGGACTGGTTGCGTAACCAAAGGTGAAGAATCTAGCCTACCCTACTAGATACCCTTTGCTGGAGGGTGAATAGTTGGATTTATACGTTCCCCATGACTATTAGAAAGATCTGAAAGGCAATCAGCCTTCAATATTAGAACTTGGATCTCCGAGTCTATTTCCTACGGCAATAACCATTATAAAATGCGCATCTTTTTAAATATCGCAAATCTTTCTCTCTCTCTTTCTCTCTCTCTCTTTCTTTCTTTCTCTCTCTCCCTCTATCTATATAGATATATCTATCTATCTATCTATATATATATATATATATATATATATATATATATATATATATATATATATATATGAAGTTTTGATATTTCAAAGGAAACAGTTTAATGATCTCAAATCACCAAAGTGATCCCACGAAATAAATTCCTCTCCCACATAATTAAAAGAAAGCTTATAATAGTCTCACAACGGACAATTTATACGGCAATCCACATGCTGCGCGTGCAACGGAAAAACGCTGCTTCATTATCAATCGCGAATATGGAATATGTTAGCGCCATTATTCTTATTCCCGCCGAAAATTCATTCGTTGATGACAAATCACTTGAAACGCCGTAATAAGTTACAACACGAAATATTAGAACATCAGGCGTGCAGAAAAAAATACTCGAAGAAAACTAAAAATGATGTGTTTGTACTTTTATGTTTATGTTTATGTTATGGCAAATTTATTTTTTCTTCGGTATTTTCAAATGCACCGAATTAGCGCCAATATCCGGAGAGAAATAAGCGAAAGTGGCAAATACGCGATGCTGCAATGAAAACGCTAAGTGACAGCAACAGGGAGATTAATTTCCTTGCGAGCATCCATAAAGTCATCTTAGAAACCAAAGAGTGTCACGTTAAGAAGTTGGATTAAAAAAATTTTAAATAATGTTCGGCCATAGGAGATAAAACAGTGAAAAAAATAACGCAAAAGAAAACCCTAAAGAAATACACATTTTTAAGAATGGAAGGTTAACTCTCTTGAACTGAACAAGAGGAACAGCTGAACAGAGCTAAAATAACCCCGGCCAACTCCGGTTATTAACTGGTAATTTATAACATAACGGTAAAATGCTTTAATGTTGATAAACAAAGCTTTTTTTATTTCCTGATTTTTTATCGTTTCTATCGGAGATGAAGTCAGTGGTCATACAACTTTATTTCCTCTCCTTTTCTTTGTCAGTTTGTATCTAATATTCTTCTGACGTGTTTTCATATAATGGACTACTGATTCTCTTTGGTATCTGAATTCTACTTTTCTTTCGTATTGTTACCTAATGAATGGGTAATATTTTTAAGCGGTGGAATTCCTAGCCTGTCTTCTAACCTTTCTATCTTCAAGTAAAATGAATTAAATCATCATCAATCATCATCATTATCGCCAAGGCCTACCAACAGACCAGATTACCTAAACTCTCTCTCTCTTTCTCTCTTTCTCTCCTCTCTCTCTCTCTCTCTCTGTCTCTGTCTCTGTCTCTCTCTGTCTCTGTCTCTCTGTCTCTCTCTCAACTCTCTATGTCTGTCTGCCTGTCTCTCTCTCTCTCTCTCAACACCCCTCTCTCTCAGACCCTATTATTGGTAAGTCGTTTAGGCACCGTGTCCATACAGAGCTGACGGATGTAATCTTAAGTAAGTTTGGTTTGGTTTGGGCTCTGTAGCTGATATTTTTATACTGGTGTATATTCTTTACAATTCATTATATGTTTTCTAAGTCTTTCACATGTGTTATCTTCTTTATCTCCTATTCTCTGCTGGTTGCGTTGAGTTCTCATCGGTTGTTGCGGGCATTCTATAATTTAGTGTACGATTCAAAAAGTTAACGTTTAATTTTGTAGAGTCTTGGAAAATTACAGTAAGAATCATAGGATATGACAAAAAGGCTTTCACGTCTAATTGACATGTAACGGGATATTCTCAATGGTTATGATTGTCACCTGACGATATAAACAGTAAGGAAGTAGTTGAGTTTAATTTGACGCTACTAGTGAGCGAGTTCACGTGATTGATCTCCGCCCCCCTGATGCTGTGGAGGGGGGCCATTACATTTTACATGCCGATCACCCTGAGAGTCTTATTCTGTAATTGAAAATCAGCATTATCCCATCTATTTTTTCAATTTTAATATGATGATATAGTTGTGGGATGGTATAGATCTTCTTCTCTCGTTGTCGCACGCCCTAACGAATAGAAAATACATTTTACGTATGACACAGATATATATATATATTTTTTTATAATCGTCAACTTTTCTAATAGATCTTACTTACGTATGCACGTCGGGAACCTTTCCTGGTAGCAAAAAATTTCGTCCTCTAAATTCTTCTTCATGCGTGCTAAAAGTACAAATAATAATGATGTACATAAAAACAATCATAGTCTTCGTTGTTCCTGATTTGAATTAAAACCAAGTGGTGGATGACCCAATGAAGAGACTCAGAGAACTCATCATGGACAGCAGACATACGAAGATAAGAAGGTTTAGAAGATGAAACAGAACAATAGCGTAACAAATGATAATAAAGTATTCAACGTATCGGGTCGATTTGTTCGGAAGGGCCGTTATCTCCTCTCAGGGTTTGGTTACATCTTTGTTCTTATTATATCAGGAAACACGGAGACATATTTTGTATGCCCACTTTTTTACGACACCATGTAAACCAGCGAGCGGGGGAAATCAGTACTGATGCTGAAGACGTTTGCACAGCCGGGCTGCTGGCTCAACACTGGCTCACTCTAAATTCTTCTTTCCTAGTCATCCGATTACGTGATTCTCTAAGCCAATCAGAACCCCACTTCAGACTACCCTGAGATTAAGACATGTCAATTTAAAAACTTAATGATTTTCCAACCTGCAATTTTTCCATCTATCATGAAGGTATCACACTAACGGACTGTTAGACCTATCGTAGCTGGTTTTGAATTCAGAGTTTTCCTTCTCCTAAACTAGTTGCCTACTTAACCTAGCGATCCCTGTTTGATATTTTTTATAACCCCGTTTGTCTGTTTCTCGCTACTAGTGAGCGAGTTCACGTGATTGATCCCCCCCCTGATGCTGTGGAGGGGGGGGGAATTACATTTTACATGCCGATCACCCTGAGAGTCTTATTCTGTAATTGAAAAGCAGCATTATCCATCTATTTTTCAATTAATATGATGGTATAGTTGTTGATTGTATAGATCTTCTTCTCTCGTTGTCCCATGCTGTCACATGTTCTCCATTCCTGGAACGAATAGTAAAGACATTTTACGTATGCACATGTACATTTTTTTTATAATCGACAACTTTTCTAATAGACCTTACTTACCGTATGCAGGTCGCAAACCAGTCAAATTAGTGATTGAAAATGAACAACTTGCTGCATTAATACTTTTCAGCGGACTAAATCAAATATGCAATCTAAGTTCTAGGATTTTAGTTCTTTAAATCATCCAATGAAAGCCAAACTATCAAACGTCCTTAAAACTGCCAATCAATGTTTTGGCATTACAGATTAATAAATATGTTTAAAATAATCTACAACAGCTTATCAAACAACTCATCAGAATTAATTCAAAAATTTACAAAAACGATAGAAAATAAGGGAAACGATAAAGTGAGGAGAAAGAAAAAACAGAAGACAATGACATACGAAAAGAAATGGGGGGAACGGAATAAAAAGAAAGAGATAAAAAAATATTTTGATGTCAAACAACCGGAGAGGACAAATGTATACACATTGATACATCATAGCGACTTAAAAAAATTGGTAGGGAAAAAAACAGAGGGAAAGTGTATGAAATTGCATATATGACAGAAAGAAAGGAAGTACGTGGTGAAGGTTAAAGTCATGCCCCAAGTTCAAAATCCTGGACGTGATAATTGCATTTCACTTAGCGCTAATACCCTTGGGAGAGTTATGAATCCTATTATCCCCTCCAGCTATATGTAAATAGTAAGTAGACTGGGATCTTTAACCTTAGTAGTAATTGGTCTAGGAGAAGGAAAACTCTGAATTCAAACCTATTAAACTCCGCTAAAGAAATTGACCTTGTGTTCACATCCTGCTCGTGCGGAGGTTGTTGGTAAATATATATATGTCAGAAAAATATAAGAAGTATGGATATATGGTAGGGAAATAAAATGTTTTCACCTTTGTAAATATTGTTTTATTCAATTGTGAATCTTAATATTATTCTTATAACATTATGATTTTTGACAAACTATGTGCAATACGTTAAAAGAAACAGAGCGTTGACTGATGATGTTGTATTGTGAAATAATGGTTGGTTTACAAAAGGCAGAGAAACTTTTTTACCGGCTTAATTAAAGTGTCACGAGAAGAAATAGAAACATGGTTGAAATCTATCATGTGGGGAAAATGCCATTTCAGTAATCATTTATTTTACTTGCTTATTCAGGTTTGTAGAACCTTTTCTTTAAGTTATGTTGTGTTTCACCAAAGTAATTCTACACAATTATTACACAAATATTAAATATTAATGTATCATCTAACATAGTTACTTGGATTTCAAAACGGTATCAGAGTTCGAAGCGTTGATACTTAGACGCTTTTTGTTATCAATGGGAATTATATATTATATATATATATATATATATATATATATATTATATATATATATTATAATGTGGTAAATGTGTGTGTGTGTGTGTGTGTGTGTGACTGTGTTGTGTGTGAATCATTTTTTCCTGCATTTCGACTGGACAAATACCCCTTGTCTTCGTCCGCTCTTCCAACTCCTGTTGTTTTTTTTTAAAATAAATTAATGGAAAAAAAACATCTCAGAAAACGAAATTGTCTTCTTAATCATTGTCTTTTCTATTTGCTATACTTCCATCAGAAAATAGATAAAATACATCAACTTAAATATATTTTACTTTTTTATTCGAATGTTTACATATACATTTATTTCCTTTGGGGTGGTGTTTGTACGAGACGATGTTGTATTGATGTTTTTGATGAGAGACACCACAAGGGAATTAAAATGTAATGAATTATGCTAATTTGTTTGGAAGACACTGAGATGGTTGAAAGTTTAATTAATTATTTAACTTTTTTGTACAATTTATTTAACCAAAAACGTTATGTAAAAGAAAATGAAATAATCGACGTCGACATAGAGAAACTTTACTTTTAAAAGGAAACTAACAAAATGTGGTTACAGTTACAGTAATTTAAACAGATTTGCATTCAGTAATAAGTTTAGTCGTGTATAACACGCATTAGACCAATGGTTCTCAACCTTTTTTTTACATATTGACCCCCTTTTAATCCTATTTTACTCTGGTGGACCTCCCCATAGCCATTCATTGTTTAAAAACCCCATTATATCTTTATAGTTAAATAATTTTTTTTGGCCTGGGTCCCAAAAAATGTTATATGATCCCGGGGATCCATATAAATCCCGGTTGAGAAACATAGAGTATAATAGCCCCTTACAGTTTCCCAACGAAGATCAGGATTAAAAAAGATACTATTGTCTATAATAAACGATATTTTAAAATTTGTAGCAGGTAAATTTAAGCAACATTTAACATTTGTATCGAGTAAAAATAAGAATTCATATAATTTTTATAATGTTTAAAAACACAAATTTACAGTTTTTAGGGAAAAGGCAAAAACATGTTTACATGAAAATTTAGATATCCAGGTATCGTGTATAATACACTCCCCCTAAATTTTCACCGGAAAATCGGGAAAATAGTGCGTTATATACACAAATAATAACTCAGTGTGAAATATACCGCAAAATATAATTCTTCACTTGCAATTACGACACTTTAACAATAATTTGTGGTAGGTAAATTTAAACTACATTTAACGTTTGTTCAAAATTTCATACACTTTGCATCCACTAAAAATGAGAATGCATATGGGCAAATGCATTTCAAATCATCCAGAAAAAAGTAAAATTGTCACCCACCCCCTTCAACTTTTCTGAAATTTTGTACATGTGTGGACTATGTTAAAGTTAGACAGTCCCCGGAATTTGAGCTTCCAATTCCAAAAATTGGCGGAGTTATGTCGATTCTTACTACTAAAAAATTGGTTTATAAAAGCATTTTTGCACAATGAATTCAAAAAGTCTGAAAGTTAACCAATTTTAAGTTATTGAGGATTTTTGATTTTTTTCATTGCAAGGTCAATATCCCGATGTGGCACTGAATCTATGACAACAAATTTTCAATTATTATTTCACATATATTGAGCATTGTTTGTACCAAAAAGATAATGTTTGCTCAGAACCGAAGTTAAAATACCAGGTAAAATTTTGCAAATCAGAAATCATTAATGATTTAAAAATGGTTAACCTTCAGACGTTTTTGATTCCTTGGGCAAAAATTATTTTATAAACCAATTTTTAGGAGGAGGAAATCTAGAACTCATTTTATGTACAAAAATAGATTACAAAAAGTTGCCATTTTTCGTGGCAGACCATCCAAATTTGGAAAGCTAAAATTCGACATATTTCCGCCAATTCTTGGAATTGGAAGCTCAAATTTTGATTGTCTGACTCTAAGATAATCCACCCCAGGACAAAATTTCAGAAAAATTGAAGTGACAAATTTTAACAAAATTTTGTTGCTTCAGTTCTGAGCAAATACAAAATTATCTTTTTGATACAAATAATGTTCAATAGATATGAAATAATAATAGAAAAAATCTTTGTCATAGATGCAGTGTCACATTAGGATATTGATCTTTCTATGAAAAAATCAGAAATCATCAATAATTTAAAATTGGTTAACTTTTAGACTTTCACAATAGCACTTTTGGATTCGCTTTTATAAATCAATTTTTAGTAGTAGGGAAGCTCTAGAACCCTTTTTACAGAAAAAATAGATGGCAAAAAGTCGTCGTTTTTCTCGACCTCTCTAAAAATCGACATAACTCCATAATTCTTGGAATTGGAAGCTCAAATCTTGGGGATTGAGTAACTTTAACATAGTGCACACAGGTACAAAATTTCAGAAAAATTGAAGGGGGTGGGTGACATCGCCTGGATGATTTGATATGAAATTACCCATATAGTTTATATTATGTTTCAAAACACAAAGTTTACGTAGTATTTGCGGAAAAAGCAAACCAATTATAAAAGAACAAACCTTCTAATCGCTATTTAACTGTAACGGGCTAAAACAGAAGTGTTTGTTACATATTATTTAGTTTGGATCCTATGTATGAGATATTTTCGGTCATACTGAAGAAGAAAATATTTAGTTATTGTGTATAATACGCACCCAAAACTTTTCTGTTGAAGATCTGTGAAAATAGTGCGTCTTATACACAAATGATAACCACAAGAGAAAATGTATTAGAATATAAATTGTTCACTAGGAAATAAGTCAGGTTGGCAATAAAGGTAATCATATTTTTCCAATTAGTTCATACTAGAAAATAAATTTAAAATTGTGAATAATGAAAAAACACGAAACAAAAATAAATTCCAGATCGTGGAGGTGCATTAGCCAATGACAATGTACAGTTGCAAAAATGCCAACATTTTTCTCTTAGAAGTTTGGAATATGAACT
This sequence comes from Doryteuthis pealeii, assembly GCA_023376005.1. Taxonomy (NCBI): domain Eukaryota; kingdom Metazoa; phylum Mollusca; class Cephalopoda; order Myopsida; family Loliginidae; genus Doryteuthis; species Doryteuthis pealeii. The sequence goes on along the minus strand of CM042146.1, from coordinate 87,268,751 downwards.
TTCGGTAAATGTCCATAGTATTAGACTCTTTTGGCAACGTGCCAAAAAACACTGAAAACAAAATTAGTGGGTAGGACATTCGAGGACACGTTTAGACTAAATAGACCATGGCGATGTAAGAGTTGTGAGGTTGCAGGTAAAGTTTGGAGAGATTTGGTGTCACTCAGTCTTCAGTAATAATTACTACTGTTTGATTGACATGCAAACTACAGAAGGTTTATGCTACATCATAATCAACAACACCACCAACAACAACAGCAATTACTACTACTACTACTACTACTACTACTACTACTAATAATAATAATAATAATAATAATAATAATAATGTGTGGTGACAGAGATGCATTAAACGAGGAGTTGGCAACCTTTTGGATAGAGGTGTGCCAATTGATTATGAAGTGTCTCGGTGAAGAGCCATGGTATTAAATATAATACAAATATTTTTTTTCGGACGCAAACCACTCTGTTCAAAAAGCTGTCTTTTTTAAAGTTTAAATTTTAACAAAATATTTGCTTCGGGTCTTTAATGGGTTAAACCGAATAGAACTAGTGTGTTTCTATTCGATGCTAATTGGATAGTCAGAGTCCAGCTGTTAAATTGGCGGGCCGGGCGAAAACCACTGGAAAGGCCGGATGTGGACCGCGGACCGGGGTTGCCGACTCCTGCATTAAGCTAATGTACGAAAGTTGCACAACGAGGCTAGGCAAGACTCGGGTTGAGAGTTAACATAAAATTCTCTGGGACTTTTAGATAAAAACGAACCACCTTATCCTATCAAGACCAAACCTAGTGTTGATTAAGAAGCAAAAGAGAACTTGTCAACTGGTGGATGTAGCAGCCACAGATCCCGAGTGAAGGTGAAAGAAAACGAAATGATAGACAATTACTTGGACCTTGCTAGAGAATTGAAAAAAAAGAACTGTGGAATATGAGGGTGTAATTGTTATACCAATTGTAATAGGTGCACTTGGAACGGTCTCAAAAGTCAATAAGACAAACTATAGCAACTGGAAATCAGAGGAATAATTGAGACCATCCTGACAACAGCATTGATGATATCGGCTGGAATACTCAGAATATTTCTGGGGACATGAGGAGACTTGGCGTCACTCAGACTCCAGTAAATAACCATCAGCTTACGCTGTTAGGAAGAAAAACTTAGAAAAAGTGATAAGCTAACGCTGATGTGAAAAACTCACAATGTGTGAAATAATAATGATAATAAATGGCTAGATGAATGCCTTGCTCAATCAAAATTAGATTTCGTTCTTATTATATACTACAAAAACAAAACAATTTGTAGCCAGTTATCTGGTCTGTCAAATACTTATACCAAATACTGTATGTACCGACAGAAATTATAATTTTAAGTAGAGAGCAAACTATTTTAATTGTATCTTAAAATGTATCTTCTCATAATGCCAAACTTGTAAAAAATAATAAATAAAGATCGTTATTAATTAAGGAAAACTAAGTAGAAACTTAACACTAATTAAAAATTCCAAATATATTAATATATAATTGAAATTCCACTCCAGACTCTATTTAGCGTAATGATGTCAAAGTGGATAATACTCATAAGCAATATCTCCTCTATTGTTTATTATAATTGATTCTAGATTACTTCTCTTATTCCAAATAAAGGTCTGGGCTTATATTCAATTGCTATTAAGGTGGGTTAAGAGGAGGCGCTACATATGTAATGGTTATTGTCGTATGAAATGAACTCGGTGACCCAAGTTCTAATCTTGGACGAAGCTTTTTGCATTTTGCTTCGGAAAGATATGCTTCGAACTATTCTCCCTCCATTTATGGGTAAATAGGAGGTTTGACTAGGCCCTTTAACATTGGTATGACAAACGGTCTTGGATAATAAAAACACAAATGTACTAAAAGAAATTAACCCTCTATTTTATCGTACTCGTGCGAGGCGGTTAGTAAATACATATACGAGTTGTTAAAATTCTTTGAGATTGGATCTTTAACTTTAAAGATTTATTTAAATTTAAAATTTGATTGAAGATGTATACACAGCCGAGCATCTTCATGTAATTAGGTAATGTCTAGACAAGCCAATACTAATCTGGAAAACATCAGGAATTCAGTCTTGATATTTTTAATAGCTGTGTAGGGATACAATAAAAAATATCTTCCTTATATAATTTACATTTTAATTAGAGCTGCAAACAGCGTCAGATTATAGTCTAGAAACATCTTCTTGGCCTGCTTTTTGTCTCAGTTTTTCTACAGCAAAAACGTTTTGTTATCAAATTGATCATGTGTCACATTTTAGTCAAGAAGAGTGTCTAGTAAATACAGTGATGCCTCAATTTATGAACTTAATTCCTACCACTTTTAACTCAATTCCCTCGTATATCAAATCAATTTTCACTATTGAAGTAAACTGAAATACCATTGAACCGTTCCAGTCCCCTAGTTTTGTTACGTTCCTTTTTGTAATGAAAAAAATAGCACTGTATTTTATAAAAAAACATAATAAAACAGAATTAATAAATTATATTATATAATATGTTCTAATATTACTTTCTCATATACAATATTTTTCCTTATGTGTTATGAATTTGCAAACTTATATGGTTTCATTAAACTTATTAACATAAACGTGTTTGAAGCTCGCTCATGCCTCCAAATCTCGCTCACAGCACGACGCAAAGAAATCGATCGAGTGACAGCTAGTAACTCGTAAAATACGTAATTTGGGACACTCTTATGTCAAGGTACCACTGTATATAAAAAGGTTGGTTATTTTAATGTTATGTTTTTGGTTTTAGTTTTTTTTATTAAATGATTAGCAGCTTTGTCAGGTTTATAAAGTACTTATGATATTTAACATAAAAAAACCAATAGGATTTAGGGACCATATTACCTTTAGGCACCCCTTTTTGATCACGATTAAGAAAGGACATATTTTTAATTTACACCGACAATATCCGGTTGTTTGTTAGGGGTTAGGGTTAGGAGTTAGGGTTAGGGTTAGGGGGTAGTTTTATAATTTAAAAATATCTAAAAATTGTCTGGTAAAACAACCGGATATTGACGGTGTAAATGAAAAACATGTCCTCTCTTAATCGAGATCAAAAAGGGGTGCCTAAAGGTCATATGGTCCAGATTTAGAACTGGGAAGAAATCACTGTATTTACTAAATAATCTACTCGAGTAGAATGTGAACAATCAGTTGAAAGGCAGACCTCAAATTATGTAAATACAGAAGTGGAAATTTCAGTTTAACACAAATCATGGTGTATCTTATTTCCCTCGATATTTGCGATTTCTGGGAAACTAGAAATGCAACACTTGGGACTTTTTTTTAAAAGAAGTCTCAAATAACTCTAGTCTAAATCCCTTAGAAATCATAATTCTACATGTGTTTTGCACGCATTTTTCTCCAAATGGAATTCACTTGCATTTTCCAACTTGGTCTTCTTCGAAACATAAACCTCCAAGGAATTATGTTTCTTTAAATCATCTTCGGAGATGGATAGCTTTAGCACTTATAAGCCCTGACCCTCAGTTCCATATTCTTCAGATTCGAAATATAATCAAATTATGAAAAGAATACGATCATCAAAAATTAATAATACCCAAAAACAGTATAAATACGAAGATGAAGTAAAAAAAAATATCCGCACATTTTGATTCTCTCTATCCCCCTCTCACCCCTCTCTCTCACTGTTGTCTATATGTCTGTCTCTATCTCTCCTCATCCTCTCTCTCTCTCTCTCGTTCTCTCTCTCTCTCTCTCTCTCTCTATATATATATATATATATATATATATATATATATATATATATATATATATATATATATATGAGAAAAAATGAGTAAAGAAAAGAAAAGTAATGGATAAAATGAATTTAATCGATCACTTACACAGGTGTTTCGGTTCAGTTTATGTGTGTGAAAATATTTCGCACACATACAAGAATCGACCTTCATCAGAGTGAATATTTATTTTTATGAAAAAATTCGTTGGGAAAAAAAACAACAGAGATTTTTGGAAATATTCGAAAAATCGAATTTTTTAAATTTGGAACGCTGAGAAATAGCTAAGAAGACCGTTATGATTAGGATATTTGTTTCTTTTGTTTTTTTAGCGGTTTATGGTATATATATATATATATATATATATATATATATATATATATATATATGTGTGTGTGTGTGTGTGTGTGTTTTAGGGAACACAATAAATGCTGCAGCCTTAAAGTCTACAACAAGCAACAAATAATAAAAAGTACTTATTAATCTAGTAATCTTTAAAATATGATTTTGTCTAACTCTTCATCTGTTTTATATGTGCGAGAAGGCGGTGTCATGGTGTTCTGGCTATGACGTTAAACTGTATCTAGTGGTGAACTTCCAATTCTGGAGCTTTGAGAAGTGTGGAATATACCTTCATCACCATTACTCCCAACTCCACTCTAACCTGGTGAATTAGTACCTGTTAGGGTCCCATCTATGTGTTAAATAGAAAATAATGAGTTTAAAAAAGTTGAATACCCACCTGGAATGAATAAAACAAAACATCTTTGGCATAAAATAATATAACAAGGCTTGACATGCGGTAAAAAAACGAACAAAAACAACGGATTATTCTTAATCTTTACGGGAGTCTGGGAAATAATAAGATTCCTCGGTCAATTGAATAACACTGGATTATGTTCAAATCTACAGGGCTGTTATCTTTGTTGATCGACTTCTATACATAAGCGGCCCCAATATCTGTAACGCCTTAAGGGGCTTTGACTGCGGGGCGGTATCAGAAATGACGTAGACAAATAAACACGTATTTTTATACAAAAAAAAAAGATCATAATAGAAAAATTTGAATTCCGTCGATACATGATCGAACTGGAAAATGGGAAAAGACTAGTGAGAAACAGAAGATATTTAAGATTCACACACATACCAAAATACAGAAATATGACAGGAACAAACTGTAGACATGATATCACCAAACAACAACAGCCAGACATGGCTGAAAGACAGCCACGTCTGAAAAGAGCCACTGCAGGCAAGACACCTAACCACTATGGTGAATGGCAACTCACAATTGTTGGTTGACTTAAATATATAAGCGGTCCCAATATCTTTAACGCCTTAAGGGGCTTTGACTGCGGGCCAGTACCAGAAATGACGTAGACAAATAAACACGTATTTTTATACACTCGCGTCTTGGAGTTATTCCTGAAAACAATCTTAACCTTATTTACCGGTGCTAATCATTTTTTTAATGTGTGTAAAAAAAGAAAACAACATGATCACTACTACAGTTTAGGTAAGCCAACTCCACCTAACGGGCAGGATGTGACGTGGTTAATTTTCAAGCGGAGTTTAACAGGTTTGAGTTGTTCTTCACCTAGACTTGTTACCATACTAAAGTTAAAGAACCCAGTCCACTTAACTATTTATTGATAGCAGGATTATAGTTGTTGTAGTGAGAGAGGAGACCTGCCTCGTGCAACACGGTGTGACGGAGAGGGTGGCGGGCGTGAAGACTTGCCGTATTCTCGAAGGAAGCGGGCTAGGCTTTGCCTGGCGTGTAGGACTGACCTAGAGTCGAACCCGCTTCCTTCAGAATGTGAGAGCTGTGGACAATCGGTGAAGTAGGAAATGGCATAGTATCCCGGATGTGGGTGGTCGCACCGTGCTGGCGAGTGTCAAATGTGCTGCACGGACAATTATGAGTGAGGAGACCGGATGTGGTGAAATTGGGGTGTATATAAAGGACTTATTCTCACAGACCAGGCAGAACGACTTGCAGTAGTATTTTGTTGTCGAGACGAGCGGGACAAAGAAATAGTTTTGGATATTGGATTTTGGAGCGAGTTACAGTTGGGCGTGGTTGGACTGTCGATTGGAGCCTTGAGTCAGACTTGACTGTGACCCCCCCACACACACACACTGATTAGAGTGGTCTACAAATCTTTCCGAAGCGCTATGTTAAATGCTAACAACCTTCTCCAGAATTTGAACTCGATTACCGTGTCCATTTCTTATTGTGTTGACTATTACACCACGAGCGCTTCTTAGAGCTGAGGTAAACATCAATTCACATTAACCGAAACTTTATGGATGAAAATAGTTGTCTCAATATTTTGTAGTATCAACCGAAGATAATTCTGAAATCTTGTGTGAAATTATTGATTTTCAATTTGTTTAGCGCACGTTTCGAGTGTCATTTTGATTAAATATTGTCATGAGAGGAAATATTGATTAGCACTAGTAAATTATTTCTTGAAATAGAAAAGATATAATCATGTTTAAATTGTATGTTTCATTACTTTTAGAGTAGCTTATGAAATAAAAGAGGATATTGGCAAATAGATAAATAAATAAAGAATAAGCCGAAAAAGTTTATTTTCGCCATACGTTGATGTTGTTAAATACACGTAGCTTTAAATAAGACACGATCTATACTAAACGTTTGGTCATTTAATGGTGATAAATATGTATTTTTTCTTTTTATTATAGTCACGAAATTTAGAAAAGGAATATTTCAATTGTTATTAAACATTGGTGAGGTATCTAACTCTCGGCATAAAGTTGAAGACAAAATTCGAATAGTTTAATTTAAAGTTTCGAATGAATTTAAAAATCTGAAGTACAAAAAAGTGGAGAAAATCTTTATTTTGGTTGGTTGGTTGGTTGGTTGTATTTTATGGCATATCAATTTATTGGCGTAACCCTAAAGATAAGGTCTCCAAAATATTTAGAAATCACAGAAACGTTTATTGTTTGTTGTCTGGTTTGTATGACAATATCATACCAGATGAATCTCGTCGTTGTAAACTCCCTAAACCAGTTGCGGAGGTTTTTGTCATCCATGCACAAATCGTCATAAACCGGCGTTAATTAATAATAAATTTAAATCAGTTTAATTCCTTTTGCGTTCAAAAACCAAATAACTGCGCGAACTTCACACTTATTGATAATGCTAATCGGAGCTTCATTATAAATGTCTGCCAAGCCAAGACTGAGCGGGATACTGGGGACGCTCAGGAGGGGGGGGTAGGAGCGTATGCTCAAAAAACACATGCGTCTTTCCAATAGATGCTCGAACAGTTTCCCTGCGTCCCTAATGGTTTAGAGACCTTACTTTTTGGATTATATTATACATATGTTTTTCTGCAAATAGTTTGTAAGTAAAATTAGTTCAAATTAGTGTATCAAACATATCAATATCAATACAAAATATTGCAAAAAAAATTAAAGTGACCAATCGTTTAAAAATTGTGTAAAGATAATTGTGAATATTTCGATAACAAGGATGAGTAAATATCATTATATTCTAAAATATATACACACTGCCTTCAAGAAAGAAACTATAAAATCGACCTTAATGTCACCAAACAGCTCTTTCATAGTTTACGCTATGGTTTCCTTGTCGTATGTGGGCGAAATCAACACATTCAATCATAAAAGGCAATGGGTATGGAGCTAGACAGGCATGCCACCATGGTGGCTTCTTGTGTTTAAACAGAGACAAATGAGTGATTCTCGTGTGGCCAAATCCTAGTCGAGACAGGTAAACCACCTCCTTTCGTGACGCCATATAACCCTATTTCCTTTCGCTGAAAGTGGGTTGTATTGTCAGGAGTTTATTGGCAGCGTTGTTGCCATAGCGCAGCTGCCATTTCTTTTGAATATATGTATATATTTTTATTTTCAGATCTGTGCATGTAACTCTAAATGTGTTCTCAATAGGCACTTTTGGGGCAGATTTGTCAGCTGAATCCGCTTTGTTCTTATTTAGATGCCAATAGAAAATTTTATTTAGCAGCTCAGTACAAAAGATAAAATCCTGATATTAGGAATGTCCTGCTGTTAGCACAAGAAATACCAAGTCTGAAAAAAATAGGATGGTGATTGGGTGAGTTATGTACCGTAGTCACATACGACTGCTATGTTACTGATGGGTAATGATTGGATTGTGGAACAAGAGATGAAGCAACAAAAAAAGGGAAAAAGACACGTCACCTCACACCTTACTACATCGTCGCTTTATCCTCTTCGCTCAGTGTTCAATGCCTTGGAAGCAGCAAGGAATAGACTCAAAATGCTGGATAATTTCTTCTCTCTGAAAGGAACATAACACTTATCGTATTTTAGTTTCATTCTTCGTTCTCCGTCCACGGGAAAGTTTGGATCCTTACAACCCATCGACCAAAATCACTAAATCCGTTTTTTATATTGTTCTTCACAGAACCTTGACACACTTCTGTCAAGGGTGGGTGACAATATTAAACCAGTTACACTCAGCACTAAGATGGTCGATCGCTGGTGACCTCAGAATGACCAGGTAAGGGGTATTAGATTAGGCTTATTTTGTTACACCTAGCCCATTGGAAGAGATTTTGAACTTTGTCTTTCTTTCAACTACTGTCTTTTTTATAGATTATATAATCCCACTATTTGCTTACATTCTTACAGTTGCTTATCTTTCATTACCGGTTTCTTATCGGTTTTAGAGTTTAATAATTTGAAGATGCCACACGTATTCATTTTTGAAGAGAGTTAAAATCTCCCTCGTTGAAAGATTCTCAGTTGATAGGCATTCTGAGACATTTTAATTGGATTTGCAATGTAATAAGTTTATATCTGCATACAAAGGTGTGCAGAAAAGTTATTCACAAAAAATCACAACAAAAAGAACAGTTAGTCTGAATTTTTTAGATAAGGCTTCATATTTATATTAGATAAGCTGCAGGTTCAATCCTGATTATTCGCGAAAATGATGTAATGTGTGTCTGGCCAGGTGGGAAGGATTATCTATATGTGTGTGTGTATCTGTATATGTGTGTGCGCGCGCTAAAGAAACGAATAAAAAGATAGCCCTAACACCTATATGATTGACCCATTAGATTTTATCATATAGTAGGCGGTGGCTGTGAGTCTTAGTGTCTTGGCAAGACGTTAAACTGCATCTAATAGTGAAGTCCCAATTCTGGATATCAAGAGAATATGCAATACCCATTCATCGCCAAGAGTTCTAGTACCTGTTCGATGCCCATCTATGGGTTAAATAGAAATAAATGTGTTGAAAAGGATATCATTTTTTTTTAAATTGAATACCCATCGAGAATGAATAAAACAAAACGTCTTCGTTCGAGGGTTGATATGGGGTAAAATCCAAACTACACACCATCTTAATATTTAGAAAAATTCAAAATCGCTGTCAAATTTTGCAGCGTATTGATTGTGACTGCAAGTCTAACAGAATGTACAAACTTACTAAATGGCGTCTCAGTGCTTACTGATGATGCACATGAAAGTATATCTGCTCATGCGTGCGTAGTAACGTTTTCTGTGATTAGTCTAAAAAGCTACGCGAAGCGCACAGGATTGCGTCATAAAATGTACAAAGTGGCTTGAAACCTGTCGGAGAGACCCCGAATATGTGTATATAAAATGATTGTACCCATATCTAAATACGCCCAATTAAAGGGAACCAAAGGTGGTTGGTTAGCTGGATGGCACATTCTTCAGAGAATTTATATCCTAATTGTTTGAAAATGAAATAATTTGCAATATCGATGGAAAATCGACAGATTGTCTCGAAAACGTTGCTGTTTCCTTCTGAGAACATAATTAGATGAATATCATTTATCCCTCTGATACTCTTTCTCGTCCCTCTCTCTCTCTCTCTCTCTCTCTTTTCTCTCCCTTCCTCCTCTTTCTCTCTCTCTCTCTCTCTCTCTCTCTCTCTCTCTCTCTCTATATATATATATATATATATATATATATATATATATATATATAACAAGAAAATTACGTCGAAATAAAGTTATTTTTTAAAGGTATATATCGTTTTATTCATATATGTAAAAAATATATACACACATCTTTTTATGTACATTTGAGTTCTCAATTTTGGTTGAATCTTATGAAAGTAACAGTTCATATTATCCACAAATAAAGCAGATTTTTGTTTATTTTACTATGGAGAATAGTTGTCATAATAGCAGTTCATTTAGACTTTGTTTACCCAAAACATTAATCACTCGAATGCATTGCAATCTTAGCCAATAAATGTAGAGTTTTTAGTCCGAATGTGAGCAAAAAATTACCTGAACTTTTACCATACTATGACTTTATTACTGTCTCACTATTTTCTACTGGTGCGAACTTATAGGTAACAATTTGGCTTGCTGTCTTTACATTGTAAATATAGCTGCTCCACTAGACGTATGCACCGATTTTTGTAATGAGAAGGATTGTCAGGGACTAAAATTCATCGGAATCTTTTAGCACAATACAGAGAGAGTGTATGCCCTATAGATGTGTGTATGAGCGGAGAAAAGTTTAAAAGTTGCCGGACGAGCGTGATGCACAAAGACAGAGTAGGATTCCCGACAACCTCCACCATTGATGAGAAGATTCAGCAAGCTCGGGAGATGGTATTGGTGAACTGGTGGTAGCTTGTTCTCTGCAGTTTAGTGATGGTTCAGTCTATCAAATCAACTACGAAATCAAGTGAATGTATATTTTTGGAATCTGTAGTTTGTTCAAATACATTTTATGAGTAACGTCTATCGAACTTTGAACGCATTTTTATAGTCCTATCGAAAATATTTTACATAATTACATAATCAATTGTTTCTGATGAAGGTTTCAGAAAGATTAACATTTTCTTTTATTTAACAGTTTAATCAACTTTAAAGCAGTTTCCAGAGAGTTAGCATTTAGAACCACAAAACACGCCTATATAAAGGCCTTGTTGATTGCGAATGAATTTGATTCTTATTACATACTGTCCATGTCCTTAACAGAAAACCAAGCGAATATTACCCTATTGTCTGATCTGACAAATGCAATAACTGTATATAACCAATAGAAATTAGAAATTCAAATAGAGAACTACCAAACATATAATTTAAAATTTAAAATTATATCTTGTTATAGTTATTTTGTAAGCTTATGGCACATGGTCATATTTACTGGGTGCCTAATGAGAATGAAACTCACTAACAATGGTCTGCAAATCTAGCCCGCTAACCATTACACCACCTGAGGTACCCAAATTGTATCTTGTTATGAGTTCAGAGTTGTCAACAAATATAATCTATGTTGTAGTTTTTTTTATTTATCCAACCCATTTGCCACGGTTAGGATATGACACAAGGTCGCAAGTTAGGTGCATCCATCAACGAGAAGCGGTTGCTATTCAGTTGAAATGGATTTGCCAAACTAACTTGTTAACGATTAGACCACGATGAAACGCCCTTCCATTACTCTACGCGATAGAACCTAAAATAGTCGGATTGTAAATGAAATTTCTTTTAGACAGTTTATTAATTCTTTTTAAGATGATAACTTTTAAATATTTCTGAGAAAATTGAAAGAAAAAAGAAAACCTCTCAAACAATAATGATTCCGTTATTTTCAAACAAAATTTGTTAGAATATATATATATATATATATATATATATATAATATATATATATATATATATGAATTTAACATTTTGAAAAAACAATTAGTAATTATTCAAAATGTTAAATTCATTCTGTCGGATTAATTTCCATTTAATTACACACACACACACACACACACACACACACACACACATATATATATATATATATATATATATATATATATATATATATATATATAGATAGATAGATAGATAGATAGATATCTTAAGGTCGGACTGGCAGCATGAATTTTCCTGACTCCCCCTCTCCTTCTCTCTCTCTCTCTCTCTCTCTCTCTCTCTCTCTCTCTCTCTCTCTCTCTCTCTCTCTCGCCCATTTTAGGTTCACTGGTGTGGTACCACTCTGCAGAGGTGCAGTGGGTGTATTTTACTGCCCAGCCGACAGGGCGTTAATCGTACATCAATTGAAAAAATACTGTATGAATATCGAACTATCATTAAGCTGTTGTTTTGACAGGAGATTTCTTTAATCTATTTGAGTATTTAAATCTTATTGCACTAAGAATAATTTCGATTTTGTAAATGTTTTTTGCTCTATTACGGTAACATATACAGACAAAGTGGATCAATATAATATAAGTACTGAACGGTTTCTTACTCAGACATAGACGCATTCTAAAAGATTTATTAAATATGTATAAATTTATGTTACGTATATTTGAGCCTGACATTTAAGCCAGACTATTTATTTTTAGTTTGTTTGTCTTTTTTGTGCAAGAAATCAAGAGTAACGTTGCGTGAGAACGAATATAGTCTGTAAGCAAATATCGTACTGCATTCATTCAATGATAGAAAATCACCTTCCAAAAGAATAATGTTTGATAAAGTTTTTCTAGCCGGAAACAGCTGTAAGTGACATTTTCTTTTGATACATGATTTTCAGTTTATTTTACCCTTTTTGTCTATGGGTGCCTTCAGACAAAAGCCAAATAAATAAGCGTTGTTTCGTGTTTCGGGACCCGCTCCAAAATCGGTCATCTGCTATTGAAAACAAACAATGAAGTTGTTAAACAAACACACACATACGTTTATACGATCTTGCACTTTGATCTTAGTATGGTATTTTTTCAGAATACAGACTGATTTCTCTTCTTTGTACTGATTAGAATTGAAAATACTGTAAATTTGCTGAAGGCCTTTTAGATTAATAAAGATTCGTAATTCGATTAAAAATATCAAATGAACATACTAATAGGTGGGGGATACTGATATAACAGCATGTCAACATTTGTAATTTTTTATATTATTTTATACCAAAGTCAGTTTAACAATTCACGTGTTTAATTAGATACCATACAAAGTTTTAACTACACTATCATTTCAAATATATAAAGACTTGATTATCTAAAGCAGTACTCTATGACCCATAGATGTGGCGCTAATAGGTACTACCATCTAGATTTAGACCTGAGAGTAATGGAAATGAGGGGTGGGGGATTACGCTCCACACAGCTCCAAGTCGGGACATCACAACCGTATTGCAAGGACACCATTTTGAGGAAGGTAATTTGCATATTTTTAGGGATTGGCTTCGTAGCGATGATTAATGTGATTTCTATTGAAACTGAAATATCCTGATATATATATATATATATATATATATATATATATATATATATATATATATATATATGTGTGTGTGTGTGTGTGTGTGTGTGTGTGTGTTTGTCTGTGTGTATGTGTGTGTGTGTGTGTGCTATCAAAAAAGTCTAAAAGTTAACCAGTTTTAATTTATTAATGATTTGCAAAATTTTGACTGATGTTGTATCTTCGGTTCTGGGCAAAATATCCTTTTGGTACATATACTATTCAATACATGTGAAATGATCAAAGAAAAAATTGTCTAAGATTCAGTGCCACATCGGGATATTGATTTTGCTATGAAAAAATCAGAAATCATCGATAACATAAAATTGGTTGACTTTTTTTTCTTAATTTCTTGGGTAAACATGCTTGTGTAAACCAATATTTAGGAGTAGGGAATCTCTAGAACTCATTTTACAGACAAAAATAGATTCCAAAAAGTCGCCTTTTTTCACAAAACCCACCAAATTTGGAAAGCTAAGAATCGACATAACTCCGCCAATTTTTGGAATTCGAAGCTTAAATTTTGGGGAATGTCTAACTTCAACACAGTCCACACATGTACAAAATTTCAGAAAAATTGAAGGGGTGGGTGGCAATTTTACTTTTTTCTGGGTGATTTCTCATGGAGTTGCCCATCTGTTTAAACATTCTTGGTAAATTATAATTAACTAGTTTAATCAAATAATTAGACTTTTAACTAGAAGTAAAAAACGAATGTTAAGGATATAGTCTATTTAATGTGACTGAAACCTGGGAATACGGAACGGTTTGGGAAGTTTAACAGACGTTGAATGTTATTATTATTATTATTATTATTATTATTATTATTATTATTATTATTATATTATTATTATTATTCCTTTTGAGTTTTTACATCAGTGTTAGCTGATGGTCTTTCACTGGAGTCTGAGTGACAGCAAGTCTCCTCAGGTCTCCAGTCTTCTGAGTATTCTGGCTGATTGCAGCAGTGCAGTGTTCTGAATGGTTTCAATCCTTCCTCTGATTTTCAAACTTTCCAAACCCTTTTCCAATCCTTTTGGGACTGTTCCAAGTGCACCAACCACAATTGGTATCACTTTCACTTTCATATTCCATAACTTTTTCAGTTCTCTGGCAAGGTCCAGATATTTGTCTATTTTTTCATTTTCCTTTAACTTCACCCTGTGATCTGGTGGCACTGCAAAATCCACCAGTTGACAAGTTCTTTCTTTTTTGTTTATCAATACTAGGTCTGGCCTTCTTGCTGGGATAATGTGATCCGTTTTTATCTCAAAGTCCCAGAGAATTTTGTGCGTTTTGTTCTCAAGAACAGATTCTGGTTTCTGCATATACCATTTTGTCGTGTGGTCAAAATTTAATTTTTTGCATAATTCCCAGTGGATCACCTTCTCAACCCAGTCGTGTCTAGCTTTGTATTCTCGTTGTGCTAGTTTGCTACATTCGCAGAGTATTTGGTTAACAGTCTCATCTCTATTACCGCAAAGTCTACACTTACTATTCTGTTGGGTCTTATCAATTTTCGCTTTGATGTAGTTTGTCCTTATGGCATTATTTTGTGCAGCAATTATAAGTGATTCTGTTTCTCTTTTGAGGTTTCCCTTTCTTAACCATGTCCAAGTCTTTTCATGTGCAAATTATTATTATTATAGAATAATTCTGATAATAGTAATCGTAGCAATAATAGTAATAATAGGATAATTATAATAAAAGTAATATCAAAATTATTATAATAATAGTAATGATAATAATAAAGATAATAATAATGATGATTCTACAATTGTAGTTGGTGCACTTGGAACAGTCCCAAAAGGATTAGAAAAAGGTTTGGAAAGTTTGGATATCAGAGGAAGGATTGAAACCATTCAGAACACTGCACTGCTGCAATCTGCCAGAATACTCAGAAGAGTCCTGGAGACCTGAGGAGACTTGCTGTCACTCAGACTCCAGTGAAAGACCATCAGCTAACACTGATGTGAAAACTCAAAAACAATAATAGTAATAATAATAATAATAATAATAATAATAATAATAATAATTATAATAATAACAAAATTATTGATAATAAAATAATTCTAATAGTAATTAAATCAATCCCATGTCTTTTTAATTCACAATTGTAATTCAATTGAAAAGTAGGATTAAAATTAAAGGATTAAAAAGGATTAAAATCTTGCAAAATTTTCAAAATCATTTTATCCAAAAAATAATTATTTATTATTCTAATTCAAAAAATATATAAATGTTAAAAATTCTCTCTTTATTTGTACATAGATTTGTCACTAATATTTTTTTGTTGAATTGATAAATTATGTTCCTTAAAGATATCATATATGAGCAGCTAAAATTAATGACACAGAATAAGCTTGATTATACAACATAAACGATGATATTTTCTTTATTATATAACTGCTCTCTCCTAAAGGGTACAGATTGTTAAGAGATAGCAAAAATATAATTTTACCTAGCTATTCAACGATTAAAAGAGTAACAATATCAACAAATATGAATCCTCTGATTGACCAACGTGATAACAATTTTCTCATTTATATTAAAAACAAATTTAATTTACTCATACAGAACGACACCACAGTATTTTTACTTGTTGATGAGATTCACCTAAAACCTTATTTTGATTATAAGGGTGGTAATATTGTTGGCTTATCTGACAATAGAAATGAAGCTGCAACAAGTGCATTTGCTTTTGTGCTTAGCAGTGTATTCTCACCATATAAGGTTGTTGTGCATGTTATGCCAACTAAATGTCTTAAAGCTGAGAATTTATTTGATATAGTTAAACGTATAATAATTGGTTTAGAGGAGATAGGCTTTCAAGTATTATCAATCATAACAGATAATAATGATATAAATAAAAAAGCTATATCTTACTTTTGCAATCCACTAAAGCTTTCCATTGTATATCTACACCCATTTGTTAAGTCTCAGCCTCTTTTCTTCCTATTCGACTCAGTCCATATATTAAAATGCATTAGAAGCAATTGGCTTGGTCAAAAGGATGCAACCAAATGCATGCTGTATCCAAAATTTTGTCATAATTAAAATCATGAATGAAATAGTATCCAAAGTACCCCATTGTGTACCTTACAGAAACTTCATACCCTGGAATCTCTGTCAATTTTGAAATATTGTTATAAATTGACCTCAAAAACTCTTTCTCCTACTAGTCTTGAAAGGCAAAATGTTAATTTAGTTCTGCAAATTTTCAATGAATACACTATTCAGGGATTATTGACATTAGGAAAACAGGAATGTTTGCCTAATTTTGCTGAAGTTGCAGAATATATAAACATATTTTATATTTGGTGGACAATAATGAATGTAAAAACACCATATAAAGGTTGTCGCCTTAGAAATAAATACTGTAATCCACTTATAGTAAATAAAGAAAATTTTAGATTTCTCTCTGTAATCTGTGACAGGTTATAATCTTGGAATAGCATTTCTGGAAAAAATGGTAAATTAACGAAGGAAACCTTCACGGCTTTGCATCATACAACATATGCATTTCTAGAATTGACTAAGTATTGCATTGAAAATGCTTTGCATATTACCTGGCAAATTTCAAACTGATCACCTTGAGGCAAGGTTTGGGCAATACTGGCGACTTAGTGGTGATCAGTATAATATCTCAATACGCCAAGTGTTTGAGTGTGGATAAAAAATTAGAATGCTACCAGTTTTAAAATTGAGCTTACCATTTAATCAGCAATGCATTAAAATTGATTTAAATAATTTACAAGAACCAAATTGGGATAAAGTGACAGAGCAGCAAAAGTTAGATATTTATAAATTTAGAATTGATGTCAAAGAGGATGATGTATATAAATGTAGAGAAGTTCTTTATGTGATACTATATTTAGCCGGTTATTGCTGTTATGCCGTTTTTAAGAAAACTAAATGCAATAATTGAAAAAAACTTATTATTTGGAAGAGATAAAGTAAGGAAATACCTGAAATAAACAGCTATTTTCAAGGGATTAATATAGTTTCTGTCTTATATCATAACGATACAACTACAAATGCTGTTGTATCGTTAGGACTACAAATGTTGTTCTATATAATTATGTAGTCATTGGTAAGCTGATAAAAAATCATTATTTTCTTCATTCAGTAAATCAAAGTAAATTAGCCATGCACATAACATTGAATGTATTGGCAGACCATGAGCCTCTTTTTAATGTTGACACTTGTGATGAAGGTCATAATATTGAAAAAATAGAAAATATGTTTATCTTAAGCTCTACAAATTTTCATTTAAATAATTTTTGTTCTAGAGAAAATAATAACATAAGTAATAAATTAAGCAAAAAAAGAAAACTTCAAATATTCAGCGGAATTTTATATCTGTAACCTATTTTTCAATAAGTATTATTTGATTTTTTAATCTATTGTTTCTATCTAATTTATCTGGTTTGTATTTATTTTTTTTCTATTTATTCACCATTTACTTGTAATTTGTTTGTCTGTTTATCTAAAAATTGATTGTACATTTATTCATAATTCATTTGTTCCTGTATTAAGTAATAATCACTTGATAATTACAATATTGTAAATTTACAGAATAATCATTAAAATTGAAAAAAAAGAAAATCAAAACAATGCTGATTATAATTTATCTAAACTTGGTTTCAAATTTATATTTAATATATTTATTCATATTTATTGTAATTTATTTGTCTGTTTATATATAATATTGTAAAAATACAGAATAATCATTATAATTTGAAAAAAAAAAGGCAAATCAAAACAATGCTGATTATAATTCATATTTAATATATTTATTTATATTTATTGTAATTTGTTTGTCTGTTTATATATAATATTGTAAAAATACAGAATAATCCTTAAAATTGAAAAAAGGCAAATCTTACCAATGCTGATTATAATTCATATTTAATATATTTATTTATATTGTAATTTGTTTGTCTGTTTATATCTAATTATTGATTGTTCATTTATTCATTATTCAGTTGTTCCTGTATTAAGTAATAATCACTTGATAATTACAATATTGTAAATTTACAGGATAATCATCAAAATCAAAAAAGATGCAAATCAAAACAATGCTGATTATAATTTATCAAAACTTGGTTTCAAGTTTATATTTAATATATTTATTTATATTTATTGTAATTTGTTTGTCTGTTTATCTAATAATTGATTGTGCATTTATTCATATTTCAGTTTACAGTTTTTAAAAAAATTAGAATAAAAAACATGCAAATCAAAACAATGCTGATTATCATTTATAAAATATTGTTTTCCATTTAAAAAAAAAAAAAAAATATTATGAACGAATTTCAGTTATTGAAGTTTAATGTAACGGTATGTGTTTTTCTATGTAACTCAACGCTGCCTTTACAGGTTTTTTAAAATTAAAATAAAAAGCGTGCAAATCAAAACAATGTTGGTTATAATTTATAAAAATTGTTTTCAAATTTGGAATAAATAGAATTATGAACAAATTTCAGTTATTAAAGTTTAATGAAACGTAACACTGTTTTGTTTATTTACTGTCTTTACGAGTTTGACAACGATATCTATTTCGAAGGCTCGAAGAAGGCCTACTTTTGTGACGTCACCCCTCCTATGAACAGGCCTTCTGATATGTTAGAGAGCCTTGGTTTAGCTCGATAGAGCAACTGCCTAAGAATCGCAAAATTCCT
This sequence comes from Doryteuthis pealeii, assembly GCA_023376005.1. NCBI lineage: Eukaryota > Metazoa > Mollusca > Cephalopoda > Myopsida > Loliginidae > Doryteuthis > Doryteuthis pealeii. Next base: position 87,250,015 of record CM042146.1, on the reverse strand, counting down.
TGTTCGGTACGTGTCCTCACCTGCGCATGAGTATCACAGATTAGTTAATTTTGATTTGTGGGCTAAAGACTCTGAGAGATGGCATTAGGTGTAACGTTCCATTTCGGCAAAAAACAATCTCTCTTGTCTTGCGCTAGCAAAAAGAAATAGATTTTCTCGCTGATATTTCAAAACAAAAGAGATTCTCTCGCTGATATTCAAAACAAAAGGGTTGCTACAAGGATAGGGAGTGTGAGTTCTGTGACCTTAGGAGAGCAAGAGATTTTAGGACTTGCTGCTAGAGAAAGCCTAATCTTTATTATTATCATTATTATTATTATTATTATAGACATAACGTTTCGGCTGATGTGTTGGCCTTCTTTATGTGTTTCTTGTGGAACTCGTGAACTTTCTTGTCGAACTTGCTTTCATGTGGTAATCGGAAGCCTTCACGGAACATCAAACTGAACTCTTTATATAATTTGGGGTAGGCTGTTCTCATACTGTTAATAATGACCGGCTATATAAGTGAGAAATGGTGTGAAGTATTCTATGGTATCGCCCCTGATCAGGATTGAGCCTGCAACCTACCGATGATTGTCATTTCGGACTGTATAAACTCAATATCTCATCCATTGCGAAAAGGTTCAGACGTTCGGCAAAATGTTCCCCAGTTCGACGAGAAGGTTCCAGAGTTCGACAATAAACACCCTAAGGAGATGCCATAGACTCAAACATGTTTTTAGATAATTATAAAAATGTTGACAACAGTCCGAAAAATGTAAATAATACAAATTATCAAGGCTCATCTAAATAATTCAGATAAATAGATATTTATATTTTGTTATGCCTACTTTTTATATGACCCTAGTTCCAAGTAGAAATGTTGGGCGATTCATGTCCTAGTGTCTTGGCATATCTTGACCAAAAGCCAAGTATCGTATATCAAAATAAGACATAATAATACATTTTGTATCCCTTTCGTCTAATACAGCAAACTTTTTATTATTCAGTGATAATCTAGATCCAAGGAGTCTAAGCAACAGAACATAAACCCTTATTGCCTATCATTTAGTTGCGAATAATGCATTATATAGATATACCATTCTGTAGATATATCAAATTGGACTTGAATTATTTCTCATAGAATCTGTTACTACTTAAACAAACCTTGTGATCCAAAAAAATGATAATCCGTAGAAACGGATAATCTGACTTGGCTCTAGAACCGTTGATGTCGAATGAGAAGATATAGTATTGATAATACATTGCAAATGGTATTATTATGCTGTCTCTTCGATTAAGAATACAATTCCTTTTTCGTCTGACTTGAAATAAAACGCCGCCAATTTGACAGTTGCGATTCGCTAATGCAATGAAAAAGAAAATAATTCTCTGTTTAGCAGGCGAAAACTTGCAGCGCCATTACACATGACTGAACTCTTGACTCTACAATCTTGCATTCGTCTATCAATATTCCTTAATCTTCTTCCAATGGCTTATCTGTATCTATAATCCCCGAACCGTTTGATTTTCGGAATTGTTTAGATTCGTGATTGCAAAAAAGCTTGAGTTTTTGTTAATAATACCTTGTCTAAAAATAAAGACTTAACGACTGTCACAACATATACTATCTATACAAATGTAACGTTTAAGAAACTGATCTAGCTAGTCCCATGAGTTATGAGTAAAAGCAGTTCGATCCTCCCAAACCGAACCAGCGCTGTGCTCTTGTTTGCCGGACATTGTATATATTTACCTAGCCATATACAACGGTAAAAAAATCAATTTTTCAACAGTATTGAATTCTGAGTTTTCCTTCTTTTATAGGGATTGCCTAATGCAGGTTAAAGAGTCCAGTCTGTCCAACTATTTACCTACAGCTGGGAAAAGAATAGTTAGATGCATAAATTGCCAATCCGCTCGCCCCAAGTAGTTGGTTGAATGTATTTTATGGCATATCAATCTTTAGGGTTATTTTATGCCAGATATTTTTATTTTATTTTATTCATTCTTGCTTGCTATTCAGTTTTTTAAATCTTTTTTTTTTTCGTTTTAAACTCACTACGATTCTGGATCAAACTGGACCAGAATAATGGAAATGAAATAGTACTACACACTCCCCAGAGATCCAGAAAATGGAGCCTCATCACTAGATGCAGTTTAACGTCATCTCCAGGACACTCGCAGTGGTTGCATAAAATACATAAAGCTTTGGATAGTGTAATAATTTTGGCGTATGTTCTGTTGCCAAAGCTGTTATTGTTATACCATCTATTTTCCCATTCCTTTCAGTGGGGATGTATATTCTTTCATACATCCTCCATCCAAAATAGACATTAGGTGAATAGCATAATACTATGGTGTCTAAATATATATGGGAATTAAAAGATTCAAGTGGAATAGAAACTCAAATTGCATGGAAAATAAAAGAAAAAAGTGCCTCGCATTTATATTATGCTGATGTTGTTTAAAAAGAAAGAGTTCATAATCGGATACCCTGAACTAAATAAGTTACTCAATAAACGATCAGAAGTATTGTCAAAATATGTTTAATATTTATCGTCGAACTACAAATTTTCGGACCTAAATTTCACCATCGTATGTCAATCCGCTGAAAGAAGAAAATACCAAAAATTAGGGAATAAACATAATTTAATGAAATTTTCAGTGTTGATATGTTAATGAATAAAAAATATAATGCACGAGTTATTTTATTTAAAAACGTTTACATTTTTCCATTTCAGTTAACTTTTAACAACGTATATTTGAGAATCTGTATTACACCTCAAAGATACGTGGTTCAAAGTTAACTGACGTAGAAAAATGAAAAAGTTTTTAAATAAAATTATTAGTTCATTATATCCTTTATTCATCAATATATCAACACTGAACATTTCATTAAATTCGGTTGATTCCCTGATTTCTGGTATTATTTTTCTTTTGACGGGTAACATACGATGGTGGAATTCAGGTCCGTTAAGTTAGATTTAAGCAAAATTTCTGCCAAGGCAGATTTCGAAAACTAAGTCTATTAACCAACTTGATCTTTTAATAATAGAGTAATATATTTTAGGGATTAAATTGTTCCATCAGATCAAAAGCAGCTAACGAATACAAAATTGTATTGGATGATTTCAGAAATAATGATAAGGAAAATAATTAAATAACTATCGAATAAATTACTTAACATAATTTTTTTCTGAATATAGATATTATATTGATATCGTATATGTTATGTTGTTTTATGGGTGTTGGGAGAAAAATGTAAAAACATACCCAAGGTGGTGCAATAAACAAATGAATAAATTAAAAATAAAAATAAACATCTTTCAAATTTACCGCCTGACTATTTAAAATCAGGTAATAAATATTCTAAATTACATAAAACTATTAAGAATACACACACACACACACACACACACACACACACACACACACACACATATATATATATATATATATATAGAGAGAGAGAGAGAGAGACAGAGAGAGACAGAGAGAGACAGACAGAGAGACAGACAGACAGACAGACAGACAGACAGACAGACAGAGAGAGAGAGGAGAAAGAGGGAGAGAGAGGGGGGATGTTGTTACCTCTGTCTACTATTAACTACCGGAAGTGCTCAAAAACAGTCGGCAGTTACCACTAAAAACTACTATAAATACAGAAACCAACGAGAATCTACGTAAGGCATCTGTTCCACCCAACTGTAGATAATATGTTTCAGCGAACGCAGGGTCATACAAATAAACTGCACTTTTACGGACAAAGAATTCCAACTACATTGCCAATTGTCCTTTACAGAACAGAATCCAACTAGATGCAAACAACAGGAATAGACCTTCCTTGTCCCCAAGGAATATCCTGGCTAACGATGACATGATAAACTGCTGCAGGCAAACGAGTCACCTGTTCAGCAATTCAATTGTCCATTTGAGGATATAAATCCGACCACATGTGAACCTTTCTTTTCCTGGACATCTAACTATATTATGAACTGTCATTTTCAGGACAAAAATCCAACTATCAATTTCATTTGTTTTTGCCAAATGAAATTGACGGATTTTGACCAAAACATTTTGTTTTGTTTTTTTGGACATTGCATTAGCTGTTGTAATTTATTTTAAACGTTTGTAGGCTCGACATCATAATCGACCGTGCAACAGGTGTTTATCTCATGAGTAGTTTAGTTCTTGTTAGATATTTCAACAGGCGACTGCATGAAAATACAATTAATGCTTAAGAACAATAATTAAGCACAGATCCGTTCTATTTTAGTGAGATGGTTTCTTTTGCATGTCAATGTAGCTTAGTTTAAGACACGAAATCCAGAGTAGGATACCAAACTACGATTGAAATCATTCCAGTCGTGAATGAAATTATCTCAATAGCTTTTAATCGAATGCCAGGTTCTTATAGTAATAAAGTAAGTCGTGGGCGTGGTTTAAAGTCGGCATCAGCCAGACAGCAAGGAAGTCTATACGCTTTTCACTAACACTAAACCAAGGAAATTGTTTTTAGCGTCTGAGGTGGATCGCCACACCTACTCTCAGCTTCTCTCTTCACCGGACAGATCCCTGTGCTACTCATACGCTGAGTTGGCAAGGACCGGTATCGAACCAAGAACCTTGAGGTCCCCAGTCGAAAACTCTACCGACCGAGCTAAACCGGCCCTACTTTAATTAATGTCTTACTAATTATATTTCCATTGACTTTCACTCCTAACTTCCTCATATCCATACGCTTTTTATCCGATACGAGATGTATCACAATGTGTAACTCACGATACGATATTTATCACAGTACGAGAAATACTACAGAAAAATTATCCTTAAAATTACATGTATATGATTCTCTTTAATGTATACCTTTCCTAATTTTTAATTTATTATATTTCTTAAAGAAAATATGTTAGATTTCAAACGTTCTCACTTGTAACAATAACATCACGTTTCTTTTAAAGAATTAACACTGCTAACGGATAGGAGCATTTTTCTCTATATACTCTCACATCTCATCTCATCTCTGGTTTCATTCGGAAAAGATTTCCATCACTTTCAACACTTTTTCGATCCTAATGTCATGAGGTTTGATTGAGGTTTCACCATCTGTATACGAATATATTTTTTCGGAATACTGTTTTTACTATTTTCTGTATACGGTCGGATTTATTTGATATTTTTCTTCCATGTATACGCTTCCAAATGATACTAAATAGAATATGTGCTCCATTGTTTATTTATTTCAAATAAATCTTTAAAACGATTATTTGTCTTATAGTTTCTGTTTTATAAGACAAACATTTTCTCATTTACATTTTCAGATAAAAGAAAGAAACAAAACATGAAACAAGATCTTTCAAATTTAAAAATAAGCTAAAAAGTTTATTAGTATCTTTAAGGAAATGTAATGTATTGATGAATAGAAAAATTGAATAATATCACGGTATACTAATTCCCTGGTGAATCGTTGCATCTCAAAAGAAACATTCATATACATTATTGATATTTGAATGCTGTGTATAATCAACAATGAAATTGTGATGTGTAAGCTGAAAAGAAAAATGAAATTGAATTTGATAATATCAATGTAATCAATAATGATGATCAGAGGGCTAATTGTGAACAAAACTACTAGGAAGCACTGCAGGCGTACGGTCAAGTCAAAACACAGGTTTCCAGCAAAACATTAAGTAATGACAAATTAGTAATAACTTTTTGGTACAGTAAGTAACGTAAAGACCGTGTGACATATTAAGCAATTCTAATTAAACAATAGGACACCCTGTTGTGGTGTGGTGGTTAGCAAGCCAGTATCCTATTGCCCCTGAATAGGGTGTTTGATCAGCAGTGGCTTTCCCATACTTGCGAACTGTTGCTAACATATACTCTGGGTTTAATTTATAATTGGTACTCTAATAATTATGGTCTCTTGCTTAGTGACTTAGACTTAGTAAATTGAAAATAATGTAATGAAGTAGACACCTCACACCACCAGTGAAGCTTGGAATGACTGTATGACCGACAAACCGAGTCGACTTAGATATCTCTCGCTGTAGGTATAAGAAACGGTCACACGTTAGAATTGGGGATTTTTAAAGAGCCATTTAGTCAGTTAATAAACAGCAGATGACAAGTTACGAATTAAATTTCGACGATAGCAAAACGACCCCAGAGAGTGGGATAAAATTTAACAATTCATTCATCTGATGAAAAATACTTGTTCAAGTTTTCCTTCTTTTTAAGACTGGTAGAGTGGGGTTTCAACTCAGTAATAATGTAAGTGGCATTTTTTCTGTTGCCACGTGAGTGGCCTTTTCCATTTTCCCGATGTGAACTTGTAGCCATCTTTTCAACTTATATTTGTCTCCGGTAACTTTCAGAAAGACCCGGTCACGCTAAAATAAAGAGAAGAAACTTCAATTTGCGAAGGTCATGGTGGTTGTGTATAATGAATAAATTTACACGAAGCATCAGCACCGAAGAATAATAGTGAATTAGGTTGTCCTAGGCCATTCGGAACCTACTCATGATTAACGAGACTTTACCGATTCTGAAAAAAAAAAGACTGAATCCACATGAAAACAACGCGCATTTTTTACCGTGAGAGAGAGTCGAAAAACCACCCAAATCGTACAAGCAAGCCAAAATCCCTACTTAAAAACTTGGCCGCTTTCTCTCAACACAAAGTTTGTGTCAACTCAGAACACCGCTATTGGCGAGAAACAATTATATTTGCTACAACTTGTCGCGCGAGACCTTTTATTTCACAACGAGTGTTTTGAAGACGATTTCGACCGTTTCATCTGATTCTGTGTCCAGGCTCAAGCGATGATTTAAGAAACTACATCTACAAGCTGACCAGATGTAGCTCTAAACCACAATGCCGCAATTGCTAAGCTGTTCATAAGTGGAAAATGAATGGATCAACAGGAAATAAATTTAACGTCTGTGTACACAACATTCTGCATACACGTGCTCAATTTATTAAGCGGAGTTTAACGGGTTTGAATTCAGTCTTCCTTCGCCTAGAGTGATTGTTTAACCAAGATTCTAGATTCCAGTGCCATACTATTAACCTATCGCTGGAGGGGGGATATTTGGATGTATATCTTGTACAAAGGTAATAGCGTGGCGTGGTCTTTGCTACTGCAGCTGTAACTGAATGCACGCACTAGCCACTGGCCTCTGGTCTGAGGATATTTACAAGGCACGCTGCCGCATACTTAAACTTTTTTGGGTTTCTGTTTACATACACAGTTCCTTCAATTAGTAGTCGCTGGTATCAGCCTTCAGCCGACCCCAACAGAATCTTTCCACCCTTTTTTTCGTCGGTCAGCGTATAACTATGTGCCGGGCGCGTGCCTCTTTTTCGTTCCGGTCAATTTGACTTGTGTTTACAAGTATCACTCTTCTTAGGGCAGTCGAGTATCTGTTCACTTTGTTTGGCTAGGGCTTTCATTCATAAAATATCTCGTAGTATTTTCACCGTGCGTGTAGTAAATGAATAGGAGAACACGAAGCTTCTTTTCACAAATTTATTTAATTAAATTTCGGCTTCTTAACTTTGAGAGAGAGTAGTCAGCTTCATAAATAGGTGATGTTTTTATATGGTCGACTTCGAGTTTCAGCTGCAGTAAACTTTTGGTGACATAAACTTTTTCCAGTTGGTAAATATATAAAGCGGACCTTTTCGTCCTCAGCGACATTAGATCTCTTTCTCCGATTCGTACGTCGCTCGCCTCGACTGACACAGGCAAATGCCTCAGCCCAACTGCCTTGTTATCCAGGTTAGGCTTCTATTTATTTATTTTTTCTAAGAGTTGTTCTAGAACCATGTATATTTCTCTAGAAAGAAAAGGATCTTTCTCGCACATTCCATTCGTTTCGATTGTAACTATTTATTCCACGGTCATTGAAAGGTTCGTGCGACCAGATCAAAGAAATACGAGTAGCCAAAAAATCTAAAATCTTCCGTACAATCAGACTTTGAGACTATCGAACCAAGGCCTATAATCGTGGTTTATCATTTTATTGCGATAATGAGAATCCCATTATCTTCTGCTCGCCCTCCACTATTCCGTTACAAACATTCCATTCATCAACATTGAAATTATACATAGTATATTTTTTTTAAAACAAGCCCTCCCTATCATTCAGGTGTTTTACTTCCTTTTTATCATCTTTTTTTCACTTGTGGGTCTATCTAATCTACTTTACTCTGACCTCCCCCCTCTCTCTCTCTCTCTCTCTCTCTCTCTCTCTCTCTCTCTCTCTCTCTCTCTCTCTCTCTCTCTCTCTCTCTCTCTCTCTCTCTCTCTCTCTCTCTCTCTCTCTCAAAATACAAAACAACAATAATAAAACAAATACAACAACATAAAACATATACAGAATCAGTGTCTTATACAGCAAATTGAACATGAAATTAAAATGATCTTTGCATAATTGTTTCTATTTTTTCCACGGTCGTTGAAAGGTCAACCCCGTTTGGGCGACCAGATCAAAGAAACACGAGTAGCCAAAAAGTCTAAAATCTTCCGTACAATCAGACTTTGAGACTATCGAACCAAAGCCTAGAATCGTGGTTTATCATTTTATTGCGATAATGAGAACCCCGTTATCTTCTGCTCGCCCCCAACTCCACGAATCCGTTACAAATACAAATAGCCTCATCGTGGATTCGAACTCATGTCAGCGAGTCCATTACTTTCGATGATAAAATTACACCACGCGCTTTGAAATCTACTACATAAATGTCAATTTCTGTCTATTTATTTATAAACAGGTGGCGCCTACACCAGCGATCCGATCATGATGAAACTTTAGACAGTTGTTAAGCTAATATTCAGAAACAAGACTAGCTAGAATAATTTATTTAAAATCAACAATAGAATCCCTGATGCGCATCTTTATAATGGAGGAGGAAAGAGACGGTTGAGTGAGATTGGGAGAATGGAAAGTAATAGTATGCTGAAATCAAGTAACAGTGAGAGATACGTTTGTTGAATAAGTTTGATACTTTTCGAGCCCAAAAGCCTTTAGTTTATTCGGCGTGAATGAAGAAAACTGGATAAAAGAAAGACTTAAGAATGAAACAGCTATTGAAAATTCCACATAGAATATTGATCTGGCATGAACATATCTAGCGAAGGTTGTTATTAAAAATCCAATATAGGCACCCAGGTTACCTAGCATTTTAGGCGTACTCTGTAAACTGATAATAACCCCACATTTCCCGGGTATTGCTGGGTACTGCAGCTAGTATTTTATATAAAGAGAATATATGGAAGAATATATCTTGTCATAATAGAATCCAATATTGGCACCCAGGCTCGCTAGCATTGTCAGGTGCCTCTGGGAACTGCGAATAACCCCACTTTTCCCGGGGATTACCTGGTATGTTAGGTAGTATATTAGATAAAGAAAATACATGTATAATATAATTTGTCCTAATGGAGACAGTATTATCATGTTTATAGAAGTGTTAATGAAATCACCTTTACGAATATGGAAAACATATTAATGTTGGTGAGAAAATTAGAAGCTAAATAACAAAAATATATTACAACTTGGCAAAAGTAGAAGCCAAGATGTATAGAGAAATAAGAACTATATATGTAAAGAATGTTTTCATCATAGCATTACTTACGCATTCTCTGGGTTGCTGATTATGCGTCATCCGAGAAACAAGGAATATAAATGGATTAACTTATTATGGTTTCTTCTTTCCAGTTAACAATATCAAACACCCACTTATATTTATATACAGTTTTATCAACGTTGGCTCTGGATGCGTGTAAAACAGTCAGTTCATGTTTGCCCCTCACAATAAACTTTCAATTGAACAATTCTGCATTATTATAGACTAGCAGCGGCTACCCGGCGTCGCCTGGGTAGAGGGCGATTTTTTTTAAAGTGAGTCCCACAAAATTATTGGTGAATCGTGAGTTGAATCCTTGTGGGATGCCCCATTTAGCAAATATTACTACTACTACTACTACTACTACTACTACTACTACTACTACTACTACTACTACTTGTTTACATGGCAAGTATTATCTTAATGTTATTCTATAATGTTGTTTAATTTTTTAAATGTATTCGAAAATATAAATCAAATCTTCATTATTTTTGCTTTAAAATCCAAACCTAGTGATATTTAATGCGTATATCTATTTACTTTGTCGTTAATTGTTTTATTTTCGAAGTTTCCTCCGGACAAAAAATAATTCAAATTCCTTTATATATAGAATAGAGGTTCTTATAATCAAGCGTCTCAAAAAACGAAACACAAGATAAAATTCAGTGTCAAACTATATGTCATGTGAAAATAGCATCTTAAAATAGACTTACGGAGATCAAGTTATGGCCAGGAAAATCATGTTTTTACGTAGTACAAGAAATATTGCATAAATCATTTTTCTGGTTACCCAGTCACTTCACGAACTGTCAAAAAGAAATGCTCTCATATGTTTATTACTTTGTTGGTTGATTGGATATTACAACATGTTTAATTTTTTGCCGAAGATGTTTGTGATTTATTCCTTCCTGTTGGGTATATCAATTTGTTTTGTGATGTATTTTAAGACAATTTTTAAAAATCTATTTAACCCATAAACGGGACACTAACCGATTTATCGAAGTGTTGCTCTCTGACTCCCCGTTTAGCTCAATTAAAAGCCAAAGTATAGTGTTGCATGTTATCTACTACTCAGCCACCAGGATTCCGTACTCAAGCATCATGGTTCGCCATCGACTGCCAAAAGTTGGCTTAATTGGGGGATGGGTCTTACCGCTCTGCAGAGGTGCAGTCGATGTATTATACAGCCTCATCCAACATGGCTTAGTACTTTGTATAAACACAAAATAAGTAGATTGTTAAACAAGAAAAATTGATAATTACGTGGGAAATTTAAGAGTTTCTTCCGATCTTATTATGATTTCTTTAGTCAAAATAGATGTTCTGCTAGTCTGTCACAAGGCCACGACAAAATAACCTATTGATGATAGACCTCACAATAGTAGTTTTAGTTAGCAAGATAATAATTGTGGTGTAATGGTTCTTGTCGTAGGAAATGGACACGGTGAAACGAGTACACATCCAGAACGAGGCTGTTTGCATTTCACATAATGTTAATATCCTTAGAAAAGGTATAAATCCAATTATTCTCTCTCCAGTTGTGGTAGAATAGATCAGACTAGGTTCTTTAGCCTTGGTATGGTGACTGGTCTAGGAGAAAGAAAACTCTGAATTCAAGCTATGCCTTTTGAAATGTTAATTTCTATTATTTGGATTATTCGGACTATTGTCCTCATCTGTATTATTTTAACCACAACGTTTCGGCCGATGTGCCCTCCGGCCATAAGAAAGGCGGAATGCACATTATAAAATACATAATAAAATAATCATTGAATAAATATATATCAAGCTAATAATTTAAATCCTTGAAATATATCATAAAATGAATACATATCAAGTTAATTAAATTTCCTGATATTTCGACATATAGCCATCACCAGAGAATGTTTATTTCATAACTTTTTTTACTTTTCAAGATTGACAGTTTAATCAATAATAATCAGTTGCTTTACGTTTTCAATATCCAAATTGTGAACGAATTATTCGTCCAAAATAATATTTCTATGTTAACACATCTATTTTATTCTTCTAATTGTACTTCTTGTGAATAAGAAACGTCTTTAAAAATCAAAACCCACTTCCGTGGTTGATATTAGGGATTTTTTTATCACATGCAAGAAACAGCGATGATCTAATAGAAGTCAGCGTCAGTTGAAGATTTTAGCGCCGTTTCCAAGAGTGGAACAACGTCCGTCTCGGTGTGTATTAATCTCAAAATGAATAATTGAGGTAAGGAACTTACTTTGTAATTAGCCTGGTGATAATGGTTTTAACAGTATCACCTTCATTATTTAATAGAATGAATTCGTACTTTGAGAGAAAATATTACTCAAATTTTAACAAAAATAAAATAGAAGGCTTACAATGTTCTTTTTATAAATGTTCCATTTACTGGAATTTATATTCACTTTAAAATAACGAACGCTTACGTCAGTGCTACAAATTATATAATTGTATATGTCATGTAAGACGGTGTTTATTTGAAAAAAAAACGCTTTTAGACATTAGACTAGAAGGTGTAATGAGGTACGTCAATTAACATTTTTCCCTTGGGACTGATGTCAAACTTGATAGGAAAATTATTAATCAACTAACTATTGAACAAAAGACGGACAGAAACATAATATTCATCAGGTAAAGAAAAATTGCGTGTCTTGTACAAATGGAATGAAGATTAACACTTTGTAGTTCTTTAGATTTCTTCGCAGACAGCTAATAAGAACCCAGCCATTTATTACGCTATATAATAATTCGAATTTTAAATAATTTCAGGAAATCCCATTGATATGTGTTAGGATCAGTCCTAAAATATATATATATAGAAAGAGAGTTGCCCCAATTAATGAGTTTGGTATAATTGCTTCTCACAACAGGTTCATTGTGAGAAATAGAACTGGAAATGGGACTTCAGTCATGACACATATGTATTGGTACACGAAATAGCAGGTCGAATACTAGTTGAGCTTGAAGTTTTGTGATCGGAGCATTTCTTTACCACCTGGGACAATCATATAGGTACTAAGGGTTGATATTGTTGTACCGGCCGTTCCTGCAGTGGAGAACTTGCACCGGTTCTCACTATAAATAGTGAGACACCGAGTGGAAAGGGAGGACTGTTCCCGTTAACGACAAGCTAGTCGTACATGTACCATTAATTGTAAATACACTTGTCTTATTTTACCCCATCTCGACTTGACTTCTTTTTACTGTTGGGACTAACATCACAACAGATATAAGCAGCCGATTGATTGGAGGGACCTATCCAACCACCAGTCTAGCCCAAGTAACGGTCAAAATAGAATGTGGCTTGTCATGGACTGCTCAGCCACCAGGATGCCGTCCCAAAACATCACGGGTCACTACCCACGGCGAACAGGTGGCCCAATTGAAAGGTGGTTTTACTCAGTAGAGTTGCCGTCGATGTATTATACAGCCTCGGCCGATAGAGCAAATAAATAAGGATACAGGTTTAATACTTGGCTCTTTCTAATTGTTACTTTTTAGAGATAAAAAAATAAAATAAATTAGATTAATATTTTTTATCACTTTAACGCAACAAGCAATTAAGAAAAACAAGCAATTAGGGACTCGATTTAAGTTTTTGTCATAAGTACAAAACAGTTTTTGAAAAATAGAATTATGTTTCAAAACACTCAAAAGTGAAGGATTACATTTTTTTTAATTATATAAATTATTTTACACTTATTCTCTCTTGTGTTCTTAAAAAGATTAGTCTGGGCACAGACTGGTACTTTTATCCGAGCTACTAGTGTGACCTGATGATATATATATATATATATATATATATATATATATATATATATATATATATATATATATATATAAGGGTGTATATATAATGCAATATCAAAACAACATTAGTAATGGTTGAGTGATTTTTTAATATTATTATCAATGCACTTTATACAATGTGCCACATTTGAGCTTAAGAAAAGTTTGTGTATTGGTGATACTAATATTTTCTATGGTGCTTATAAACACGACAACTAATTTATATCTCTGATTCAAACCCAATACATGAGATGAATGGCAGCTGTGAACGGGAAAAAATGGCGACATAGCAGTTTTTATCGTCATAGCATATTTTTGATGCTGTATTTTGTAAGATTATCACTATGCAAAATTCAAATTCTATTTCTACCCTTAGATCTTTTATAAGCCTTAACTTACAGTAAGACATACATATTTACGCATCAGTGTCTTTATTCTTACTATTTGCTGCGCATTTCTACGCTAAGCTTAGTTAACAAAATAAGATAAAATAATACTAAAACATTGATTTGTTATTTTCTGTGACTCTAAGATGTGTCGCACTTCGCGGAGTTTTTTTAAAAATTTAATTAGATTTATTCAACAGATGCCCGTTTTCCAAGTGACGTTTCACTTTCTGATTTGAATAAAGAATTAAGGAACGGGTGGGTGAATTTTACGCCTAAATAACTCAAAATTTGCTGAAATAATTTTTTGAATGTGATTATAAAAACTATGTTTTTTTATTTTTGTTTTTCAATATTTTTTTCTTGCAAAAAGGAAATGTTTTTAAAATGTAAATTTCAAACTAGATTTGAAAAAAATAAATCTCCCAAAAATTTGATAAAATGGCAGGAACATTTGACGAAAGAAAAAGATAAAGGAAGAAAATCCGAAAAAAAAGAAGAAGCAAAAACGTGAGAATATTTCTAAATCAAAGACGAAAAAAGAGAAAAAAAAGAAGATAGAATTAAGAAAAATAACCTTTGAAAATCGAACGGTTTTCATTAATTTATTTTATTTAGGAAGCTTTGAAAGTACCTTGTTGAAGTGTGTTCCCGCCAAGCAATTCTATTAATAAATTGTCACAGAGAGATAAGAGACACTTCTGAAACGTTATCGTCCCGTAAAAAGAAGCGGATAGCCCGAAGCTATGAAACGTACTTACTCTCCTACATATTGTGGTATTGCATGATCTCGGAGAAAAAGACTAGATCTTTATATGACGCCGTGTTCAAAACAGAAAAGTAGAAATATAGAAAAAATAGTCCCTGTTATTATTGGTGTTGCAATTTCCATCCGGAACGGTCTCAAAAACAGGGGTCGGGAAATGGTATTCTTGAGTGGATGAAGGAAATGAATCGTAGCACCCCTAATTGGGATTGGATTTCCCTAGCGCCGAAATTTAAACTAAAATTCTTTCTTTGACTTGTTAATTCTTCAAATGATGTATCAAGTGTTTTGAAATACAGAAAGTAGATTTGAATGAAGCATTCCCTTCAAAACCTTTACTGTAACCAAGCGATATTCCCAATCTGTTAATTCTATTAGAATAGTTCACTCTGAAATAACCCTTCCATGTTTTCTTTTTGTTTAATTTTAAATCATTTCAAGAAAACAACCAGGCGTAGGAAAAAGACAACTCATCAAAGATATCGGCGTACGAATTGTCAGTGGTGTTATATATAAGAGTCTCTATCTTTTGTCATTACGGAGTTTAAGATTGACTACAGTCGTTCCAAATTTCCTGACTTTTTGTATTCATTAATAGAAGAAAAGTTGGTATTATAGTACCACCACTTTTGTTCGACACGCATGGCTTTGACCTTAAAATATCAACGAAAATTAATATATCATTAAACAAAGAAACCGAAACCAAAATAGATATTGGTTTGGATGGCTTATCCGTTTAATGGTATATCGTGATTTATTTAATGCCAAGTCCATCATTGTAGAGTAAAAGTGGTAATACTGTTTTAGATATGATTGGGAGGTGTGTTATATACTGTATCAATTGACAGCGCTGGTGTGTAGTACACTGGATTAAAAAAACAACACAGGTATACAAAAGAAAGCTGGACTTTATTTTCTTTCCTAAGTTGGCGTGAATGAAAAGGAGGTGTGAGTCGTGATAGCGCCTGCTTGAATGAGTGGTGAAATGAACCGTAGTTATAACAAATCTCTTCTTCAGAGAGTCGACGGGAGTGATTGAACTCAGCGGCTACCAAATCTCAACTGCTGAACTCTCAGTCTAACCGTCACTTTTTCAATGTTTACCCAGCATGCTCTGGTCTATTCAATTTACACCGTAAATGTAAGGCGTGACCTGCAATCCTAGATTTGTCACCAGTCAATAGGAAGTCTTTTTGTTATCCTGCTATTGTTGTTTTTCCGGAAAGTTTGTTTGACCCGGTCAAGCAGCAAGCCTTAGATGTTTATCACTTTTCTTCTTTCTTCTATCCAGACTTCTGTCTGGAACATCCTTTGTTTCTCAATTTCTTTGTCTTTTTGAATTTTTTTCGCGCCAAAAGAATTGAAACAATAGTTAATCTGCAACAGGTTTCCTATTTTTCCCAAGGTTACTAGTCCAAAAGTGAACGTAATTGCGCGACTAGAGTTTGAACTCGCTAACTGCGATATCGCACTCCACCACGGGATCCAGTTAGACCATATCAAGAAAAGAAAAATACCAAAAACACCTCCCTCTTTATTATTGCTGTTGTAAGTTCTATCCGGGACGGTCTCAAAAACAGGTTAAGTGATATTCTATTATTCTTTTATTAATAATAGCATAACCAATAATGGTTGGGATTTCCCTAGCTCGGAAATTTACCTTATTCTTTGGCCTCTGATGGTCACTAACGGACTTAAAAAAATTAAATCTCTGACTCTCACGTGGGCCAGTTTCTCGCTGCTACTACAATAGTTTTCGGGATTGAGCCCTCGATGTCGGACAGATAGCCGGGCATCAGGTTCCCCGAGGGTAGGAGGTGGTCCCTACATTATAATATTCATTTCCAAATTAAAAAAGTAAAACAAAGTTGGACCACTTTTCCGAAGATCATTCAATCCGTCAAAAAACAAAATCTAAAGAATGGAGGAGCCACAAAAATTTCACAATACGCTTATAGGTACAATTAATGAAACACAATTTTAACAGTGTTCTTTCAACTATCATCGTCATCTTTGGGAAAAAGTAACTATTGGGATTTGAATACTAATAAGGCATTGGAAATTAAGAACACTTCATCTTAGAATATTAGTTAATAAATAGAGAACGTGATCATATAGATTGCAATATAGTCAACCTGTGCATTGCCTACATCTTTCACGTCGTATCTTTAATTGTATGTATATTTACCAACCTTTTTTCCTTCTCCTAGACAGGTTACATCGCCATGGTTAAGAGCCCAGCCTTCCCTGATATTTACCCATAGCTGGATGAAGAGTATTTGTATGCATACCTTTTCCAACGTTATTTGTGCTATGTGAAATGCAAACAACCTCGTTCAGGATTTGAACTCAGGTCGACAAGTCCATTTCCTACGACTCTAACCATTACACTACGCACCTCCTACTTTAATTATATGTTGCATTGCTATAGCAGCACTGGAAAAATGGTCCATAGGAAAACTTCATCGAACAAGGAAGAACATTAACTGCCATTCGTGAAAGTTGTAACTAATTTGATAAAGAATATTGTTTTAAATTACTGTAATCCATACTTGAAATAATTAAATCTGTTACAAAAGCTCAAGAATGGGCAACTAAGTATTATTTCTGTTTATTTTTTGGGGGGTTGTTAAAGAATTCTGTGTTTTCCTCAATATTGGGGAATTCCATATCTTCCTCTTTATAGCTTTGATAAAATTATACCACTAATCTAAATAGTTTAATGCATTTTGTTCAAGGAATATCTTATGAAGCTAGAATTCTCAGCTTTTAAATAAAAATTCTTTGCGTCTTATTTACAGCAAAATAATAATAATGATAATAATCTTATCTTATTATAATGGAGATTGTGTGTTTTTTTGTCTGTAACCGAAACTATATTACTACTCAAGTCACAATTCCCTTCGTTATTTACATCACATTCTCCATGATTTTATTTATATTTAAACCTCAATTATTAATAAAATTGCTTCACCTTTTTATTAGTGTTGTCCATATCTACATACAAATAACATGCAATTGTATTTATATATACAAAAAATAGCGGTTTACAGTGTGAATGGGAAGGCTAATTTGCATATTGATATTAAAAATGTGATTTTATTAAATATGTGCTTAGTATTATTGATTTCTAATTATTTGGTTTTATTTTAATGAATATAAGCAAAAATCTCTTCAATGAATCTTAAATGAAATCCATTAACAAGACAAAATAACTGTCATTTTATTCTTTATTTCCTAATTTAACTAAATAGTTAAATAAGTAAAATTCAGCAATGAAAGACGGGAGTGATGGAAGAGTAAGTTTCATTTCTATTTTTCTATTATACCCCCACTCTGTTACATATCTTTTTATCTGCCTTCTTATTAGACTTTCTAATTTAATACGATATTTCATTACAGTAAAACTTAAATACTTGCACCCGGAGGGTGCATATATTTGCTAGTAATAATAATAATAATAATAATAATAATAATAATAATAATCTTTAGTGAACATCATCTAAGAGTGTTATACATCATATTCTGCCTCTTTTAATGTTCACATAATTTGTTCATAGAACTGAATACCACAAGTTTAGGTAGATCACTGTGGTATCGTGGTTAAAGCGTTGGGTTTCGGCACCGTAGTAAGCGACTTCAAACTCTTGTCCCGCTCTTCGAACTAGTACCCGTGGGAAATGTATGAAATATCTCCTATCCCCAGCTATGGGTTAAAAAGTACTATTACTGTTCTTCTAAAAGGATGATTTTGACGTTACATAACTCATGCAATTTGATATGTCCTTAAACAAAAAAACAAAACCATGAGATTATTTTATCAATAATAGATACTAAGTGAAAAAGAAAACTCTCTATGGAAGTGTTTGATTTCTTTGTAGCCCTTATGAAAAGCCTAAACAACAAAGAATAATTTTTTAGTCACCAGTTTTTTTTTTAATGAATTCCTAACTTGTATTTCTAAAGATTTCTCGGCCGAACCTTTGTACATTTCTAATTTTGAGAAAGACTTTACACTTGACACTACATTTCTTCAAATGGCGCGTCACTTGCTTTGAACAAGTAAAAAAAAAAAACATTGAAAAAAGCATGCAATTCAAAACCTTCACTGTAACCAAGCAATTTCCATAGTCTGTTTAATTGTATTAAAATAGCTAATTCTGTAAAAACACTCTTTGTTTTTTTTTCCTTTCTTTTAATCTTAAATTGTTTCAAGGAAAACTACTGGCGGTAAGAAACAGACAACTTATCAACGAGCGAGACGTATATATTGTCAGTATTGTCTGAAGTATGAGAGTTTGTATCTTTTGTGTTTACGGAGTTTAAGGCCAACTCTACTCGTTCCAAATGAGCTGACCTTTTCCATTCATAAATAAAACACAAAGAAGCTGAACAAAAGTTGGTATTTGGCCGGCAGTGTTTAGTCCGGTCAAAAATGCATATGAATCGTCTTCTGAATGCCAGATAGGGAAAACGAACATACAAAAAATCAATTTCCTTAAATAAGACTCATTGATTATCGATATTTACAGCGTCGGTTGTCTTAAAACCCTTTTGTGTTTTGTGATCTCTATTTGTACATAGACATTATTTAGGTAACCAGTATGAGAGAAGGAAACACTGAATACAAACCAACTTCACTGAGCGTAAAATTTGACCTTGTATCACATTCTGTCGATGGCGGAGGTGGTTTGGTAAATACATAGTCATATACAATCAAATGATAATAGAAATAGTCTATTACACAATGCTTATATATATATTATATATATTATATATATATATTATATATATATATGTGTGTGTGTGTGGTGTGTGTGTGTGTGTAATACACCTGCACAAGACGAACTACTGCTGCATAGCCAAGAGAAGATGTTAAGAAGCATTTGCGTCCATGTAAACTTACATAAAACTGAGTTCACGTGACTCAAACAAGAAGGAAGCATCCTCACACTGGAAGATAACCTCCGAACTTAGAAGACCAGATTATATACCGAGGCGGTAATATCTCTTCTACCGAATTGAATTTACTCTTATGATAGGCATGGACTACGATAGACAGATTTTCGATCATATGGAAATCTGATGTCACAGATAAGATAAAGTAAACGTAACTCCCCAAGCTGTAGCCGTTGATTTTGCTGTCTCGATGGATCACTGAGTTAAAGTAAAAGAAAGCGAAAAGACAGATACTTAAACCTTTGAGAGCACTGGGAAATATGTGTAACATAAAAGTAAAGGTTGTAGCAATCGTAATTGATACCCCTGGGAAAATCCACAGAGAGACAAGAAAGGAGTATGAATGAATTTAGAATCAGAGGAAGAATTGAGACTATCAAAACTAAAGCATTGTTAATATCAGCTTGAATACTCAGAAGAGTCCTAGTGGCCTGACGAGACTTGTTGTCAATCAGTCACCAGTGTACGAATGGCTTAATCGAGTGGGAATAACTCTTATGAATAATAATAATAATAATAATAATAATAATAATAATAATAATAATAATAATGCAGGATGTTTAGAGACAGACACGAATCTTTTAATCCAATAATAAGTGAATGCAACTACCTCGTACTCTTCTTTTTAAATTTAAGATTTTGATTTTTTTGTCGCTTCGTGTAGACTTTGATGCATAGATAACAAAACCACCGAAGAAATGGGCAATTCGAAGAATCGGTGCTGATGTGAGGCCTTAAATCTCCCTGACTTAGTGCTTTTTAAATACATATTTTCGTATAAATTTAACATCGCGATTTTAATGTCTTTTCTGGTAGAGTTGGATACGTAGTTCACAATTCCACGCGATGGAATTGGTCAATTCTAAAGATCTACTTTTTAAGAAATATTAAAATTATTCTATACTTAGCTATACTTAGACACTAAGTCGGTTGGTTGGTTGGTTGGTTGGTTGGTTTGTTGATTTGTTGATTTTTGCGGCATGCCAACCATGGGGTTATTTTGCACCGAATACGTTTTTTGTTTTATTCCGACTTGTTACGTATTCACATGTTTTAAACTAAATTTTGGTCTATTTTAACATATAGAGGGTATAAGAGGTTCACCGAGTATATCTCGGTTCTTATAAAACATTGGGTTACCTGAAGGATAAATACCCAATGTTGAACACTTCGGTTAGGAAAAACGACAAACACGTTAGTTACGTTTAAAAAGCTTTAATACAACATGTATATAGGAACGAAGTTCCCCAGACTATGAAATGTCACAAGAGTCCCAACAACACAGTAATGTTCATTTACAAAAGGTGGAAACCACTTACTGTGAGCAGTGTCGTGTCTGTGGCGTCTGGCATGCACCATAGGTGTCTGCTGGGGAGAAGTGACGAGCACGTCCAGGCTTGTTCAGTGGCATCAGAAGAAGAGGGTTCCCTCCTTGGGTTCCTGTGTCACGTGACCACACTAGGGTCTCCAGACACAGGAGATTTACCAAAACCCTCAGAAAAGGGAGACTTCCCTTACAAGGGATACCTAATTGGTACTACCACTCCGAGTTAGAGTAGACCTGGAAGTAATGGAAATGAAGGGGTTATTTACATTCTCCAAAGCTACAGGACTAGAGCTTCTAGATACAGTATATCGTCATATCCAGGTAACTATATCCCTTAGCCACCGCCTTCTAGCACATATATAACTGGGTTGAGGATTTACCATTAGGGAAATAGGTTCGGGACAATCATAAGTGCTAGGGCTTGACGTAAACAGCCGATTGATTGGAGGGAGCTCCGGCCGCCCATGTAGATAATGTATGGGCCAATGTGAAGTGTGGAGAGTCATAGCCTACTCAGCCAGGATCCCGTGCTTAAACACTAGGTGGTACCATTGGGGTGGGAGTGGGTCCTAATCTTTTAAATGACTAGCCACGACAGGGTGAGAAAGGTGATCCACTGCATCGGGGTAAAAATGAAATAAAATAAAACCATAGACAAGTACTTGGATCTTACTTGAGAATTGAAAAAACTGTGGGACTTGAAAGTAAATTTCATACCAATTGTCGTTGGTGCCTCAAAGGTTTGGAAGCGTGTATATATATATATATATATATATAATATATATATATATATATATGTGTGTGTGTGTGTGTGTGTGTGTGTGTGTAAGCACACACACACCAAACAAACAAACAAACAAACACACACACACACACATATATATATATAGATAGATAGATAGATAGAGAGAGAGAGAGAGAGAGAGAGAGAGAGAGAGAGAGAGAGAGAGAGAGAGAACCAGACAGGTGTGCAGTGTACTAATGTTTATATTTATCATTAATTATCATTCATGTTATATGTTTTCATCATCAAATGTTTATAATGTTATCATCCTGTTTACGTATCATTCTATTCTTTGTGCATATTTGCGTTTCGGGTTATCACATAGAAATAACTGTCTACGTGAAAGACGAATGTAATTTCCTTTTATTTCCTCTAATCTGCATATTAAAGACAATAAAGTTCTGAGGGGGATGCAGCCTTGTTTTTGTTTTGATTTTTTTAAATTTCAGGATTTTAATGAAATACTGTCACGTATTAAACAATATTGCAAAAGGCTGTATCACAGCAAGATCACATAGAAAATATGTGTATAATTAAAAGAGAGAATGTTTTAAATGTTTAAAGTTTATTACAGATAAAAAATAAATATTTGATTTCTTTGTTTAAGGACATCACGATTTCCAAGATTTATCTAATAACAAAGCCTCCTCTAAAACAGTAAGCTAAGTTGACATTGATTATTTTCGATATCGTCCGGACAGCAAGGTAGTCTGTCCCCATTCACTAGCGTAGGACAAGGTGGTTGTTTTGCATCTGAGGTGGAGCGCCACACCAACCATCAACCCCTTACTTTACTGCACATATCCAAACTACCCATGGGCTAAAAAAAAAAAACTTTAAAAAAAATGAAATCGTTATTGTTTGATTTTTTTTCCAAAATATTAAGATCCATTTTTTTAAATATCTAAATCCCTTTGCCAAATAAAATCCATTTTTTGATGCGTTGATTTTCTAAAAAAAAAATTATTTTCTACAAAAATAAAATCCAAATTTAGATTTACTTGTATTTTAGAATAGATCTTAATTTAGTGAGAATGATATACGATAACGGGGTTATAGACCAGGTTATATAGAGGAAGCATTAATTGGTTAAGGAAATTTCAAGACATTTTAAAGTCCGTTTCTGACATGTTAAACTGTATTTAATCTATTTTTGGTAAACTGAAAAATTATTTCGTTCTGACAGTTTAATATGAACATTTAGATAATAATCATTTCGTAGTAACTGCTCAAATGTTTTTGATGTTTCGAATTTTAAAATTTTTATTTGAAATGTTATTGAGTTCCCTTGGAATTTGTGTCCCCCCAGTGGAGATAAATAGGTAGAACAGAGTGATCTGTCCTGCTTTTAAGCAGATTACAGTGATCGGCCTCGGCCATTTGCATACTACTCTGGACATCTGAACCACAGCTTTGGTATATTATACCCCTTATAGGTAATCTCTTGCAACGTGCTTGCTTCTGACCACTGCATCTATTCTTCTGCAAGTAATTACTCTTTTGCGTACTTGAGTTGGTGACCCCGGTTGTAAAATATGCAATTTTGTCTTTTAACAGGTTATCTAGATTTGAAATAAAAAATCATATAAAAGTTACATTATAAGTCACATTATTTCAATTGTTTTTAAATGTACATGGTCTTACTGTAAATGATGATGAAGAAAAAAGCTAAAATAAGTTTTGAAAAGAAAGTCTAAAGTCTTTTTTCTTAAATAGTTTAGTTTCAAAATCTTTAAAGAGTTTACATACAAAATGATATATTTGTTTCTGATAATATTTTTATTCTCAAATAGAATCAAAATTTATACCTTAATTTTTATAAAAAGCATTTTATTATTTTGAAAGAAACGACTTATTAAAATAATTAGATTTTATTTCTCTTAGAAATGGGTTCGAATATTTTTCAAATGGATCATAATATTTTAGAAAAAAAAACATGGGAAATTGGTTTTGGATTTTAATTTTTACAGATCTGATCATTTTAAAACGACAATATATGAAAAAATTGCATATTATTTTTTAGAAATAAATTCAATCTCATTGGAAGTGAACATAATAGCGAGAGTGAAGTTCGAACTCACTGACAACATGTCGCTATCGCAACATGGGAGCCACTACGGCTCGTGGACTCCTCACCTAAAAGGAATAAATTTTAAATAGAGAAGAAAATGCACGTTGTAGAGTATTTGAATAAAAGGCATAAAAATGAAGTAAAAATCAATAAAATAAAAAACCACAAAATTTGTAATTGCAAAGGATTTAAAAAAGCCTGATTGGTGGTGTCAAAGATTCAAAGAAAAATAACATAAAAGCCGTAAAGAAAAGAAAAAGAAATAAGAACAATCGAGCAATAAGAGAAAGTGTTATGATGTAATGAGGCAATCAGCTGATTTAAAAAAAAATTTAATGAAATTCAGGATACGTGCCAGCAAAGGATGATGACGAGAGACACGGATAAATATTTATTATGATAAATACACAAAAAATAATAAATATTTATATGATAAATACACAAATACATAAAATATTTATATGATAATATACATATACACAGATATTTATTATGATAAACACAAAAATAAATAATATTTATTATGATAAATACACAAAAAATACATAGATATTTATTATGATTAATACACAAACAATACATAGATATTTATTATGATAAATACACAAAATAAATAAACATTTATTATGATAAATACACAAAAATACTTAGATATTTATTATGATAATACACAAAAAATACATAGATATTTATTATGATAAATACACAAAAAATAAATAAATATTTGTTATGATAAATACAAAAAATACATAGATATTTATTATGATAAATACACAAAAATACATAAATATTTATTATGATAAATTAGAACAAAAAATAAATAAATATTTATTATGACAAATACACAAAAATATACATGAATTTTATTATGATAAATACACAAAAATACATAAATATTTATTATGAATAAATACATAAATATTTATTATGATAATACACAAAAATACATAATATTTATTATGATAAATACACAAAAAATACATAAATATTTATTATGATAAATACACAAAAAAAATACATAAATTTTTATTATGATAATACTATAAAGGCTGGTCTTTATTTTCCTATCATTATCATCATCAAGGCGTTTCGAATGCACGGATTCCCATGACACTCACTCGCCAACAGTCCATATCGATTATCGGTCTTAGCAAGTCCTTTATACCAGTCATTTTCAAACTGTGGTTCGGGGTCCATAGGGGCACAACAGAGTTAACACCTGGAGTCCACAGACACTGCAAAGATGTCTTTAAAATCTATATTATCCAACGATAGAACCGAAATGTCGTATTTCTAATTACACCTAGTCAAATTCAGTTTAAACCATAATCGCCCC
Source organism: Doryteuthis pealeii (assembly GCA_023376005.1). NCBI lineage: Eukaryota > Metazoa > Mollusca > Cephalopoda > Myopsida > Loliginidae > Doryteuthis > Doryteuthis pealeii. Next base: position 87,224,972 of record CM042146.1, on the reverse strand, counting down.
AACATGTGTCTGAACGTGGCATCTGGATATTCTTTGGAATCGGAAAAGGTGGTCAAAATGATTTTACCTTTTACAACAACATTTATGAGTAGGAGAACCAAAAAAATTTTTTAAGCATGATGCTCAAAGTGAATTACGTGCATCCTTGTCAAAACATATACTCCTTATTTTCCCTAAGAAATACTAAATAAAAATATAATTTATAAATCAATAATATATTAAGAAAATCAAACTTCAAATCCTGGACGA
>CM042146.1:87212223-87222223 GCA_023376005.1 Doryteuthis pealeii | reverse complement strand
GTCTTACAATAGCTAAAAAAACAGTCCTCTTTTTTACTATATACCAATACCTGGATTGTTATCAGACAGATTTATGCATTTCCTAAGAGAATTAACGTGCAGTAAAATGCCAGCGTCTTCGTCTGGAATTTGAACTCGGTACGCTGATTCCATTTAGTACGACGATAACCCTTTCCTTTAAACGTGAGAAGGTTTCTATAACATCGTGTTTGTCAATTTCTTTCATCATCGGGGTCAAACGACAAGCTTTTCGTCACCTCTTCGTTTGTTCGAAACCTTAGCGAAAGATTCAATCTCTTTATAATAGAGAAGTTGCAAATTGTGAAAATGAATAGGTCATGAGCTACGCCAGATGTCCAAGGTATCGTTACAAGGTGTCGTGTCAGATGCTGCGTAAGAGAAGCCAGAGTCTTCAAGAGATGAATGACTCTTGAAATTATAAGATTATAATATTGTAAGTTACACGAAGGAAGCCGCAAATTGTTGAAGATGTCAAGATTACCTATGGAACATGACTTGTTAGATCCGTCTCCAAAGAAGCCGGAGAGTTCGAAGAAACCGGAGAGTTCGAAGAATCAGAGAGAGAGAGAGAGAGAGAGAGAGAGAGAGAGAGAGAGAGAGAGAGAGAGAGAGAGAGAGAGAGAGAGAGAGATGACTCTTGAAATTACAACATTATAAGAAAATAAAGAAAGAGATCCTGTATTTAAGAATGATATTCTATGTCTCCTCCCTATGCTTTTCTAACGGCACACGATCTACTTGTTTCTTGCGGCCACTGGATTTTGGTTCTATTCTTATCAGACGTTCATCCATGTAGCAAACAACACACAAGAAAACGTGAAAATGGACAACGGATTTAGGGAAGCGTGAGTTATATTAAGCCAGATAAAACAAAACAATAATAACTAGGCTGAAAGATAAAAGGGTTGAAAATACATTAGAAATATTAGGCTAATCCATAAGGGGGACATATTTTAGAACTTTTCGTTAAATCTTACGAGTAAAAATTGCTTATATTGTTATTGCTTGTGTAACGAATCAACTGTAATGCACATAAGCCAATATAAGCATTTAAAAAACCTTAATGCACGACTAAGCAAAGCTTTGTAAGTAATAACTGGAATATGTTGCGTGAGCATGAAACAATTTAAGGAAATGCATATTCATGTTTGAATAATGCATTGCAAGTAAATATGTTTTCGAACATAGAATGGACTTCTGCTTTTGCTGCATGACAAAATATATCCGTCCATTGCAAAATTTACGCGGGAAAATTCTAAATCGTTCATGTTGGAAGTTTTATAATCTGAATGTACTGGTGTTACATAGTGACCTTTTCACTGTACCAAAGTGATATATGTCGAATACCCTTCTTCTTACTTCTTACTCTAGTCGTCTTCTCCTTTGGCCGGCTTTGGTTCTATCTTCTAACATCTTGATCTGTTCTCTTCTATGGGGATTTCGGGTCTGGTTTCTGTTAGGGATCTCTCCTTATCAGAAGCCCTGTGTCATTGTTAGTTTTTAGGTAATAAACACAAGACTTCGATTTACGTTGATGTTACTTTATTTCCAAATCCCCAACCAGACAATCTGCGCAGATGACAGGATGCGCATAGAAATGCGACTTACACCTTCGAGCTCGCTGCTACCTTCTAACTGATTGAGTTACTTAGTATCCTTAAACCGGAACAGGGTCTTCTATGCCTTCCGGTTCTCACGATTTATCCCCGGAAGGCAAGGTGAGAGTGAGACCAAGCGCTGTCACTCACTCTCAAGGCCATCAGCTGCACTAATCGCCATTATGATTTCTACACTATTGCCATAATCATTAGGTATCTAATAATTATGTAACACTGGATGAGGCAGTAATACCTCCGTTTAAAACTTTCACCTCTAAGATACAATTGGACTTAGCAAGTGGTAATGGTAGCTCCATCTAACTAGTAGCTTCTTATTTGTTTTCACATATGATAACTTACGAGCATGGCTTAGACCGGTGTACACTGTGCGTTTGCTGTTGAAACGTTTCTTAAAACTGATGAATCTCAAATTGGTGCAGACAGATCGTTTCATGCTTATTTAATGTTACGTCGAAATGATGCTGATCCGGATAGAAATTCGATGCTGCTATGGGTCAAAAGTCTATCTGGAACATCATAATTTTCTCCTAACATGAAATGAGCCGGTAAATTGTTCTAATCAATGATTAATGATTGAGTGGTTTTAATATCATGATAATGCATATGAGATTATTTTATTGATAGAGGTTAGGGAATCATATTCATTGTTCAGTTATATATATATTTTTTGGAGTTTTTTAACAGTTTTTATTTTTGCTCACAGTTATGGAATATCAAGTATTCCTATCTAATACAAAGTATTTCCACACAGTTATATGGTTTGAAGTATTTATATATAATATTTAGTATTTATATACTATAAATTTGTATTTATATATAGTATTAATAATTGGATGGTTGAAAGTAATTATTTCTATTTAATAATATTCTTCCGCACCAGAATGCTCCGGGAGAAGTGACAATGACGAGGTACTGCACAGTCTGGAGACTTAAAGCAGATTCGATTTAGTATCATACCCAAGACACTCCTTTTTCGGTGAGGGTGTCTTACCCATCTGCAGGTGATATATTCACTGTATTGAAATTACTAGCATCATGATCGTTTCTCGTTAAAAATGCGATGTCTTTTGTTCGGTCAAATCGTTTTTTGGTCGACACAAAAGATAATACGGGTATTTTTGGTTGTTATTTGGTTTCAACACCATTATAAAACGGGAACAAACATGATTTGAAGATGTGCAACATCACCCACAGCTCTTTTTCTTAAATTTACCCGTAAACGAAAAATTCTGCCTTCTGAACACTCGACACTACGCAAACCAGTTTAATCAATAACCTGTTAATGCAACAACAAGAATCCATTCGAATTCTATATCTATCTATCGGCAGGAGAGAGAGAGAGAGAGAGAGAGAGAGAGAGAGAGAGAGAGAAGAGAGAGGAGAGACGGGAGAGAGAGAGAGACAGACAGACAGACAGACAGACAGACAGAGGTAAATGGCGCTGTTTTTCTTTCAGACAGTACCCAACTGACTATAGTTTGCTGCACCGCAGACAAAACCTGAAAAAAAAAACAAAGCACAGTCGTGAAATTAATAATACACAACGACACGAATTTGTACACCGCACACGGACACACGTTATATATATATATATATGTATATATATATATATATGTGTGTGTGTGTGTGTGTGTGTGTGTGTGTGTGTGATTCCATTAAACATAATGCACTTTGGTAAGCCTCAACCCATTTTATCTCTACTAGCTATGAGTAAATAAAAGAACAGACTGTTCTATTTAACCGTAGAGGAAACAGTTGAAAAATGGCAATTCTCAATCCAATCTTCTTGTCACTATGCTATGGGCTAGCTTGCCTGAGCCAAGTCTACAATCCCTACTCAACTGGACGAATGGTTGAGGTTTACAGGGAATTACTGAACGAAAAGATCGTTTTATGGATTCATTATGACACACACACACACACACACACACACACACACATATATATATATAATATATATATTATATTATATATATATGTTAATATTGAGTAGTGCTTACCGGTGGTACGAGTACGGTCGTTGGAAGCGAAAAGTATCCAGGAGTTAAGACCGAGAAAAAAACAAATACAAAGTGCTCAATACAATGTAGAAAAATTTATCTATAAAATGGATAAAAAGTAACCTACTCGATTCATGACGATTCAGACGATGAAACTCGAGTACGTTACTTTTATCCATTTTATAATATATATATATATATATATATATATATTATAATATATATAATATGGAGAAAAAACAATAGTTTGTAATTTTTTAGTCTAATGCAGTTACTGATGATAGCTCAAATATGTACTAAGAGACAACCGAACGCCACTTGGCGTTCCTTTTCAAACTATCTCACGCAAAATGTTCGAAATTATGGAAAACTCTTATGCATGCCATTACTTTAATTGAGTGGTTATATTTGTGGTAATCGCAATTTATCTTAATTTTAGATTATAATTTGTTTTAATATAAATGAATGACCTGACACTGATTTAGTAAACAAACCGGAGCCTTACAACTTCGGCTCCTACATTAACATATCATCCATCTAAACACCTGGTTGTTTTTTCAATTTTTCTATATTTGCATACATTCGGATTCATTTCCTTTCCTAATATATATATATATATATTAATTATATATATGTATATTATATATACCGATAGAAATCTCAGTGCTCATACATCTATTCTTTCAATCTAATACATTCTAGTTTTTTGTTTTTTTATCAACCGATTCCATTCTATTCTTTAAAACAGTATCCATGATTGAGTGTATATCGAAGCGCTAATTTCCCGACTGATATAAAAAAAAAAAGCGAGCGAATAGACATCTACGCCCATGCATCATTCTTTCTTCTTTTTTTCCTTTTCGTCTTGCAATGATTTTCAACATCTTTTGCACAGTCATAAGTGCAAATAAAGCCTAAGCAAAAAGAAAAAAGAAAAAAAAAATGAAATGAAAGAAAAGAAGAAATAGAAGAAACAGAAAATAAATGAATAATATAAACAAAGAACGTGTGAAATTTTTTGTTCACTTTCATAGTCTACGTTATATATTTCCAAACCCGTCTATTGTTAAGTGTAGCTTTCCAGCACCATTTATTGTCTGTACACTACCAGACTAAAAGATTGCGCGGAAAAAATACATGTAAGCTTTACAGATTGCAAAAATCTAATATATTGTATATATATGATGAGAATGTGGAATGATTTTGAGAACCTGATGAGTTTTGTATAATCAAACATAGTGCTTTGAATGTAAAACTAAAATGTATTCATCATCATCATCATCATCATGTCGCGCTATTAGCACGGATATCCTGACAATCTCTCGCCAACCTTTCCTATCATTCATTTTCCCAGGGAGGTCCTCTGCGCAGCAACCTGCATCTTTGCTTAGTTGTCAATGTAGGTCCTTGCTGGGCGGCCCACACTAGCATGTCCGTGTTTGGCTTCCACAGGGAGAACGTCACTTATGAGCTCATCCTTGCTTCTCCAGCAGTGAGCCGGCATGTCTTGTCCGTCTCACTCGAATGGTTTGTGAGATGGGGGGCAGGTGGCCATATAGCTGTTTCGTCGTGGGGTGCTGCTTCCACGATTTATCAGGACTGCACGCAGCATTCTTGTGCAGACGCGGCAAGGGTAAGCTTAGTTTTTGGTAATATATTTTATTTTATTTTTGTTCCCAATGATATCTGCATCGCTAAAAACTAGGTCTAAAATGTTCACCTTGCTTACCGCACCTTTAGAGGGGCAGGATTTGCTCAGTCTGTAGAGCATCCGCCCCGGATCCACAAAATTCCAGATTTGATACCGGCCATCGCCAACTCAGCGTATGAGTAGTACGGCTTGGATTTGTGCGGTAGAGTGGTGTTCCACCTTAGACGCAAAATCGATTTCTCTGGTCTGGCGTAGATACTGACAATAGCTCACTCCATTTACTTTAATTTTACTTTTTATAAACATATTTGAGTCTTTGGAGGTGTTCATTGTGAAATTGACATCATCGGAGGAACAGGATACGGCAAACCGATTTTATATCCTGGACGAGTCTCTTTGCATTTCACATTGGGCTAATAAACTTAGGAAAAGTATATAATCAACTATTCATCCTCTAGCTATGTATAATAAGGAAGACTGGACACTTTAACCTTGGTATAGAAACTAGTCCGGGAGATGGAAAACTCTGAATTAAAACCTGTTAATCTCTGCTAAGAAATTGACCTTGTGCATATCCTGTTCGTGGGCACAGTGTTGAGGACGTACATATGTGCGAAGTTGAAAAATGATTACTTGATTTAAAAAATAAGAAAGTTTGTATTCCTGTATTTATTATCCAGGTTGTAATATCGTGATGTAACGGTTAGCAAGTTAGTCTCGCATATTCATTACTGAATAGTGAATTCGATCCTAGATGCCCATACTTAGGATGTTGTGTCACATTTCACCCGTGGGGAACGGGATGGGTAAATACCTACTTGTAATTTACTATTCATTTAGAATGTTAAATATATATAGGAGGATAGATGTGTATTATCAAGAAAAAATATCAGGATAAAATTATATAATTCGACATTGCCGTGACTTGTAGAGAGGCAAACATAATTGTCTTCCCTTGAAGTGTAGACATGGTTTCTCACATCATGTGACGAACGGACACGTGATAATTCAGCCCCTAGAACCGTTCTTTATCACCGCCTTTTTTCGAGAGAAAAAGACGTATCTCATTTCGGTACTCGCTTGTTGAGCGAAAACGACATTTATCTCAGCTCTTTTTGTAGAACGGGATAGAAACAATTAATCTTCAATTTCGCCATAGTCTTTATTGTATCCACTGAATAACCATGGAAGACACTGCAAGTCTTTACTCACTCTTTCTTTATTACACCAGTTTTGTTCATGGATCATATTGTACAGGTAGCCGGTCTGTGACATACATATTCTGTTATTTCATGTTACATGCCACGTTTTTAAACCATTCTTATGTATAGTGATCTTTTTAGTTAGTTATCCTTCTTTTCGCACCGGATGTTCAGTGTCAGTGTATCCTTGGATGCACTAATTCTTTATATTAACTAATTCTTATAGAATTAAGGTAGGTTATTTTCACAGAGGAAACCACGTACACTAAATATCTACATATTTAACAACGTAATACCCCTATCGAAAAATGTAAGTCGAATAATAGGGTTAAGAATCAGGATTAATGTTGCATAGCCTCTTCATTGGCACTAAATAATTATAATGTTGCATACCTCTTTCTTTAATTCTATTTCTTGGCCGTCTTTAGTATTCTGATCGTCTTTGGTATTTCTTCTATTCTTGACTTGGTTGGCATCTTCTAAAGGTCTGGACTTTCTTGGGGACTTCGGGTCTGGTTTTCTGTTAGGGATTTCTCCTTATTAGAATCCCTGTGTCATTGTTAGTTTTTAGGTAATAAACAATACTTCGATTTACTTTTGATCTTATTTTATTGTTAAATCCCCACCAGAACATCTGCTAACTAACAATAGCGTGCGTATGCAGAGTGAGTCCAAGTTCGGCAATACATCTTCACTGCCTGACGTCCAACTGCAAACTGGGGACCGAACAGGTCCCACGGTACTTCACGTTTTTGGCGGGCTTCTGTAATTTTCCATTGAAGGACCCGGCCATGGTATGAAAAGGTCATCCCCTCAGAATTACAGGGGATTAACAATAATCTTATGCAAACCGCATAGATTATGTAACATTAATACCACAAGATCCAAGACCCTATTGCTGTAAGCGACAGGCAAGCAATAGAGAGGATTCTTTGAAACAAATCCCCCTACAGAAAACCAGACCCCGAAGTCCCCTGCAAGAAGTCCAACCTTAGAAGATTGCCAACCAAGTCAAGATGATAGAATTGAATACCACAGACGATCGAAAATACTAAAGACGGCCAAGAAATAGAATAAAGAAAGAGGTAATGCAACATTAATAATTATTTAGTGCCAAATAAGAGGCTATGCAAAACATTAATCCTGATTGCTTAACCCTATTTATCGACTTACATTTTCGATAGTGTTGGTATTACGTTGGTTAAATATCGTAGATATTGTAGTGTACGTGGTTTCCTCTGTGGAAAATAAACTACCTTAATTCTATAAGAATTAGTTTAATATAAAGAATAGTGGCATCCAAGGATAACACTGACACTGAACATCGGTGCCAAAAGAGGATAACTAACTAAAAGATCAACTAAGCATAAGAATGGTTTAAAAACGTGGCATGTAACATGAACTAACCAGAATATGTATGTCACAGACCCGGCTACCTTGTACAATATGATCCATGACAAATGGTGTAATAAGAAAGAGTGAGTAAGACTTGCAGTGTCTTCCATGGTTATTCAGTGGATACAATAAGACTATGCGAAATGAAGATTAATTGTTTCTATCCCCGTCTACAAAAAGAACTGAGATAAATGTCGTTTTCGCTCACAGAGCGAGTACCGAAAATGAGATTACGTCTTTTTCCTCTCGAAAAAAAGGCGGTGATAAGAACGGTTCTAGGCTAATTATCACGGTGTCCGTTCGTCACATGTGTGAAGAAACCATGCTAACTTCCAAGGGAAAAGACAATTATGGTTGCCTCTCTACCAAGTCCGGCCAATGTCGAATTATATATTATCCTGATATTTTTTCTTGATAATACATCATCTATCCTCCTATATATATTTAACAATTCTAAATGAAAGTAAATACAAGTAGGTATTTACCCATCCCGTTCCCAACGGGTGAAATGTGACACAACATACTAAGATGGGCCATCTTAGGATCGAATTCACTATTCAAGTAATGAATATGCGAGACTAACTTGCTAACCGTTACATCGATATTACAACCTGGAATAATAAATACAGGAAACAAAACTTTCTTAATTTTCTAAATCAGTAATCATTTTTCAACTTCGCACATATTAGTCCCTCAAACACTGTGCCACGAACAGGATATGGCACAAGGTCAATTTCCCTTAGCAGAGATTAACAGGTTTTAATTCAGAGGTTTCCATCTCCCGGATAGTTTCTATACCAAGGTTAAAGTGTCCAGGTCTTCCTTATTAATATCATAGCTAGAGGATGAATAGTTGATATATACTTTTCCTAAGTTTATTAGCCCAGATTGTGAAATCAAAGAGACTCGTCCAGGATATAAAAAATCGGTTATTGACCGTATCCTGTTCCTCACGATGATGTCATTTCACAATGAAGACACCTCCAAAGACTCAAATATTGTTATAAAAAGTAAAATTAAAGTAAATGGAGTGAGCTATTGTCATACTAACGCCAGACAGAGAAATCGATATTTGCGTCTAAGGTGGAACACCCATCTACCGCACAATCCAAGCCGTAAACACTCATACGCTGAGTTGGCGATGCCGGTATCAAAATCTGGAAATTTTGTGGATCCGGGCGGATGCTCTACAGACTGCAGCAAATCCTGCCCCTCTAAGGTGCGGTAAGCAATGGTGCAACATTTAGACCTAGCTTTTAGCGATGCAGATATCATTGGGGAACAAAAATAAAAAATAAAATATCATTACCAAAAACTAAGCTACCCTTGCCGCGTCTGCAACAAGAAAATGCCTGCGTGCAGTCCTGAATAAATCGTGGAAGCAGCCACCCCACGACGAAACAGCTAGTATGCCACCTGCCCCCATCTCAACAAACCATCGAGTGAAAGACGGAACAAACATGCCGGGCACTGCTGGAGAAGCAACGGATGAGCTCAAAGTGACGTTCTCCTGTGGAAGCAACCACACGGACATGCTAGTGTGGGCCGCCAGCAAGGACCTACATTGACCAATCTAAGCAAAGACTGCAGGTTGCTGCGCCAGAGGCCTCCTGGGAAAATGCATGATAGGAAGGTTGGCGAGAGATTGTCCATGGATATCCGTGCTAATAGCGCGACATGATGATATGATGATGATCGAATACATTTTAGTTTACATCAAAGCACTATGTTTTGATTATACAAAACTCATCAAGGTTTAAGTCATTCCCACATTTCTCATCAATATATATACAATGATTATTAGATTTTTGCAATCTGTAAAGCTTACATGTATTTTTTCCGCGCATCTTTTAGTCTGGTAGTGTACAGACAATAAATGGTGCTTGGAAAGCTACACTTACAATAGACGGTTTGGAAATATATAACGTAGACTAATAAAAGTGACACAAAATTTCACACGTTCTTTGTTTTATATTTATTTCATTTTATTTCTGTTTCTTCTATTTCTTTTTTTTTTTCTTTCCCATTTTTTTTTTTTTTCTTTTTTCTTTTTGTCTTAAGCTTTTATTTGCACTTATGGACTGTGCAAAAGATGTGAAAATCATTGCAAGT